>OZ023248.1:13797285-13842162 GCA_964006365.1 Trididemnum miniatum | reverse complement strand
AAACAATCGGTAAGAATGGAAATGACCGGTTGGTTTAAACATTATTTTCCCGGTAATCTGAGAAGGAATTTTTTGTTCGAGGTTTGTAACTATACCAGTTACCAAAACCTGCAAAAAAACCTCTCTGCCCAACCCGTTCGCCCGTGAAAAAGCGGGGGACAAGGCAGGCATTATTTGTATTTATTTGTATCATCTTGCTGGATCTTTGTATACTTTGTATCATCTTTATTACCTTCTTTGTATCATCTTGCTGGATCCTGTAACTGTACATGCGGTTCGACAAACGTACCGGGATATTGATGTTTTAACCACCGATAAGCGCTGACGTTCACTGTGTTTTCTGGGCTGCATGCGCAGACACAGTGCCTGCCTTGTCCCCCGCTTTTTCACGGGCGAACGGGTTGGGCAGAGAGGTTTTTTTGCAGGTTTTGGTAACTGGTATAGTTACAAACCTCGAACAAAAAATTCCTTCTCATATTACCGGGAAAATAATGTTTAAACCAACTGGTCATTTCTATTCTTACCGATTGTTTACAGGGAATCTGTGACATCATAATCCAGCCTGTATTATTTTCTTGAAGGTTTTATTTCAAATTTTCTACCTTGAGCAGAACGACTAACGAGTAGAGGCTTAGATTTGGGGTGTGTAGTTCTTTTGAAGGTTAGAATTTTTTTTTTTTTTTTCAGGAAGGTGGGAGGTTGCTATGCTGCACTGATGAGACCATAATAAGGTCGAAACGCGTCTGCAGCTGCAAATGAGTGGGTTACCATGGGGGCTTCTAGTGATGTGGGCTAGTTAGGCTACCGGTAACTTAGTTGTGGGTTAGTGGTTATAGGTTCTTTCATTGGGTATCGTTGTTTGGGGCCAGTCGCCTTCCAAAAATAGGGCACAACCTAGAAAAGAGGTGAAGTCGAGATGTTCAGGTAAACAATGCAAAAAAGAGTCTTTACAGTCTGGAATGAGTTTAGCCTGGATTGGCTGTGCGTAGCAAGGCTGACGAGACTTTGGTTATAGTCGAAACATTAATTTGTCCCTTGCAAATTTCTCATGTAAGAACTAGAATTTACAATTTTAACTACAAGTAATAGCATAACCCAGGCAACGGGTCAAAATAAGTAGTATAATTATAACGTCATAAACCAAAAGCTAATAAAAAGACTGACGGAGTTAAATTAACAATTAAATAAATAAGAGGAGCGGATTTGGAGTCAACGTTAAGCAATGGCTCATACTTTTGAATAAAAAGTGACTCAAGAATTGATAAGCGTGCATAATCACCAGAGCTACTAAGAATGTTCGGTTTGGCAAAGTCCCCTTTATGGTCAGGATTGTCCATTGAATGTCGGCACACCTCGGGTTTATCCGAACTGGAATGCTCCTTAAGTCTGTTAATAAGATTACGTCTAGTCTGTTCTATATAGCTAGAACCACAAGAACACGTTAATTTATATACAAGTAATACAACCCCATATTTCATCAAGGTCTTTTGCTTATCTTTCAGACGAAAGTTGTGTCCGATGTTCCAGGTGGTGTCGATAATCCGTAGAATAACTCGGTTCCATGTCTGCTTTTCCACTAAGGCGGAAAGCTCTTTCTTGAGTTGCATTGACATGTCACCTAAAATATGTTATCTATTATATTACCTAATTACCTAAAATTTACTTATTTAATTGTTAATCTAACTTCGTCAGTCTTTTTATTAGCTTTTGGTTTATGACGTTATAATTATACTACTTATTTTGACCCGTTGCCTGGGTTATGCTATTACTTGTAGTTAGAATTGTAAATTCTAGTTCTTACAGTTTTGTACTGCCTTGCATACACTGCTGATGATGACAGCTGAATTTATGTTGTCGAAACGTCCAGTTTTGAGATTTACAGCGGCTTTATTTTAATATCCATTCAGTTTGTATTTAATTAAGTTCCATTATCAGTGAAAGTTTAAATTATTTACATAATTAAGTCATGTTTTTAAGCACCAACAACGTTATGAAAAATAAGATAAAACAATGGTCAGTGTCAAGATATGCTGATCATCCCAAGTACTATGTTTATGGGTTTATAATCTATAAAAGCAGTCATATATAATAAATCCAATGCTTGAAAAACAAAAAATGCTTAAAAAAAGTCAAACAATTTTGTATTGGCACATTAAGACAAAATGACTGACATTTTCGTTTCCAAGCGAGGCAATAATATGTTGTCTCGTCTGTTATCGAACGCAGCGGTGCTGCAAAATGCAAATTTCATCAGCCTGTTGTACAGTATAAGTTTGAATGTTTCAGTACGAGCCAGTATTACTATTCAGTACGAGCCTGTAATTCAAAAGAGATTACATGATAAATTACACACGTTTCACAATCAGAAAGTAGCGAAAACAAATTGCAATGATCAAACCATTTGTTGTAGAGCCGTCCAAGGATCGGCACAATCGATCACGTTACGGTAGAGCTGTGAAGCTACCGGCAAGGTTCCGTTAGCTGAGCCTCCGTTACCAGAAGGCAAAATTGCTGTGTATCTCTCTCACTCACTCTCTCGCGCGCGAATGCCGAGCGCGCCATGCCTTCTAGTCTGTATTTCATGCGAGTGTGTTTTGTTGTATTTCCTTCCCTTCCTGTGTTCTGTTCTTTTCTTACGCGACTATCTTTCATTATTTCTCTTTATTACACAAACACTCTTATTTACACGCGTCGCGGTTATACAAGCACATTTCAGCTAGGTTACACAAACACATTCGTGTAGGCCCTATTATCGTATTTAGTTTTGTTGTTCCGGGTGCTTTTCCCCCTTTCTTGGTTGACAATAATTGGCAACACTGCTGTTTACCAGTTTCGCGATTGCGAAGTTAGTCTGTAAATTAGGTGTAATTCTTGCAGCGTCTATTCTAGTTAACTTTATGTTCCAGTAAGTTTGCCAGTTTTTAGTGCTTTATTGTAGGTCTCTACATCGCGCTTACATGATCAAGTCTGAAGTCTTGTGTGAGTTGTTGAGAGCAGCCTTGTCAGAAGAACGACCGTTGGTGTACCGCGATGACTCAGCAGAAAAAGTTGACAGTTTTGTTTCGCAAGCGGACGTGTACAGTAATGACTACAAAGACTTGACTCAAGCAGTCTTTGTAGTCATTACTGTACACGTCCATTACTGTACATTACTGTACAGTAATGACTACAAAGACTTGACTCAAGCAGTCTTTGTAGTCATTACTGTACACGTCCGCTTGCTTACCGTACACGTCCGCCTGCTTACTGTACACGTCCGCCTAAGTGCTTGTCCGCCAAACCGTTACTGTACACGTCCGCCTAAGTGCTTGTTGCTAATCACATTCTATTTGAATAAAGGTTCTATTTTTAATAAGAAAAATTGTAAGCTGGTTCATTTGATTTCTGATAAGCTGAATATTAATTTGAATATTGATCGTAAATCTGAATTTGTGCTTATTTGAAGAGAAGGGAAGGAACAGAAAGGTTTTGATAAACACCATTTTGCCGGCGCAGGCGTATTGCTGAACCTGCGCAATACCAGTAATCACAAAAAATACTGTTGAAGCAGAAACTTTGACATATTACGTTTTGAGCTTGCGTTTCGGCTGGAGAAAAATTGCCAATGCATGCCTGGGTCTATAACTAATAAGTTATGCGTCCCGCTCGCTCACTGGTAAGTGACAGTTAGCCTATCCACACGTCCAATTTATGTGGGCTTGTTGCTGTAAGCTTTCTGCATCACAATTAAACTCTTGATGTCGTCGTAATTTAAAAAAGTGATTATGACATCAAGCCCACAGTAATGAGCCCACACATAAATTGGACAGGCTAAAAGTGGCCCGCGGTAGCAAATAGGTTCGTCACCCCTACTTTAGAAGATGTCATACCACTGAGATATTTTTTGGCATTTTTCGCCTTCTGCAATATTTTGACCCAAAACATAAGGAGATTTGATAGGTTAAGACGGGCTCGAATAATTTCAAAGCTAGCTTCTGGACCTTGTTTTCTGCTCCTATGAATGCCTCAGCCATTGGGCTGGTGACGCAGCACTGGTCCGAATCTCGCAACTCGAAGTAGGTTCGAATCTCACAAATTCGTAATCGGTCTTTTTTGATTTTGTTTAGGTTAATAGCCGCAGATCTTGTGATTTAAATTCAAGGGTAAATTCGTTGAAATTTTTGGCATTGATACAATTTTGAATCACTTCTCTTAGCCCTAACCTAAACAGGATAGGTCAGGCTTACTTAACAAAGGTTGGTAATTCGTATTCAACTTTGAAATATAATAGTTGATTGATGAAAAAATCACTAGTGGTTCATAATACGTTGTAATCGAATGGGCTTATTTTTTCGGTGGGCCTGGGGTCGCAGTCCCATCAGCTCCCGCCTTAATTCGGCCCTGCCTTTTCTCACGCACAACACTTCCCCACTCTTCGTAAAACCCTTTCCAAACTCTCCCATACTTACTTTATCATTTCCTTCATACCAAAATTTCCCACTTTTCTCATTTATTGCCAAATTAGTTTAACAATCCAGTGGACTAGAAACTCCTTTTAAGTTTCATAAAAAAATTTGAAAAGAAAAATAAAAAATGGCAATACCACATGTAAGCTCTGATTTTCGTTCCGGACACTGAGCACAGAGAGTGGTTCCACCAGCAGTAATATAAATACACAGTGCCGATAATAATTCAAATTTGAATAAATAAATCTTAAACTTTTCAAAATCGATTTCAAGATTAAATTAAATGGAAACACTGTTGATCTCATTAGCATAATTACCCCAGCACTTCAATTATTCGCAGCACTTTAACTAAACGTCGCTGCGCTTCATTAAATGTCAGCGTTGTTTATTAAATGTCGCTGCTGTTTATTATATGTCACCGCTATTTATTAAATGCTGCTGCTGTTTATTAAATATCACCGCTATTTAATAATAAATGTCGTGTTATCGCTGCTGTTTAATAAATACTACTGCTATTTATTAAATGTCGTTACACTTTGGCTGTTATTGCATTTTTCGAGGCGTAATGACTACAAAGACAGCTCACTTCACTTCAGCTAAATAGCTGTGAAACTGGGTAAATGATGCTGAAAATTCGTACAAATTTTGCTAAATCGATTTTTTCGGTAACCACTGGAATATTTGAAAAAAAATTACCAAAATCACGCTTGATTGACAGGAGTGCAAATCTATGTTGAGCATCGGGGGGGGGGGGGGGGGGTGATTTAGCAAAATTGGCCATTTTTAGATATTGGGGGGGGATGATTTTGCAAAATTAATCACTTTTCGATATTGGGGGGATGAAATTGGCTCGTATGGAGAATTTTTCACTTCCACGAAATATATTGGGGGGATGCATCCCCCCATTCCCCCTGGATTTGCACCCATATTGATTGAATTCCCGAAAAACAAATATTTTGTTTTAAGGAAGTTGGCAATTCACGTGACAAATATTATCCTATAGACTAGAAAACTTTGTCTCTTTTAGTGCCCATCGTTTTTTGCACAACGGCGCCCCTTAACTAATACCGCAGTCTAGCGGCATATGTCTAGCGGCATATATTTTAATCGTGTTGAATTCAGAAACGTTCTAGTACCGCGAGCGGCGCTGCGGAACAACAAGGTAAAAATGAATCATGTGCTCAATCATCATGTGCTTCATCAGGCTTAATTAGTTGGAAAGTTTGCATGAAACGTGTGCACACGCTGCTTGATGTGAAACTAGCGTGCAAGGAAATTGTGTCGTCTGACGATGAAACATGGTCAAGAACCAAAATAAACGTAAAGTACCGTAAGCAAAAATGACAGGAAGAATACTATGGCGGAAACTTTGGTTTGCTTTCTCGTGACCGTCAGCGCGTGACTAGTAACGTTGATTAGTCTAAGTAGGCTTGCTCGATTTAATTTTTTGGATAGGAAACTTACAGTATTGTTGGTCTGTTGGTACGGTGTAGGCTGTAACGCTGAGTGACTGGTAGCTTACTGTTTTGTGGTGGTGTTGTTGCAATGTTACATTTACCCTGTCCACATGTCCAATTTATGTGGGCTTGTTGCTGTAGGCTGTTTGTGCTGCATCACAATTAAACTGATTAAATTTTTGATGTCATAATTGAAAAAAGTAATTAGGCCTATGACATCAAGCCCACATAAATTGGACATGTAGACAGGGTACGGTAATTTTCACACAGTTACCGGTACTCTCATGACTCTGTCTGCATGTTCAATTAAAGCAGGCCAAAAATCCACTAGCTTTCTGCATCTTTATCAGATATTTGATGTCACAATCACTTTTTTCAATTATGACATCAAAAAATTGATTATGATGCAGAAAGCCCTTGGGCTTTAGGCCCACTTTAATTAAACGTGTGGACAGGGTAACAGTACACTACCTTACCCTGTGTACATGTCCATTTTGAGTCCAGGTAAAAGCCCATGGGCTCTCTGCATCACAATTAAATTTTTGACATCATATATAATTGTTTTTTCAATTATGGCATCAAAAATAGACTATGATGCGGAAAGCCTATGGACTTTTGACCCATTTAAATTGGACTAGTAAACTGGGTAGATGCACAGTAGACTACAGTAGTGTCTTCTGGTAAATTTTGGAAATGATTTTGTAGGCTATCCTCTTATCCTAGACTACACATAACAATTTAGACTACACTGCTACACAAAAAGTGAAGTTTTTACGCTTCTCTAGCATTTAAAGCACATGTTTTTTGATACTAACTAGCTGAGTTGGTTTTCACAAAGTTGGATTGGTTGAGTGTTGGGTCAAACCAAAATACGACATGCATACCTTTTACCAGTTTACAAGTATATATGTATGGTATTGGTACGGTACTTCTCAGTTCTTCACGTTAGTCTTTTTGCCATACATAGGCCCGCCGTGCACTTGTTGGTATTTTGCCTACCGCCAGAGCTGGAAAGAGGACCCAACCTACGGTACTGAGACAAGACATCATATGACTGCTTCGAGACCTGGGACAAGACATTTTCTTTTGAAGTCAGACGAGGCTTTAATCTTATGAGATATGAGACTTCATCAGTTGAAGCTTAAAATTATTATGAAAAAGGTACCGGCAGACCGGTAATAAGACACTGGATGCTGGAGTAGGCTCTACAGTCTAAGCCAGGCGTTGGGCTTCGTAGCCTGAACTTCACACCTTCACAGTTCACCAACACAAGTTAGTGCAACAGTGTCATTGGTCATATCCTTTTAGCTATACACAGTATAAATACATCAAGTATATAGGTTACGTATCAAGACTTAAAAGCTGTTTCAAAGCCAAAATATCTTTATCAGTTTATGTCTCCATCAAGACGTGATCATTTTGCGAGACTTTCAAGGTCCGAGACAAGACATTGGCATAGCGAGACTGAGACAATCAAAATCATGTCTCAAGACCTGCTTCAAGACATCCAGCTCTGCCTATCACATGTTTTGCCATAGGACTACCGCATTAATTTTGTTAAATCTGAAGCAATGTTCGTGTTTTTTTCATTTAAAGTCTGGAATGCTCTGCCATTATATAGTTATGCGGTAGTCTATTAGAGAAAGTGATTGTGTCAGTAGGCCTATCAGCCTATATGTCGTGTTTGTAAGCGTAGATTGAAAACTCATTTCTTTAATTTGGCCTTTGATGTGTTTTATTTGATTGTATACATGGGTGTCGATTTTTTTTTAAAAAAGGCAAGTAGTAGGGGGGCGAGAATTTTTATGCAGAACTTTGTTTTCTGTGTATGGGATGTCCCAGAAAAAATGAACCGCTTTTTGTAAAGTATTTTGTCGGTGATTGTAAACTCAAAATTATTGAAATTCTATACACAGTAATCCAAGTACCAGTATATTATTTACACTCTTACATCATATCTAAAAAATTGGTTGCAAATTATGCAAGTATTGCCAAATTAAAAATGATATATATATATAATTCAAAAAATTCGATATCACAAGCGATTAGTGGTTTATTTCAGTCTATGCTCAATTTGACCTCCATATACTTCCACAACTAAACAAAGGTGTTTCTTTCAACAAGAAATGCTCTTGCGTCTTTCTGCTATAAATATTGCATTTATTTTGAATATCTACAGACTTGTAATGTCACAAAGCGCGTATTAGACCTTTACCAGTTTACTCACATAAATTTCCTCTGATACTAAATTTTTTAAAACATTTTTAATTTGGCAATACTCGCATAATTTGCAACCAAGTTTTTAAATATATAGAAGTGTAAATAATATCGGTACTTGGATTACTGTGCATAGAATTTCAATAATTTTGAGTTTATAATCACCGAGACGATACCTAACAAAAAGTGGTTCATTTTTTTGGGACACCCAATATAATAAGGCGCAAGTAGCACATGAATAAATTAGTCCTGCCATAAAAAATATACAGGAAAATTAACAATAAATTTACCTGCTTTTCTAAACTTTCACAATTATTTTAGAGTGAGTATGTGCGAGGTTATTTGTGTTCAAAACGAACGGACACAACGGGTCCCCCCAGTCTTCTGACGTTCTCAAAAAAGCTCAGGCAGAATAGGGCTTAAAGTGATTTTTCAAGGTATCAGTAGTGTCGTCGCTGAACACATGCTGATAGTTTTCTTTTCGCTTTTTATATAGCGTGAGCGTAACAGTGTGACAAAACATTACCACAATTTTGCGTTGTTGTACTTTAAAATTGTTTTGGCTACTGTGCATGCATTTACTTTTAACACATCATAGCATAGGTGTCAAAACACTGTGGGAATGAGACATATGTTGCCCCTTTTGGTGTTAGACCCAAGGAGGCGCCGCCCCCCAGCCTCCACTGGATTGACGCTTATGTTTATACATATATATTTACTTGATCATATATTTACTTGATCACATATATATATATAATGATCAAGTAAATTCCGAACAAAAATAATTAATGAAATGTAGTAATAAGATTTTAGTTTTCATAAAGTAACTCAAAGTTATGATTCAATGGGATCTTTATTTTATATATTTTTTATCTATAGGCCTGTCAATTTTTTCTTGTATATTTCTACAAATTGTTAGTTTATAATTTCTTGCTGAAATGTCATCGTGTGAGGATATATTTGATTGCCCAGGATCTCAGTTTTGTTGCAATTCAGTCTGTGTTTCATTTGAAACATGCAAACAAAATAATGAATTGACGTAAGTGTATGATAACATAACATAACCAGCTGTAGATTCGTTGATAATAATGTTTGTGAATGATTGATTTGGTATAATCAGATTATTGCAATATTGTACTGTTCTAGTTAATATATTGAGTACCGGTACAGCCTATACTATAATTTAGCTCGTAAGTTAACTGTTATGTTGAAATTCAGTCTATCAGCCCACGGCATTGTTATAGCATGATGCACTGATGCAGGCTGTCCATTCTCATTTGTTCGTGCCTCTTCATACTTTTACGGGCGTGATGACCTTTTTTTTGCTCTTCACTTGCTTTTGAGAGGAAAAATGATCTTTTTTTGCTCATTTGACTTGATTTTGTGTGGAAAATTGGACTTCTGCGGACATAATGACCTTTTTTTGCTCTTCACTTGATTTTGTGTTGTGTGGAAAATTGGACATTTCCGAATTTTTTAGCAAATATTTATGTCATTTTTTTCAGCAAATTGCCATAATTTTTTTTAATTTTTTTGTTGATAGCTGGCTGGACAGCCCGCATGATGTCACTATTGCAACTGTTTATAATAACGGCAGACAGTACACTTGACCTAAAACTCATTATAAAAATCATGCAGAGAATCTTCACACTCTGATAAAAATACGTTGACGATTTTGCATCGAAATTCAAAATTAATATGCTGGTAGAAATTGTGGCTGTAATGATATGCTCAACTCAATCAAAAATATTAATGCCTACACGTTATTTAATTTTATGTAAACCAATTTCAACCTAACGGTATCATCAGTAAATTCTTATTCAAATAGAATCCTTTATATGCTAGTGTTAATCACAATTTCAAAGCCAATTTGGCTATTAACAAAAATACAAGCTATTAAGTATATACGGTATATAACTTTATAAGGAAGATGGGGACAAGCCTTTTCCAAACTCCTGAAGGCCTTTTTGCAACCTCCTAATTGTCTACAATGTGAGAAGTGTTCTAAATACGAAAGCTGTTGTCCTATTGACTTGCTTCTGGTTCCATAATTTTTAAAATTTGTTTACTTGGTCATGGGTTGGCAGCTACAGAGCAATCTATTTAGTTTAGCAAAAACGCAGGAATATCTTAGGGAGAAAGGCCACAGTAATTCTTGTATCTGGATGTTTTAACACGCAGTTTAGTACTACTTTTTAGACCTTTCTTCTGGTTTTATACTGTCTTGCATATAGTGCTAATAGCTGAATCTAAGTTGTCAAAGCATCTCGGTGCAAGAATTTCTGCATATTTCGCATTGATAGGCTTTTTATCGTTTTGATGGTTACTATGAGTTTGATTCATCTATTCCAGTAAATCTTAAACTTGTTGGAGGTTCCGAACACAGTTAACATCATGAACGATGCACCGAACCCTTTGGTACCATTCAAAAACTTAATGTAAACTAACTTGAGCCCACTGTGACTATACATTTTTTGCGCATTAAATCTTTGTGTTCAATGACACAAAGCATGAATTCCACAGAAAAAGATTATTTCCAACAATTTA
Organism: Trididemnum miniatum; assembly: GCA_964006365.1. Classification (NCBI taxonomy): domain Eukaryota; kingdom Metazoa; phylum Chordata; class Ascidiacea; order Aplousobranchia; family Didemnidae; genus Trididemnum; species Trididemnum miniatum. The sequence continues at coordinate 13,831,496 of OZ023248.1, read as the reverse complement.
ATGCCCCTTTGGATGGGTTTACTCAAAACACATAATGATTTTTGTATGTAAAATGACGTAAGCTACTGGACAGTGCGAGGCCATGACGTCGACCTACGTCAATTTACATGGCTTCGTAGGAAGCAATAATATTATATGGTGCTTTACAAAACAACTGATAAAAATAGGAAAGCCTGTGGAAAATGCATCCTTCAACTTCATATTGTTCGTTAAAATTTTACGCAAAAAATTGAATGGAAGTCGCATCTTGCGGAAACCCACCGTTTGGTAACAAGTTAGAAATGCACAGCTTCACTTTGACATGTGCCATGCTCAATGTCAGAACTAATTTCCTGATAGATGAATCGATGAAGTTTATACACTGAACATCATGGTTGCCAGAAAATACACATAGCCTAGTATTTGTGTAAACTTATTCTGATTGTTGTCGAACTCTTGCTTCAGCTTCACCGAACCCCTGGGGTTCAATCAAACCCAGTTAAAGAACCACTGATCTGTTCTAAACTGCCACTAGTCGTTTTATGCATAATTCAAAATGACGATTTTGATTCATTTGGAATTAGTTCTTAACTTACAGATGCGTCAAGTTTTTTTGTGATTATGCTAACAGTTTTATCTTTTTGTTTACCTAATTTTTTTTTTAGCTTTGCAACAATTGCGGGAATAGCATTTGGAAGCTTCTTTTTTATAGTAATAGTGATTATTTGTGTTTATTGCTATTTCTTTAAAAAAGCTGGATCTGCTCGTGGAATTGGATTCTTTGGAAGCACTGGAACCACCACAGTAGTTACTAGGGGGCCTGTAACTACACAAAATACTGGTAAGGAATGTACAGGCTTTTTGATAATGCTGTGCAGCATGGTTTTGTCTGTGTCTGAGGTAGATAATATATAAAATGCATTAGAACTTAAACAAAGAGGAAAATAATAGCCACTGTAATATTATCCTTTGTGCAGTTTTACTGCTGATGATGATAGCTGAGTCAGCGTTATTTATGGCTTTATTTTTCTTCCTTGAACTATTTTTGTCCATTGTTTACTGTCTTCTGACCTTGTGTATAGTTTTCGCTATATCCGTTTCAGTTCAGTGCTCAATGGTGTGTATCTATAACACCTTTCTTTATTGATTAGTAAAGCTTTGCTTAAGGCGTTTTTAGCCATTGTTCAAAAAATGCAATTGTACCCAATGAGAGATCCATGAAGGCCTTAACATCTGCTACTCTCAGAAGCAGTCATAACGTGAACGGCATAAAAAGTAAAGTTTAGCAGGAAGAGATAAAAGTTCAGAAGGTGAATAAAGCAATAAGCAATGATAACTTGGCTGCTTACTTTGTGGTAAACCTACACAATACATTCATGATACAACTTTTATATTTTTGATGACGAGTAGCGTCATGGGAACAGCGTTCACGCATTGGAAGCAGCCATGCATTGGTGCTCAAATCTGTTTCACTTCACCATACTTACCTTCAATTATTTATCAAGAATTTTGGAACAATGCCCACATAACTAAACAACACCACTTGAGCTGAAGGTGTCGTTCTTGATGTGTTTTGGTTAAGCAAAGTAGCAATTAACACCATACATTTTTTGAAACGCCCAACTATAGCCTCATATGCAGGGTTACCATTTCGTGCTTATTTCTAAGATTTGTGCTTATTTTCAAAAGCAATGTCTTACAAAACGTGAATGTGCTTATTTCTAAGAAACGTGCTTATTTTTGAATCTCGTGCTTGATATGTCTTAGTTGAAATGCTTTTTTCTTTAAATGAAAAAAAAATACGTTTATTTTTCGTTCATTAGTTATATAATTTCAGCATTTTGAAATTTGTTTAAATTTCTTAATCCAGTGGTTCCCTACCTGTGGGCCACGGGACTGTTTTGAGAGGGCCACAGCGCTTGACTAGAAAACAACATCAGCATTCCTTATTCATGTCATGATGTTCACTTTAAAAGTTGTGGGACCACCGAAAAAATAGGAATCTGCGTACGTGAAGACCTTTTTTTGCTCTTCCAATCAGTGCCCTGATCCTGGCATTTATGGAGGGCCATGAGCAAAGAAAAGTTGCAAAAATCTGCTTCAGTGGGTCATGAGCAAAAAAAGGTTGGAAAGCCCTTGTCTTAATCGCTGCAACTTCGTGTAAAGCGATACCAATGTGGTTTCGAAATAAAGAGCTTTTGACTTTTTGGTAACCTGCTACTCCGTCGTCGCAACAGCACTGTCAGACTTGGACAACTAGATAATTCTAGTTTTCTAATTACACTAATTAGAGCGAAATGCCGCTAATCTAATTCTAATCTAATTTGCGAAATGTTTTTATGCTCTAATTCTAATGTAATTTGGAAAAACTGTGTAGCTCTAATTCTAATTCTAATCTAATTTCCGGTTTTGCCGAAAATGCTAGTTTGTCCAACGGCGTTTTTCAACAAGTTATGCAAGAATATCCCTTGTGCAAGGAAAACCAATGCCAAGCCGCCATCGCATTGCTTAGTTATAGTAATTGTGACGAATAGTAGCCATAGTGACATAATAACTATTTTATACTGCAGTACCTTGTAGTGTAGTAAGTTAGGATATAGAATCTAGATAGTGTAGAGTAGGCTGGCAAAGCGGCTATGCATGGAAAATTACTAGGCCTACGCCTTTTCGATACACACACAGTGTTTCTGGAAGTTAGTTTTAGAACTAAATGTTTTGCATAGCCTAGCGGCGTGCATTAGCAACAATCTTCATTATCATTGCATCATGACAAGAAACTGTTCAAGATTGCTGTAGTAACGATAGTGCTAGAATAAAAACTTTTGTTCGAAGATTGTTTCAGCACCACAAGTTGGAATAAACAATAGTAGGCCTGATAGTACTTGTATGCAGAGATGGGCACTCGCTACTACAAATGTAGCGGCGCTACCGCTACTCCACCAAAATTGTAGCGCGCTACCGCTATCGCTACTTTAACAAAAAGGTAGCGACGCTACTTCATGAAAAAGGTAGCGGCGCTACTCGCCACTATTGCGCTTTGGGCAGGTAGATATATCTTAAGTTATAACAACCAATATGTTTTTAGCCCAAATTTTTATGTATTAGTAAAATGAAAACAATGCCAATAATAACATAAAACACGTGAAGGTAATAGCGTGGTGCAATGTAAATAGTGAAAATACTATGTTTGAGATAAAGCCATTAATTGCTGTACAACTTACAAGTTTGCTGAGAATTAATCATCGTGGTGTTCTTGGATAAGATGCTTTACTCATGGTCTAAACTAAAATTAAAAAAAAACTAAACAAAAAACAAAAAGAAAAAATTTGAAATATCACATGAAAAACAAAAACTTTTCATCCAAAAAAAATCTACAAATAGTTTCGAACATTTATTTTAAAAACACGAGCATTTCGAAGTGTTTGTCACTAAGTCTCCCGCGTTTTGGTTTCAAAACATCTTTTCCTAGTGAAAAGAGTCTCTCCACAGCAGCGCTTGATGGCACTGCTGTGTTGTACGTAATAAAAGTGGACATAACAGTCGCGTCATCAAACGCGTCATGGCCTAACCTAACTGTCGTCGATTCAACAATAACCTTCTCACTTAATATTAAAAAAAATGAGAATTTTAACTGAATTTTCTAATCTAAGTGATTCAGATGAACTTCACTTGCATAATGAACCGCCGCTAATCTATATCTTAGCGAAATTATTTTTAATTCAAACACTTTGCTTTTGTTCTACATGTAATACTGATTGTATGCACTACACTTTCCTACAAAACTCGAATGAATGAGTTATAAAACCAAAGGCTGAAACTTATATTGATGGAGAATAACTCCTTTTTTACCTCTCTAATACTTTTAACTGCAGTAGTGTTAACCTTCACACTTTCCAAATGACCAAATATAGGCCTATAACATTTGTCGACTTTTGGCGATAATTGCCGATGCGAAAACGTCATAGCACGGGAGGCACCGACAAAGCAATTTACAGTAAGCTTCAAAGCGAACGATTGCGACATTCAAAGTTAGCGAGATTGAGCTTTGAGCGGCCAGCTACTAATGATACGATTGATTGACAACTGTTACATACGACACTAGGAAACCATGCAGTGTAAAATGATTGATTTCAGCAGGCAAGATACCGTGATACGTGATCACTTTCGATCAGATATTAGAATTAAATATTTTGTGTGGGGCTTTAAGGCAAGTCTGCAGCCTACGGGGAGGAGGGTTGCCGAACAAACTCAGATTTTAATGATCTATTTTTCGTAAACTATAAACGTCACAACCACAGCATTTTTTCAAGACGAAGTAACATTCATTTCACTGTTTATAAAAATAATATATATCATACCTAATTTGTTCATGCTCAACATGATAAAATAATAATGCTAAATGCATTAGTGTTGCTTAGCTGTGGGTTTTTGAGGTATACAAACATACTCAAAAGTCGACCTCTCTCCGTAAGAATAGAGTCGGCAAACTGCAACCCGTGAACAAATTTTTTGCGGCTTTCTAACGACCTCACTTTTAATTTAATTAACACATACTGCAAAAAGAAGTGTTGCTGATCAGAACGCGTTATCGTTTTCGATTATAAAGAGAAAACGCATTCGCTTTTCTTTTGTGAATCTTACATGTACAAATATTTGAGTAGCGGTAGCGACATATAAATGATTTTACAAAAGTAGCGTCGCTACCGCTATGTGTCTTGAAAAGTAGCGACGCTACCGCTACACGCTACTGAAACTGAAAAGTAGCGGCGCTACCGCTATCGCTACTACAAAAGTAGCGCGCTACTATAGTATGTTGTTTTACATGCTATACTAGGCTGCTATATCAGCACTAAACTACATCACTTATAACCTAGAGTTAGAAAAATTACTGTCCTTTTACTTTTTAGCCGTAGAGACAATCGCTGCATATTGCATATCACGTCACTGATTGTCTGCACAGATATCTGATGATGAGGCTCTTCTCGAACAAACGTGAAGGCCTCATTACTGTACCTACTCAATTACTATAAATAATGTACAATATTGGGTGGCGTTAAAAAAAGAGAAAACATTTCTAGTTTTCCGTGTTCTTATCTTTCAGTTTTCGAAAGAGTAGGCGTAAGCAGCGTTCATCAATACTGATGTGTACGAATAGGTGTCAAAAACTAAGCGTTCATGTACTGTAAACCTTTATCAGCCCAAAGGCGGCGAGAATTCTTTCGTGTAGTACCGCCACTTCGCGGTTTTTCACTTATCGCAGTGGTGTCTGGACCGCATTAACCGCGATAAACGAGGGTTTACTGTATGCCTATTTCTTATTCGTTCTAATTTTAATTCGAAAGTTGATTTCATTTCCAAGTTTTTGCAGATTCACTAATTCTAGTTCTAATCTAATTTGGAAAAACTGTGTAGCTCTAATTCTAATCTAATTTGGAAAAACTGTGTAGCTCTAATGACTAATGAAAAACTGTGTAGCTCTAATGAAAAACTAATGAAAAACTGTGTAGCTCTAATAAAAACTGTGTAGCTCTAATGAAAAAATGGATGAAAAAACTGATAAAAATTAAGCACGCTGCTGCAGCGTGCTTAATTTTTGGTGTGGACCGGTGGTAACTCTGTTTGTACGCGATGTTGAAGTGAAAGTATACCAAGTATGTGCCAGCCATGCCAATAAAATAAATGTGTTTTCTAACCGTATTTCGGGTGAATTCAAGATTTTGCGTTGCAAGTTTGATTTATAGTTATGATAGTTTACAAGCAAAAGATTTTAAACCATGGCAAATTCTTCTTACTGGTTAACACAAAGCAGTTGCGTGTATGTTTAGTTTATGCTTTATTGTTGTTTGTTAAAGCGCGCGTTTTTATCTCATTATTTAATTTGTGCTTTATTGGTGTATGATAACTTTTAATAGAGCTGTTGGTATTACAATACATTATATATAAAGTCAGGTGACATGCTTTCGTTATCATGACGTCATATATTTGCTAACCAGCTAACTCTATTCAAATTTTTTATCGCAATTTCAAATTTCAGCTCATGAAACGGATGCTTAGCATTGTTATAAATTATGCATCCGCGTGTCGAGTTGGCCATTTTTCGAGAGTTGGTTAAACAACGAAACTTGCAAATGAGAAAACTGGAGTGTTTTGCCACATGCATTACCTTACTAAAACTTCTTAAAAAACAAAAGTTTTCCGGAAAATTACGTCAATTCTTTTTTGCGTCACAGCTTCCAGCCACACAAGTGTAGCTAAGCTTTTTTATGATGAGTATTGCTGCCTCATTTTGATCTCTTATAGACACACAGACTACACGGGTAACCACTTTGCCCAGAAGATTAAATTAAAGAACGAGCAAGCTTTAGATATTTTTTTTTTTGTTATTTTAGCGAGTAACCTGTTTAATGTTTGTAAGTTTGGAATTACCTAGCTTTTTTTTCTTGATAAAAAATTGAGAAAAAAGAACATGAATTCAAAAACGCTAATGAGAATATAAGCCCCATAAATACTCCGCTTGGTATAGTTAAGTGATTTTAAATTTAGTCATCCTAATAATTATACGTATGCAAAGAGAAAGTTTTTGCTTTGTGATATATTTTGTTTCAAAACCTGGAGTTTGCCACCAGAAAACACTCGTTTGTTTTGAAAAATTTTTCAAATGGTGAAGCGTTTGTCATTTTATCTTAATTTCCCGCTGAATTTTCAGCTTTTGCAAGTTTTTTCGTCCAACTGATAATTGGGATAAACAGGATCAAGTGTCTTCTTCTGAAGCGGGTTACTGAGGGTTCAATTCCAAGTCGGGTGAAACCAGTGTGTCAGAACTTGATATTTGCAGCTTCTCTGATTGACCAGTATTAAAGAAACAATGCATGGAGAATTACCCCACGATTTCGTGTGAGCAAATTTCTTTTCCTTTGAATTTGTTGAGTGATCTATTGAGCAGCTGTCAAACTAAAAATTTAACTGGATGGGTGTATAGTTTTATCGCATTGCTTGATTACTTCATTTTGTCATCACGTTTTCTGTCTGCTTTTGGTGTGTAAACGAGCGTTGTTTTTGTATTTGAACTTCCTTTTTTTAAGTTGTCTTAAATTGCGTTAAGTTGCATGACGTCGTCACGTATCATTTAATGACAAATTTGCAAAGTGCTTATGTCTTTATCCGTCAAGTCCCAAATTTTTTGAGAAAATTTATAACATTTGTCATTCAAAATTACGCTACATTTGCATTTTTACGCGCGCATGATGCTTCGTTGTCCTCGCTAATTGTGTTCTGACCCACGAGCGCTTTTTGCTTCGCCGCGCTTGCGGTTTACGTAATCTTGATTTTTGTAATTGAGTTGTGGACCTTCAGCGCTTTCTGTTTTGCCGCGCTTTTTTGATTTGCAGTTAACTGTATATAAGCCTCGATTTTTGTTCGTTTAGTTAGAGCTAGCTTTGGCTCTCGTAGTTGTGCACCTGATGAGTCTTGAAGGGACAAAAAAAAGATAGCCAGTTACCCTTTTTCGTGCCCTGAACGTTAGTGTACTCCCGGCCCATATCGTGCTTGCATTGCTCGGTGTGGCAAACAATCGTTATAACATTTGTCATTCAAAATTAAAAAGTTTCAAGGCAAAACCTTTTGTCGTTTTATTACAAAAAAAAGAACGTTTGGGAGGGGAGCAATTTTTCCTCTTTCCTTTCGTCAAAATAGAGTTGAATTTTACAGTTATAAATATTAAGTTTATTTTTGAAAGTACAATACTATAATTTAAATTCTAATATCGTATGTTTCAAGTGCTGCCACATAGCCTTACATTTTTCGAAAAGCTTTGAAATTTGTGTCTATTGCTTGGCGTAATAGCTAGACTTAATGGACTTCGGTTAGAGCAATTTATTGCTCATATTTGCACTAATGTTTACTTTAATTTTATTTTTAGGAGCTGCTAATTTCCAAACAAATGTGCCAAGCTATCCTGCTACCACTGCCCCAGGTGGTCCAACAACTATGTACCCCCAAACAAACATCGGTCAACAACCTCCACCTCCAGTAGGCCCCGTAATGCCACAGTACGCTTATGGGGCACCCCCACCTCCTGCTCCAGAAACATTTCCGTTAAATTCTCAAATATCAACCCAAGCAGCTGATCAGTTACCTCCATCAGCACCCCCACCGTATGAAGCTTCATCAAACCCCTATTATAATCAACCTCCAATTAAAACTGATACATAGATCAATTTTGTTTTTAGTTTTGGCGGTAATTAGCATTTTGGGTTGTAGTAAAACGATTATTCTTGCTTTTTTTTTATGGTCGAGGCTTCTCATTGCATGTGCCTGTAATTTTTTTTTCCATTCACATAAACTGTCATGATGTTTATGTTTCACAGTATTTTGTTGTTATTACCCCAATGTTACCGATGCAGAACTACGCACCATTTCAGCACTACTATTTTTTCATTTTACCACTTTCACTGCTTAGCTTTTCCTTATCTCGTGATTTACGTTTTTATTGTAGACAGTAAAATGTAAAAAAATTTTCTTTTGTTTGAACAAATGTGAACAAATTGCGCTAAACATTAAAAGTTTTCTATATATAAGTCTACCGGCTAGTTAACGTAATGGTTACGACATCGCAATCGGTGCGAAGGGTCGAGGATTCGATTTCCGGTCCATTCAGATCACTTGCAGTGTCGACACCGCTGCGACAGTTTTTCGGAGTTCGAAGTTGGCTTAACGAGGTGCTAAGCCGCGGAGATGGGCTCGGCCGCTCGTTACAAGCTTCGGTGTATTACAGCGATCAACTTATAGTAAAGATTATATTTTTATCTTGGTCTTCGAATATAAAAGTTTTAATTCAACCTACGGAATTGCATAGCACAGACTTTTGTCTCTTTCTTGTGTCGTATTGTATTGTAATTTTTACAGCCTATACGATTACGATTGTTAGCCGTCTTAAGTGTGTTAATCAGAGGTAGACGAAGTAGTCAAAAAATGTACTTAAGTAAAAGTATTGAGCTACTTACTCAAAATGGCGCTCTAGTAGAAGTAGAAGTATGGCGAAGCATTTCCACTTAAGTAAAAGTAGGAAAGTAGTCAAAATTAATTCTACTTAAGTAATGAAAGTAGAAAGTAATTTTGGATTTCACGTGTTTGTTTATTATTCGAACGATTGCTGTTGCAACGCTTACAATAAGTGTTCAAGTAAAGTAACGGTATTCATAAAATCAAATTTTTATTGTTCCGTTTAGATTACTTTGAAGCAAATTAACAGACTTCAGTTTCGCGTTCTGTCCGAACATGTTTTCGATAAGCAGTGTTGCCAAAATATTTTGAACAAAAAAAACTTCAAATCGTGGTCAAATCATTAAAAAGGAATGGCTAGGTATCTACTTCTACTCTGCATAAAATTTATTACTACTCGAGTAGCGTTACCCAAAGCGAATTTCACTTGAAGTAAGAGTAGAAGTATCAGAAATGAAAAATACTTAAGTAAGTCGCTCGTCACTGAAAATATCCTTAAGTAGAACTAGTTCGTTACTGACCACCTCTGGTGCTAATCAAGCGTTGTTACATTCCAAATTCTAGCTTGCTATGTCATATTTTTTTTTCACTTCGCCCTCATGATAATTAGCCTGTGTTTGTATTTCGTAACCGCTGTGTTGACCCTACAGAAGTTCTTCATGGACACTGCTTAACATAAGTTTTCCCTCTTTCGTTATTTTGATTTCGTGATTTCATATTTTACTCCGGTATCTTTATCTCAATAAATGCAAATTGCAGGTGTTACAATTTTGGTCAACAAAATTCTATCAATATCTTATTGTGGAACCGTATCTTTTCCATGTGTTTTAGCGTGTTATCATTTATTGTAAGTTTTTACACCACGAAAGATGTATTATACTGTAATATCTTTATAGCTTGATCGTTGGTAGTGTTGTATATGGCTGCTGAGTTCTTTCGGCAAATGCAAAGTTTTGAGATATAGGCGTCAGCGTGAAAGGGGGTTCTTGGCCTTTTGACTTATTGACGTTACGTTTTTCTTTTTACGAGTTTTGAAATTTGTTGGGTTGAAGCGTGCAAAAATGCATATTTTCCTTATCTCGTAATTTTATGTTTTTATTTTATGAAGTAAAATGTAAATAAATTGTCTTTTAAACAAATGTAAACAAAATGCGCCAAACATTAAAAAATATTTAAATAATCTCATAAGTCTACCGACTAGTTCACGTAATGGTAACGATATCGCAAACTGTGCGAAAGGTTTAGGGTTCAATTTTTGGTCCTTTCGAATCGTATTCAGTGTCGACACCGCTGCGACATTTTTTTGTAGTTCAAAGTTGTTTTAACGAGGCGCTAAGCCGCGGAGATTACCCTGCCACTCGTGAGACGCTTCGGTGTAATACTGCGAGTAACTTATAGTGAAGATTTTATTTTTATCTTAGTCTTTGAGTACACAACTATACGATTTTGATTATTAGCCGTTTTAAGTGTGCTAATCAAGCCTTTTTGCAGTAACTTCCCAGTTCCAGCTTTCTATGTCATGTTTTTTTGCTTCTCGGAATCGATGCACTTTTCACCATCGTAAGAAATTCTTCATGGACACTGCTTAAAATAAGTTCAACCACTTTTTTCTCATTTTGTGATTTCATATTTTACACCGGTATTTTTATCATCATAAATGCAAATTGCAAGTGTTACAATTTTTGTCAACCAAATTCCATCAGTGTCTTATTATATCTCATCCTTGTCTTTTAGTGTAGGCCTACTATCATTCATTGTAAGTTTATACAGTATACACCAAGAAAGCTGTAATAAAATATCTGAAAAACTTAATCGATGGCTGTGTCTTATATGACTGTTCCTTCCTTTAAGCAAATAAAAATTTTGAAACATAGGCGTCAGCGTGAAGGGGGTTCTAAGACAAAGGTCAAAAGTGAAAATGCAAGACTAAAACAAGCTCTTAACCAGCAATATTATCAGTATGATGCACTAGAACAATATGGCCGGAGAGAGAATATTCGAATTCATGGTATTACTGAGAAGCGTGGTAACAAAGATGATGGTGAAGAAGTATTGAAAGAAATAGCTAACACTCTTAACATTGAATTGGATGATTGCGCAATACAACGAGCTCACAGACTCGGCAAGAAAAGAATTAATCAGAGCAAACCTCGACCAATCATCGCTAGGCTTCTATCCTACAAGAAACGTAATGAGTTCCTATTTGCCAAATCTAATCTGAAAGACAAGCCCTTGTACAAAGACGCGTTTATTACCGAAGATCTCACGCCACTTCGATCTAAACTGCTTAGATACATCAAGGCAGAGTGCGATGATGCATTTGTGCTAGTTCATTCAATGAACGGCAAAATTCGAATGAAAAAGTCGGCGAGAAAGGCGGGTAAAATTATTGACGGTAAGGACGAAAGAATTGGAAGTTGGCTGTATGTTAATTCACCTGATGATCTATTCAAACACGATATTGATATTGATTTTGAAAAACTTGGACATACCCCTTTGAATTTTAATCTGGTTTTTGATGAATATGATACCGATAGCGACGCTTAGATTATCAATGGCGACTGATATGATTTACGATGAGTGTGAAAAACTAATCCTTGCTGATACACCAAACAAATTGGTGAGTAATTTGAATTTGCGCTGCAACACGGATCAACTAAACATTGACAGCTCGGAATTGGCTAACTATAGTGAATTGTTCGGTGAAAGCACTCTCGATCGATTTTTAATGCAAAAAAAATTAATGAATTGGGAATTATTCATTTTAACATTCGGAGCCTACAAAAGCATATTGATGAAATAAATATTTTTTTAGCTGGCCTAGAAAAAAAACCTGAAATCGTGGCCTTCTCTGAAACTAAATTGCAGGAGGGAAAAGCTAATCGAAATGTTGAACTTGAAGGCTATAATTTTATTCATAGGGACAGTATCACTGCTGCCGGAGGAGTTGGCTTATATATACTCAAATCGCTTTCGTATAGTGTAAATAACTCGCTCTCCAATTATGCGCTACCTAATGCTGAACATTTATGGATTGAAATTCAAACTAGTAAAACTTCAATAGTCATTGGAGTGATATATCGCCACCCAGTTAACACTGTTACTGCTATAGACGAATTCAGTGACAAATTAAACGAATTACTTCTATCGCTGAAGAAACCATTCTACTGTGTCGGTGACCTCAACGTTAATTTGTTAAATATTTGTAGAAACAATGAAATTCGACGTTACGCTAATATGTTGCTAAGTTGTAATTGTAAGTGTTTAATTAATGTGGCAAGAAGAATAACGGAAAATTCAAAATCCTTATTAGATCATATGTACACCAACGATAAGAAATCTGCCATTACTGCAGGAGTGTTAATTTCGGATTTAAGTGACCATTATGGAATCTATGCTATAATTTCAGATAGTAAAGTCCGATCGCAGAAGTATAATAAAAACTATTACATACGAGACAAGTCCAACTTTGTTTTAGACAACTTCTTAGACGAATTGCATGAAAAGTTAACTCATTTATTTAACACTAGTTACGTTACAGTCAATGAGCTCTGTGATAGTTTTGTGGCAATTTTTACTGAAGTTGTCGACAAATTTGCGCCGATGAGAAAAGCATCTAGGAAGGAAAAAAATTGAAACTTAAACCTTGGATTTCAAATGGCTTACTTAAATCTATAAAAATCAAAAACAAAATGTTCAAATTTCTTCATAAAAACAGAGATGATCTTGCATTGAAGGAACGTTACAAATCTTACCGCAATATCCTAAATCGAGTTATAAGACAATCCAAACGAAACTATTACCACAAAATATTGGAAAAAAACAAAGGCAATTCAAAAACAACTTGGGATGTAGTTAACGAATTGGTTAATACAAAAGTCGTAACAAATCTCTTCCCTTAAAACTGAAAACATCTGCGGGTGATACTGTCGCTGGAGATCCGCAGATTATAGCCGATGAGTTCAACAACTTCTTTGTTAGCATTGGGAAAGAAATGGCTAGCTCGATTCAAACTTGCAGGTCTCACGTTTCTTCGAAAATCTTTTCCGAAGAACCACTGTGAGCTAGCAATTCAATATTCTTAGCACCAAGCACAGAGATGGAAGTGTACGGGATAATCAATCAAATAAAAAGTCACAAGGCTAGAAGAGCTAATGATATTGAATCTAAATTTATTAAACTAGCGAATCCTGTTATCGCCAACTTTTTGAGTGAAATGTTTAATCTGAGCTTAACAACAGGTATCTATCCCGATGCTATGAAAGTAGCCGAGGTGATTCCGATCTTTAAAAAAGGTGATCGTGAGAAAGCAACAAATTATAGACCAATCTCATTACTTTCGCAGTTCAACAAAATATTCGAAAAAATGTTGCACTCGCGGATTTATTCCTTTGTTACGAAATTCAATCTACTTAGTGAAAAGCAATTTGGTTTCAGGACAAATTTTTCTACGAATTTGGCGGCTTGTAGTGTTTATAATGAAATTGTGAATGAAATTGATCAAAATTTGTACAACTGTGGCATATTCCTTGACCTAAGTAAAGCATTTGACATAGTTAATCATAACATACTAGTGAATAAACTTGAAAACTATTTTGGATTTAGAGGTAGAGCTCTTGAACTGATGAAAAGTTATTTGACTAACCGATTTCAATACACCAAAATTGGCAACTCCAAATCAAAACTTTTACCAATTGAATGCGGGGTTCCCCAGGGTTCGTCGCTAGGTCCCCTTTTGTTCACTTTATACATAAATGATCTTCCATTAGCGTCAAAGTTCTCCGCCACCCTCTATGCAGACGATACCTATTTGGCGCTATCAGATAAAAATTTAACTCAACTTGAAACTAGAGTGAATGATCAATTGCAATTTATCAATGCTTGGTTGCAAAGTAACAAACTTTCACTGAACTATACTAAAACAACATATATGTTATTCAACAAGCACCCTCACCAAGCAGTTGGGTCAAATTTTAAGATTATATTAAATCAACAGGAAATTATAAGAAGCCAATCTGTAACGTACCTTGGTCTATGTTTTGATGAAAATTAATTTGGACTGAACATATTAACAAGCTGTCTTTGCAATTGGCCAAATATGGTGCAATGTTGTATCAAATACGTGATTTTGTGAATCAACACACTCTAAGCATGTTATATTATGCTTTTGTATGTAGCAGAGTGCAATATGGAATTTCTGTTTGGGGCACTGCAACTAAAACCAGATTACGTGAAATAGAAATTCGACTTAATAACATTGTGCGCACCATCACATGGAGCAAAAGATTTACTCACGTCACTCATCTATATAAAAAACTAGAACTGTTGAAATTACATGATTTGTATAAATTAGAAATTGCTAAAATAATGCATAAGCTTTTTAATAATAAGTTACCCCCAATCCTAAAAAGTCGTTTTGTAAAAACTGATATGATTCACGCGCATGAAACTAGAAGCGTCAAACAGAGTAATTATTTTTTGCCGCGTGTTAACGAATCCATTTGCCAAAATTCAATTGCCTTTTGTGGCGCCAAAATGTGGAACGAAATTGACAATGACTTAAAAAATCAAAATTTTCGTGTTTTCAAAAAACACTTCAAACTGAAATTGTTGGAACAGTACTAAAACCGATTACAGTTTTCTTAGTGCAACTTAACATAGCGAGCCCATTTACATGATGTTTGTGTTATTTATGGTATTATTTAACGTCTCTTGCAGTACTTCTGTTCATCGTTGTTCTGAATAGCCTAATTCATCAAATTTTTACGTTTTATGCTTCTAACGGTGCTTATCACTGCTCATTTTTGTCTGTTAATCTTTCTCTTTCCTTTTTCATTTTATTTATTTATTTTTTCTTTTTTTTTTTTTTTTTATTTTATTTATTTTTCTTCTTCTGCTATATCGTTTATAATGGAGATGGGGGACCTTGACTCTGAAAACCGCAAGGTTCTTTCGGGCCCCCCTTCGACCTTGCAATTATCTTCTCAATTTGTGCGTGAATTGTTTACTGTTTATATCATATGCATCGTAAAATAAACTATACTACTACTACTACTACTACTACTACATAGTTTGATTGTTGATCTTTGGTTTATTCATTTTACGAGTTTTATTGGGATTTATCAGGTTAATGTACTCAAGTATGCATAACTCTCTGGAGATAATTCACTAAGCAAGTGCAGCGCCTGGCCGATTAAAAATATTTTTTTCCTTTTAGTATCGTAGGCATTTTTGCTTTTCCGGTGTATCACTTGGTTGCTGTTTTTTTTTTAATTTTTATCACTGCTATGATTTGCGTTTAGGCTCTATTATTTCGTGGCTAAAAATAAAAAAAATCACTACTACTTGGTTACTAAGTTGCGGAGAGATGTAATAAGTGATGGCTAAGAGTAATCTCGAATGATCTTATGTGTCGAAAGAGGATATCACGAGATTCACTGTGCTTTAGGCTTTTCATTTATTCTGACCTGTGTTGCACCTAAACTTTTCATGTTAACATTTTGAAATGTGTATAATGGTGTTGATGCTTTGAGGAAATAAGCGAGCGGCTTTGGTTTAAGCTACCGTAACCTTTACACCGTTTAAAATGCTATGAAACTTAGACTTCGATTTGCTTGAAATACATTATACTCTTGGTAGATAAACACTCAACAATAGCGGATGTGATGCGCCATCCTTCCACAACAAATGCTCTCTAAGTCAATATTGCGTGAAAGTGACAAAAGCGCTGTGCACAATAAAAAAATCAAAACTAGGTTAAGACTTTGTTTCCAAGTTAGGAAATTAATTCTTTGTTTTCCTTAAGCTTGTGCCTGTCAGGAAAGAGGGCATTGTGAATCATCTTGAACGTTACCGCGAAACTTAAACAAGAGTTAATTCGTGTAGGAAAATAAATAAAAGTGAATTTTACGTCATGAAAGCCACCGTAAGCATTCTCAATTCGATTTCTTTATTGCACTCTTTGGTAACAGCTAAAATAAAATATATGGAGGTGTACGCTATCTTGTGATTAACTTGCGAATGATTTTTTTTTGCTCTACCACCCATTAAGCAGTTTTGAAATAAGTGTGATTCTACACATAGAATCGCCACACTCTAACGGCACTATTTTGTGTTCAATTTTTTTTGAATGCGATAGAATTTGCGAACATTACGAAAACACATAAAACATAATTTTTGAGAAAGAGAATCCACATTTCTTGAACGTCGCAAATATACAGCCCTCTTCATTTTTGACCCCGTTTGCCCAGATTTGTAGTTCAGTATTTTTGCAATTGATCTGGATCAAATCTGAAAACTATAAAAAAACATTTTTGAGCAAAAATCAATCAATTTTTATTTTTTTTCCGTACTGCCAAAAACGTCCAAGGTAATATTTACATCTTAAGTTAAATAAAATTGGCATGGAATAAGGAACATGCAGCAAAACGAGGAACCGTTGAGACACGCCAGTCGCAACCGACTTGGCATGGCTGCATGACCGAGAAACATTACTTGCTTTAAAAAAAGGACATTACTTGTCCCTAAACTTCTGTATTGGGGCTTGAATGGCTTCATTATTTTAATTGTGTCGACAGATTTCGAATAGAGAGCAATCGTGCTCTCACGACTGAGTGCACGTACAACAGGATATACACCTACACATTGCTAAGTAACTTGCGTTGTTATAATTGTGTAATATGTTCTTGCACTCTGAACACCCACCAAGTTATGTAATTCTATTGCTCATTGCAAGCGTGTAAATAGCCTTTAGCGGGCTTCTATACATGTATCTGCTGTTGAGTGACACATCGGAAAGTTGTAGCAAGAATTAGAAATCCTATTATCAATTTTTTAGCAAGTTTTTCTCCGGCATTTTATCTTAGGTTTACCGGCAAGATCATTGAGAAAGAAACGGTCTGTTGAGGTTTCAAATAGAAAGAATCTCAAGCGTTCTTTTTAGTAGCATTCTATAGTAAATCAACTATAAATACATATCAGTAAATGCAAAGTTACGAGGGTCACGTCTCACGAAGGCTAATTAAATAAGTAAACGGTTTGGAATATAAATATTGAAGCACGGGAAACATCAACCAATCAAAGAGAAACGAAAACTCATTAGAATCATTTCAGCATGACGTAAAAGTGAGGTAATCAGTGACGTATTTTGATAATTTGACCGCACACCCGCAAGTGGCTTGGAGTGCTTGTTTGTTTTTGACATTACCAATTCTGAAGGAAGCTTATTTCAGTGGCTTAGGCCAGTGTTATGAAAACTTTTTTTTATCATGAATCCTCACACGGCCAAATTTTTTCGAAACCCCCAGAGATCAAAGCAAGGCGTCCTCTCTTGGCATAAAATAATAAAAAAAGCTCTTTAATAAGCTTCAAGAGGTTATAAATTACACGTCTTCAATAGGCGTCTTCTAAAAAAGAGAAAGGTCACCCCTTAAATAATTTTTTCTCAGCTCACTAGAGCGTGTAACGTTCCATTTCGCCACGTCAAGTCAGGAAAAATCATCTTTCGACCCCCACTGATCCCTCTCGTGACTCATCGGGGGGAGGGGGGTCACGACGACGCGACCCCTGTTTGAAGAACTTATCCAGGGAGTCGAACCGAACCGCGAACCGGTACAAACCGCATTTTTTTGGTGAACCCGAACCGAATCTGAACCGTTTAAATTTGAGATCATTGAACCTGAACCGAACCCGAACCTTTAATATTTCAAATCTGTGAACCTGAACCGAACCTTTAAATTTTATGCAAGTGAATCCGAATCTATAATATTTTGTGGACATAAACCTGAACAGAAATCGTTTAGTAACAATGTTTGAATCTGAGGTGATTCTTAAAAAATATTAATAAAAATCTCTAGACATGTGCTGCGATGCGTAACATTCTTTCTGCTTACTTGGAGTTTTTTCTCGTTCTTCCGGTAACTTTACAATAGCCTCAACTAAATCTATTCGGGTTTTTTATTTGTTGACGTTTCGTTGGTACTGACGACCAACATCATCAGAACGATAAAGCACCGACCTATTCCAATCTTTGCAACATTCTTTCTGCTTTTCAAAATTTAATGAATTTTTACATTTTTATTTAACATTAATTGATTCGGGCATGTAATTTATATTTCGTTATTTTAATGATATAAGACCCTAATTTAGTTTTAGGCCAAATTAAAGATTTTGAAGTGAATCCGAACCGCGAACCGGCAAAAACCGCTTTTTTTCGGTGAACCCGAACCGAACCCGAAAAATTTGGTTTCGATGAACCCGAACCGAACCTTTAAATTTTGGTGCAACTGAACCTGAACCCAAATTTTTAAAAAGTCTTGAACCTGAATCGGAACTGAACCGTTAAAAATAAAATTTCTTGAACCTGAACCTGAGCGATATTTTAAACGGTTCGACTCCCTGAACTTATCTTTTAAAAAAGTTCAAAACAGAAGATTTTTTATCTTTCAAGAAGGAGGATTTCCACAGCTGCATTAAAACTTTGCAGTACAAACGTGGTGCTACCGGATGCTACATTTTCTCGTAACTGCAGGAATCGATCAAAATTTTTTTTGAAAGATATGTGTTTCAGTAACCAAAAAAATATTTCTATACTTCTGAAAGCTGATCAATAGCCCACAACCAACATGGGCATCGGGCAACATACGGCCCGTGAAGGGATTTTGACCGGCCCTGGAACTGTAACCAACCTTACCCTGTAACGTTGCCCGAGGCCTCATTCTTGACAGCAGCTGCCAATCGCTATGCTCTCACCGAATTGTCGGTGCGAGCTTGTAAAAAAACAATTGCCTTACTGTACTTGTAAAACTAATACAATTGTTTGAGTTACTAAAGCTGAAGTTGTAGGTTAGTGCGATTGCTGGAAATTGGATCACAGCGGAGAGTGCCGTAAACATCTTCCACCACTGTGTGACTGCATGACTGTAGTGTTAGTTATTCTTTCGCTGTGAGAGTTAGATTTGGAGTTATTACTTTATTTCTCGCAATAGTGAACAAATATAACTTAATGATCAAGATATTGAATACTATTCATGTAATGGCCCACCAGGGTCTTCTTTTTCCCACACGTGGCCCGCCGACTTGAGAAATAATATTGCTCACCCCTGGCATCAAAAACTTTAAAACTAAGAAGATCAAATCAATTTCTAAGGCAGCCTAGAACTGTAGGCTACCCGCCGATCCATAAACACAGAGCCGTAGCAGCCGCCCCCCAAACCCCCCCAATTGGGGGGGGGGCCCACTGCCAAAAGGGGCCCCAAATTGTCTTGAAGAACCCAAAGTTGCATCAATTCAAAAACAAAATTTTGCTTTGCGAATCGCGTTGAATGGGATTTTTTGCGCTCAGATTCTATATATTTCAATTTTAAAATTGTTCGCTATCGTTTCCTTTCAAATAGCGTCATAAACTGCGAAATGATGTCATAAACAATACACTGTGTGTAAGAGTGCGCGTAAGACTTGAAAAAGGAGGCCGGTGCAAAGTTGGATGCAATCATTTTTCAAAGCTTAAATTCAAATTCATTCCTTTGAAAAAATAAAATTCAAATTCATTAACACCTTGCGAGCAGATTTAAAATTTTATCTATTTATTTTTTATTTATTCGCAATTTTATTCTCCTATCACGAAAAAGCGACGGGGCGCTATACGAGCTCGCTTAGGAGTTGCCGACCATCGGTCTACCACACTTAGTTGGGGTAATCCCGTTTAGTGCCTTTCCCAACAGCACAACAAGCAAACTTGCCGGCTTGTTTCGCACTATCCATTATGCTAAACGTCAACCAAAAAAGCTGTGAATACCAATTTTCAAGTCATTGGTTTGACCGGACTCGGAATTGAACCCCGGAGTCCACCAATCTAGAAGCAGATGCTCTATCCACTCGGCCATCCGATCGGGAAATTAAATTCAATCCTACCCTATTTCTGTGTCAGCAACCATAATCTGACACCCAATACAAAAGTCCATTGAAAAAGGATTTGCTAGTTTGAAAACGTGTGCTTTTGAAATAGCGCAGGAATTGGACATTGGTCCGGTCTTCCTCAATCAAAAAGTAAAAAAAAAAGAGAATGAAAATAGAAAAAGAGAATGTTTAGTTACGATGCAAATCTATATCGTACAGCTTCTGAGGAAGAGATTCAAAGCAAACTTTTTAAAACAACTGGTGGACCAGGCTATTATGTCGATACTAGAAAGTTTTAAGCTGACATGTGATGTCGCTTCTGTCATTGCATTGCTGTTTACACCCAGCAGCTTCGTGCATGAACAGCCATTGTCAGCAATATGATCTGACAGTACCGCACGCAGGTTCAGATTCTTTGCGACGGGTTCGATTCACGGCTGGAGTCTATTGCATTTGATATCTATATCAGATGGTTGCTGATTAGAACGCACAAGCTCGTTTGGCAGTCTCCCTTCAATACCGTTGAACTTTTAATTCAATTGTAATACCTGTAAGTGCTCGCTTGCCTTGCTCCTCGAGTTTACAAAATGCGTTGTTACTGTTACCAGTGCTGAACAAAGCTTCAGAAAACTGAAACTTATTAAAACATTTATTACATCTAATATGGCAAACAGCAGACTATCTTTTTTCTTTCCATTTGTTGGCATTTTTATCCACCTACCACAGAAAGCAATGGGGCGCTACACGAGCTCCCTTAGGAGTTGCCGGCCATCTGTCTACCTACCGCACTTAGATGGGGGAATCTCGTTAAGTGTTTTTCCCAATGGCACAAGCAAACTTGACGGCTTTCTTAACACTATCCCTTTAATGCTGAATGTCTAGTAGGAAAGCTGTGAATACCAATTTTTAAGTCATTGGTTTGACTTGACCAGTGATCAAACCCTCAGTCTATTCACTCCTTCAGGATCAGAAGCACACGCTCTATCCACTCGGCCTTCCGATTGGTTCTTCGCTGGCTATGATGTCAATCGAAAGTTAATGCGCCCGATCTCCAGATTATGATGCTGTCAAAAGAGCATCTGTGTACGAAAAAGTGCGCTCTAGCTAGACCGGAGGTTTTCAACCTATTAGCCATGGCCCAACAGAGGGCCACAGCATGGTTTTCAGTGGGCCACAGAGCTTGACTAGAAAGCGACATCAGCATTCCCTAATCACGCCATCACATTGACTTTGTACCTTTTAACAAAAGTTATTGGGCCACCATCGTATTTTATCATTTTAGTGGGCCATGAGCAAAAAAAGGTAGAAAAACCCTGAGTTAGACGATTTTAATGGAAAATGAATTGGGTGTAACAAACTTGTCTTAAAATTACACCTTTTATTTTTACACAGTGATAACGCGTTATATGTTTTAATTTTACCACAGTATTCGCATTGTGGTGAGAAACTGAGTTGTTATCCCTGGAAAAACCTAAAACAATTCATATCGAAAGCTAAGTATTGGGGCCCTTGAAAGTTTTTTTTGGGGGGGGGCCAAAGTTGAGCTGCTACGGCACTGCATAAACATCAAAACTTCTGTTTGGAAACAGTGTAAGATCACTAAAATGTTGTTTAGACTCGTGCTGGTGTGGCAAGATTAGAGTTGGCTTGCAAAATAAAACGAAAATTTACGTTTTTTTTTGCGCTTACTGTTATTGCTAGCTTTTTATTTAGGCTATATTGTTGACAGTTGATTGATATAATTTTTCCGGTTGAAATGTCTTCCTGTGAATCTTTATTTGATTGTTCGGGAAATCTCTTCTGTTGCAATTCAATCTGTGTGTCGTTTGACGCATGCAATGATGTTACAGATGATCACTTGAGGTAAGCATACAAAACAGGGGGAATTGTGATCGAGAAAAATGCTTATCTTCTTATTTTGACTTCATGATTTACTTACGCACAATTGTGTTAACATGTAGGCTAAAGTAGGCAATAACTAAAAAATTAAGGGACTGGAGCTCAGGGCCGGTGCCAGGAACTGCGGGGCCCAATTAAAAATCTAATCGCGGGGCCTCTCTTTTCATAATAAAATATATAGACGTTTGTGTCTCATGAAAAAACATGTAAACGAACCAAAAAAATAGACATTTAATACCTGCTAAAAAAACAAATCTAAGAGCCGGCGCCAGAGCAGTCGTCTTAGGGGGGCCAAGCCTTTATCAAGAGGGGTCATACATTTAATCAATTCTGTAAACTACAAAAAAAGCTTTCACGCCACAGTCTTCTTTATCAACGAGAACTTTGCAGCGAGCTGACATTAATTTGAACTTTAAGATGCCGTTTCTGTGCAAGCGTTATATATCACAGCTATCTCATATTGTTTTGTGAGATCGAAGACAAAAGAAAAGCAGTGGAACACGCTTATAGTTGCTTGTTGTGTTGTTAACAAACGCAATTTCCATATTTGATATTCTTAATTCGAACGAAGCGCAAAACAGTTCCGGCGAAGCTGTTTTAACAATAGGCCTACATAAAATGTTTAAAATTATGCTTAAAAGCCGCTGTCTTCAAAAAAGTAAGATTGTCGATTGGAGGTTAAGGGTGGGGGGCAAGCTTGCTGTATGTAGGGGCCAGGCCATTCTTTTGCGCCGACTCTGCTTTTATTGATTACTGTACTTTAAACATCAAGAAAGCCGGCCAATTAGTTAAATAATTTTAAATTTCAGACAAGCATTATTTTATGGTAATATCTTGAAAATTATGCCACAACGCAATATGTTGCGAATACATTTTTCTGAATTTGAAACTCCTTCAAATAAGCCTAAATATGCCAACAAACAATAAACAAAAATTACCGGAAAGATTTTTCAAAATGCACTAAAATTGTACTTGTTGAACGAAAATTTTAATAAATTTCCGCGAACGCATGGCCCTGGATTTCCTGAAGATAGTTTTGTCCATAAATTGCTTCAAATGAACTCGACCTGATGTTGCCACTGTGCTATTGACTTTGTTACCATAAATCTTGAAGGTTTCTCACGGCTTTTGCTTATATTAAACAAAATATAACTTATTTTACAATTTAACTTAAGTGTCAATTGCTTTGGTGGAGAGCGTGCATCCTTAAACAGACACTAAAAAGCTGCAACTGAATGTAACATGAAACCCCCCTAAAACTACCTCCAGGCGTTTACTTGTGAGCAGCAAACCCACGTGACCAAACAACTGCTTGGCTTTTTTCTTTACCAAAGCTTGGTTTCAGAGCCGGATTTAGAGAATGAGAAGCCTTAGGCTTAGGTTGTGTTGATATCAGGTAGGCCGCTAGTGATCATAGGTCGCTGATCAGACTCATCTGTAGGGTGGCCATGGTTGATCTCGAAAACAAAAAGGTGGCTCCGTAATCGCGTCGAGCCCTTTTGCTTGTGACGAGGTCCCTCGTTTCTCCGAGGCCTTAGACTTAATTCAGCCTGATTTGCCTAATGGTAAATCCGACCCGGCTTGGTTTGACCAGCTACCGAGTTGCCAATTTTTTCTATTTAGCCTAACCCTGATTTAAAAGAAAATAGAAATGATTCATAGATATTATGCACCGGTTCAACTTTTGGCACTTTCACCTATTTTGTATCTCGCAGTACAGAAAGGGACTCTCACTAGCGCGTGGCCCCTTAAGGTGCGGGGCCCAATTTGGTCTAATCGGCCTAAAACCGGCCCTGCTGGAGCTTCTGTTGCTACCTGAATGCGCCAAAATGCAGTATTCCTTGTGTCCTTGGCTATAAGAACAAAAGATCTTCTGTACTTTGAATACAAAGATTTGACAATAATTATTATTCGAGGACCAAAAAGTTTGTAATTCAATGAGTGACAGGAGCTTTAATGTCTATTAAACAACGTCCCTATACGGTCTTAGATTTGATTCCGAGTCGGGTCAAACCAAGTAAATCCAAACCAAGTGGGTCAAACCAAACCAAGTAAATCAAACCAAGTAAATTTGATTCAGAGTCGGGTCAAACCAAGTCGGGTCATTTAAAATTGGTATTCACAGCTTCATTGTTTGAGGTTTTGCAACAAAGGAACAGAGTGGAGAACAAGCCGGCAAGCTTACTTGTTGTGCCGTTGGGAAAGGCACTTAGCGGGATTCCCCCATCTTGGTGTGGTAGACAGATGGCTGGCAACTTCTAAGCGAGCTCGTTATAGCGCTTTGGTCGCTTCCTCGTGATAGGATAAATATGCTACTAAACTAACTTTATAATACACCCCTCACGATCAGTTTACTTGGATGAATTATTCCTCCAGTGCCGCTCAGGAAGGCAAGAACAAAACTGTTCCAATCGCTTCAAAGCGTTGAAGTCGACTCAGCAGGCCCTATCCGTACGCGCGTTTTTACGCGTATTTGTGGTTGTACATACGCGATGCTCAATCGTATTGTTGGACTTAAAACTGGCCGAAAAATTGTGGGCTCCACTGAGTAAGTGTCAGAAAAAAGCGCACGTGCGAACACCGCGTGGAAAACGGCTTAAAAATGAATCGACCTTTTCTATGCATTACGCATAAAAACTATAAAAAGCGGATTCTGTGTCTATCAATCCTTACAGTTACGTAGGCCTATACGTCTGTTGCAAGCTTGAGAAATCCGCTTTTGCCTGAAGATCGGGACTGCGCTGGTTTGGAATGTGACGATTGTGACACGAATGTCCCACGAAAAAATTGCTGTGTTCAACACCGATTGGTTGAAAGCTTGGAAGCCGTCTTAGAACTCGCTGCCAAGATTACGTTGAAGATCTTTGTTGGTTTTGCCTTGGCATCCCAGCAGAGCATCCACCCTTTGTCGCAATTAAGGATTGAGATGCTTGTAGGCTCCAACTCGAGCAGCTGTCCCCGTGACCCCCTGGAAGGATAAGCGAGTCTCAAAAAGTTAGTTCGTTGGCAATTTATTGACGATGATGTTCTTTTCCAGTTTCGGTGCAATTATGGGAATAGTGTTTGGTAGTTTTTTCGTTATCTCAGTGACGCTTGGATGTCTCACTTATTACTGCTTCTGGAAAGCTCAAATGAGAACCAGTATGAACAGGGCTGGTGTGATTACCACTACAACGGCTGGACCAATGCAAAACAACGGTGGGAATATTCGCTACACGTAAAACTTATTATGTTTAACCGTTACCCGTACATGAGTTAAAGCTAGATATCTGAGCCTTCAGCATGGGGTAAATGCGTTACTGACAAATCCACAATAGCAATCTAGCGGACTTTTTGACTAAATCGGTTGGAACTGAAGAAGATCCTTTTCTCTTGTGCACTGCCATAAGATAAATGTAAACCCATGAACGTAGTTGCGCCAAAATAGAAAAAATAATTAGTATCTATGGCGTGCCTCATTGACATTGGAACATCCCATAACTCACTGACACTGTAACTATCGACAAATTGAATTAAGTATTCGAAGTAGGTCTGCACAGTTTAATCATAGTCGTCATCGGGCCGAAGATTTTTCATGCCCAAACCCGAATCCTAAATTAGCATTAGATCAACTAGTTTGAGCCCGATTTAAACCCGAAATCAAAATCATCACATTAAATTTTGAAAGAATTTTAATAAAAAAGAAAGTGAGTTTCACCCATCCACGGTCACACCAGTTGCGAACAGCAATATTTATACTAGGTGTTCTCTTTGCTTTATTCCATCAATTGCAAAAACCTTATCACTCTCTGAAAATCTGGAATATTCACCGGTGTCCGGCCCGATTAAAGCGTAACAATTTTTCAAAATCCAAGCTCGAGCTCGGCCCTGACCTGGTCCGACCCGACCCGAAAAACCGGAGCCCGATTGACAACTCTGCGTGTATTTATATCGTGACAGTAATTCTTGATTATTCTTTCTTACTTCAAAAATTTACAGCAGAATAAGCCTAAAAATATTGAACCGAAAATTCAACAGTAACAGAGGGAAACTGCGAAGTGAGCTTGCGCTCTTTGAGTCAGCAGCCACCCGCTACATAATATGTCAAATGCAATCGGCTCCAGCCGCCAATCGAACCCGTCACGTAGGATCTGTCACCTACGCGCGGTACCGCTAGGCCATGTCGCTGACTGGCAAGCGTTCCTTATCACGCTGTACACTTTTGCAAATCCATTAATCGCTTATTTTTATATTATGTAGGAGTCACCAATTACCAATCGAATTGGCAAAATTATCCTACTTCAGCGGTACCAAGTGGTCAAACAACTGTTTACCCTCAAGGAATTATCACCTCTCAGCCCCCAGCAGCGCCCGTGACGCAACAGTACCCCTATCAAATACCCCAAACAACAAATCCAGACGCGTTCCCCCGTATTGAACCTTCAGCACCCAATGATTTAAACCCAACGGCTCCTCCACCTTACGAAAGCTTGTCAACTGAAAATGATGCAGCTGCTTTAATCAAATAGTTCTCAACCGAAGTCAAAAAAGAAGAAAAAATCTATATCGCAATTCTTTTTCTTCTCTATTTTACTGGTTTCTTTTACATACCAATGCAATTTCTTTTTTGCAAGACTGTAATTGAATAAATTGTGCAAGTTTTAGTCAAATATAATGTTCAAAAAAGTTATGATGTGATCTTTTACACTAGAGAGTAGAGACCATGCGCATATAAAATTTTTGTTGTTGTTTTTGTACGAATGTCTCTAGATCAGAGATGGCTGCATTTAACATTTCAAGATCCTAATCCGATCCCAACACGTGATCATAAATACAAGCCCAATTTTTTATGGAATAGACTCCAAATACTAAATGATTTAAAATAGTTTGCAATTTTTTTGATAAAACTTATTGCTCCCCATCCAAAATTCAAAGGGAGAAAGAAACACATCAAAATGCAAATCCGGTTTAATTTCGCAAAAAAATACCAAAAATAAAAAAATCGAACCTTCGTTATACTCGCGGTATTACGCCGAAGTGTGTAACGAGTGGCGGGGCCTATCTTGGTGGCTTAGCGCCTGGGCTACACAGCTACGAAGAAACGTCGCAACGGTGGCAAGCCATTGACGACACTGTGCCGATTTAACCGGCCCCGGAATCGAACCCCAGACCTACCGCACCAATAGCGTGAGCTTAACAATGAACTGAGCTGACCGGCCGGTTTTGATACCAAAAATTGGTCCTTTTAAGTCGAAATTCAAATCCGTAAACAATGACATCTCAGCAGAGACGTCCCGCTCCCTCCCCGAAATATTTTCCAGAACCAAGTGTAATGTATTTATTTTGCCTACACTTTTAGGGTAGCAATTACCTCTAATTTTGTCTTCAGAGGCGAAACATGGGCAATTTGTTCCTCCAAAACAATTAAGTCCAAAAATTTATACCGAGGCAATTATGTCCGTACTATTTTTAGTTTGCGTTTCAAGGAGGCCAATTGACCTTGTGCCTGCCTTCAAAGGCGCGATTACCCCACTCTCTCCTAAACATTACCAAGGGCGTAGCCAGGGAGGGCTACGGGGGCCATGCCCCCCTCCAATTCATCCTGGACAAAAACAAGGATCTGAATATTTATGATAAATACTTGCCATTGCGTGATTGTCTTCTTGCTGGGCTTTTAATAAGTGGGCTTACCAAGGAAAAATACAATACAAATTTGCTTTTTGCGTTGGCCAGAGTTATGATGGCGCAGCCGCATTGGACAACGAACGGTCAGGCGTCACTTCAATTGTTCAAAACGAACCTCCGTTGGCATATTGTTTTCACTGTACTATGCATTGCTTAAATGTGAGTGCTTCTGCAACTGTAAAAGTTTCAGCAATACAAAATGCTGAAAACGTTGTACGAAAAGTGGTTAAAATGCTTAAGACCAGAGCGAAGAAAACAGCGCTGTTAAAGTCCTGCGTCAAAGAAGATGTCTCTAGTCAAAAAGAACAAAACGTTGTCTTATCGGCTTATGTGAACAAAGAGTCTTTAGTTAAGGAGAACAAAACGTTGTTTTATCGACTAAAAAAGCATTAGTTACCCTGAATCGTGTGTATTCTTATGAAGATTTTTCCTAAGAATGATTGTTACGGTGGTTATAACATATCAGCTGTTAAGGACATCTGAAGTTAATCTGAGGTTGTTTCCGCAGCTGAGGACATCGTTTATGAGCTGCAGTAGCATCTTAAAAAGTACAGTCAGCCTAAATACGACAAGTATTTCTGAAAAAAAATGCGCCTGTAGCTGTGTACCAGAATATAAGTCGAATTGACGGTTTCAAATTCTTGAACCCAAACCGAATTTAAGTCTTTAAATTAGCCTATTGCTTCTGCAAACCTGAACCCGATAGTTTAAAGTAGGCCTATTTTTAATTTTAACCGGAACAAAACCTGCAAAATCAAACGACGAAAAACCTGAACCGGAGTAGCGGTATTTTGAGCAGTTCGAGGCCCTGGTTCAAAATGTACTAAAATGGCCATTATAGTGCGTGAATTTTCAAAAAATTTTCTGGGGAGCATACCCCCGGACCCTCTGGATCCATTTTTTGTTGCTCAACTTGCTTCCAATTAATGCTGCTGGAAAAAAAATAGGCTTGGAACAACGCCGAAATTTGGTGCCGCTTCTTTAAAAAAATTTCTGATTACGCCTCAGACATGAAACATTTTCAAAGGACTTATTTACGCCCTTTTTCGCGTCTAAACGTCTACCGTTTTTATATTTACAGTAGCCCTTTTCCGCGTCTAGACGTCTACCGTTTTTGTATTAACAGTAGTAAACATTCAACCTAATTCCAAATTGCATCCCCCCACCAAAATTTTCTGGATCCACTTTTGGCCTGAAGTAACCACGAATAAACCAAAAATGTGCGAACAAAATGCGTCATAAGCTTATTTGGTGAAGGACTCCGAATGAGGGCAAAAAGTTTGATCAAAATTGGTTCAAAAAGCACAAATAAGGCCATTACACCATGCAAGATTTCAATTTTTTCCTGGGAGAGCATGCCCCCGGACCCCCTTTAGAGCCGTTTTTTCCTCAATTTGCTTCAAATTTACTCTGCCGGAGAAACATACGCTTAGCCTATAGGCTAAAAGATATCACAATTTGGTGGCCTCCCTTAAAAAACTTTGAACACGTCTCTGACATGAAACATTGACGCCCTATTCCGTGTCTATAAACGTCTGACGTCTTTGTATCTAGTTAACACTCAACCTAGTTCAAGTCTGCATCCCCTCATCAAAATTTTCTGGATCCGTTTCTGCTGTTGGGTAAGATTTTTTTAACTACAGCCCCCCCCCAATTGAAAATCCTGGCTACCCCTATGAACATTACTCATGATGGTCATTGGCCAGTTATATCCGTACTACTAGGTCAAATAGTAGCATCTTACTTAAAAGTCCGAGGTCAAACTCCATACATCTTTACAATGGCAATTCCTCCTAAATCAGTCTTGAAAGAGGCAAAAGAGATGATTGCCCTGCTACCGAGTCATTTCTACAGCAGGCATACGTACAAAAAACCATAAAAATTTTGATCATTATTTTCTAGATTTAGAGCACATGAAAACGGCAATAGTTCTATTATTACAGGGATTCCGAAGAGATGAAAGTGGTGATTCCCTTCCACACACAGATTTACACGAAAAGATTTCTCTTTAACATTCACCTGCGTAAACCTAGCGGGAGGCTAAAAGTAAAAATCAGCCTAATAGTAAAAATATTACGGTGTTTCAAACAGAGTTATGCATATTGTAAGCGATTGATCAAAGGCTGGTGTAAGCAGAAAAAGACATGGTGGGCATTCCGCAATTTAAAGCGCAAAGCGCAAGTTCCGCAATTGCGGAAGTTGCAGAGCGCTTTAACAAATTAGTTTTGGCTATTGCGCAGCGCTTCAATTAAAATAAATGCTTCTTGCGCTTTATTGCGTTGCGAAATGAAACAAATTTAACAGCTTGCGCTTTTCTTGCGTTGCAAACTAAATAAAATATAAAAGCTTGCGCTTTATTGCGCTGCGAACTGTTAAAAAATTGAGATTCTTCATAGTGCTGCGCTTCGTCCGATATAAGCGCAAGTTGCTCAATGCTCAAGTGGTGAAGCGTGCACGAAAGGTGTAGTAGCTTTATTCTCTAGTAGCAGATTTCAGCCAATCAGAAATGAGATTCATTGAATTCGCTTGCGACGCCTTTTTCTCGGGAGTTTCAACAATATTTCTTCAACATTGTATCATGAATTTGTGAGTGATGCGGTGAAGTAAAATAAATCGCATTTGTTTGCGCTGAATTTCGCCTTGTAAATAATTTACTTTGAGGGATACTTTTGTAGAAGCGTGATAAAGCGGCAACGCGATTATTTTTTGCACCTTAAATGTTAATGTCGTTGTGCTTACCAGCTTCACAAAACACATCTACAGTTTAACTAATAATCGTTGCAATCAGTGATCACTGCCGCTTCACGCTCAGTGTATGTATCTTCAATACGTATAAAATGACTCCACTGAAAATTGCGCTTCTTCACACATTGCGCTTTGTTGCATTTTTCAAGCAGAAATTGCGTTGCGCTTTAAAGCCGAAGAAAAATTTGTAGCGGAAGTTGACGTGCGCTTTTGATTTTGTAAAACATCAACAGCGGAAGTTGCGCTGCGCTTCATGCAATTAAAAAATGAGATTGCGGAAGTTGCGCAGCGCTTCATAAGTTACAATTAAAAATTTGGATTGCGAAAGTTGCGTTGCGCTTCGATTTACTCAAAAATCAGATTGCTCTAGTTGCGTTTCATTGCTTTTAAAAAATTTTGTGCTTTCTTGCGCTTCAGTCTATTCAGAAAAAATGCCCACCTCAGGAAAAAGGTGGGAAGGAGACGCAGGTGGTTGCTATGGTGAAAAAACTATCATGTTAGGCCTAAATATTACATTTGAGACTTGCGTTGATTGTTAATTAGATTGGTCTCACCACTTACTTACCTTGCATCTTAAAACCTTTAAATCCTGCTCTCTCCCTCACAACGCACCAATTTTATTCAAAGGATGGTATATTTTTCATTGTCATAAAAGATGTCGGTGCCCCCTGTCCCCTTACAACTTTGTGGCTAATGACTATGTTCCTTACGGCGCAGGTCGAGGCAAAACTTTGAAAAGATCCGCATAAACTCAATGCCTAACTCACAACGACAAGCTGAATAACAATAAATGCATCTTCACAAATTTTCACACGCTTGCCAAGTACAGCTTCTCTAAATTGCCTGAATAAAGTATCGGCCATCTGAACTTTTAACAGCTCAAATAACCGAGTGACAAAAACGTCTGCCGTTGGAGCTGTAGACGCGGGTTTGATTCAAAGTTGGGTCAAACCAATGACTTTAAAAATTGGTATTCACAGCTTCCATAGCTTCGCTCAGCATTAACCGGACAGTGTGGAAAACAAGCCGGCAAGTTAACTAGTTGTGCTGTTTGAAAAAGGCACTTAGCGGGATTCCTAAATCTTGGTGTGGTAGACAGATGGTCGGCAATTCCTACGCGAGTTCGTTATAGCGCTTCGATCGCTTTCTTGTGATAGGAGAAATATGCAACCAAATATAGTACAAAAAAAAAAAAATGCAGTTCTGCCTACACTGTTACCACAAATTAACACGATTTCAGCTGAGTAGATGATAATGTTGATAATGTGAGTGTTAAACAACCGAGCACGTAGCGGCACGCAAAAAACAAACTAAGGCTTTGGACAAAGAAGCTTGCACGCACAAAATTAAGATACCATTGGAACTAAAAAATACAACTATTAGAAAACAAATTATGTACAAGCACATAGCGCCACATAAATAGACTGCCACGTAAAAAATGCAAAAAAAGCAAAAAGCTACCTAATTCTTTGATGTCAAAAATTGTCCAAAAAAAAGGTGCAAA
This sequence comes from Trididemnum miniatum, assembly GCA_964006365.1. NCBI lineage: Eukaryota > Metazoa > Chordata > Ascidiacea > Aplousobranchia > Didemnidae > Trididemnum > Trididemnum miniatum. The sequence goes on along the minus strand of OZ023248.1, from coordinate 13,799,809 downwards.
TTTGAGATGGCGACGAAGACCGTGTTTTGCCAGAGAAAGTCCTAATTTTCTCAAAATCTCAATGTTGTACGCCAGTGTTTTTAATTACAGTTTAAGTAGCGATAATCCAAATCTTATTCCACTTTGTAGCTGGGATTTAATAATATTGAACAATGAACAAACTGTTCTAAAGTTTAAAAGAAACAGCATCCTTGTATCGCACCAACGGTACACAACAGCAATGACTAACAATTTACAATTAAATCGTTGCAAGCGGCCATGATACAATACAATACTATACAATTATCAGAAATATTTATGATAATATATCAGAATCAAAGCAGTGAAAACATATCATTCTTTTGTAGATCCATGTACCGATTAAAAATTAAGTTGAACAAAAGAGCTTTAGAAAATAGTACGCTCAAAATTGGTTAAAAGTACGCAATAATCTCGACTTTCATAATGCTTAAATACAACAGACATTAACCTCAAAACAACCTTAGTTACTACAATTTTAAGTTGTAAGGAACATCATTGGTCGAAATGTTTAAAATATGAACGAAATAAGACAGACTAGACTGTTGAAGACGGAGAAGCTAGTTGACAAGTCAGAAACAGTAAAAATAAATTGTAATACATAGTCTAGATTATATTAATACATAAAACTTAGCAGTTAAAATTTAAATACAGCTAAACCTTGGCCTGTAAGATTACTTAAACAACTACACTTCAAAATCAAACCTTCATTGTGTTCGCACTGTAAAGCCGAAGCGTGTGACGAGAGGCGGCGCGTACCTCAGCCTGAGCAGTGGACAACACAGTTATGACCAATGTCTGATTTTATGGGCCCGGGAATCGAACGCCGTACTTTCCGCACTGATAGCGATGTCGCTACCACTAGGCCGGCCTTCAAAGTAACAATTACAACACGTAAAGTAAATAAAAACAATTAAACTTGAAGCAACAAATTCAGTAACTCCATGTAAGTGCGGTAATTAACAGACGATACTTTGAAGTCAACAGAAACTAATAAAACGTCGGCGAGACGATATAAGTGGATCTTTTCAAAATTTTATAATAATACGAAAATAGGCAGAAAAACTTGACATGTTTTTTTTTCGCGATCAATTTTACAAAAGCAATTATCACGCGCGATTTATTGACTTAATTTTCTTTGAAAATTAAAATGTTTACAAAAGATGTTGACCTCTACTTTTTCCATCCACCGGGCCTGGGTTTACGTCCTCCATATGTCCAGATTATTTCTCCAGGATCAGGACACGTCTGAGCAAACTCCTCTGTGGCATCAGCATTTTTCAAATATCGAGTTATTCCAGTAAACTCTTCAGGAATCTCGTAATTAAGCATTTCACGCCCAGCCACCTGTAGTGTGTTTTTAATTCAACAACGTGGCAAAAATGAATTCACACATGCAATACAAATGCGACTCAACTTAGACACAGCAAATTTGAACGACTACGTCTAGAAAACCGATAACGCGAGTCTTCGTAACTAGACATTTTTCGATCTGAATTTGGCTCTGACATTAATTCTTTTTTGTGTTTTGTGAAAATGACAATGCTCGATAACACTAACCAGACGCTTCATTGAAAAAGAACTGCAATATTGCACAACGCCTTCTCTAATTTAACAAAATACAAATCATCATTATTTATTAAACTTCATAGAAATATGAAAGCTAGCCATTAGGGCACACCAAAATTCCACTTTTTTTTCCAAACATGGACATCAGTTTTGCAATCCGTGAGAATGTCCGAAAAAACGCTTCTGTGAAAAAATCAGGCAGTTTCGTCAAGTATTCGCGCTGCAACAGCACTTTTAAGTTTTAGGGGGGTATTTTCTTGAAATTTGGGCTTGCCGATATCTAAAAAGTGCTAAATTTTTGCTTTTACGTAAAAAAATCGTTTTTACACGTGATAATACTTACGTGCCAAGGTTGACTTATCGATCTAAGCATGATTTGCCGATACTGCTGCCTAACAAGCACCTTATTGGGGTAATTTTTCCAAGTTTCAGCCACTTTTTGAGCATGAATGCACCGAACATGTTAATACTACATTGGTGAGAAAGGTGTTTTTATGCAAACTTTGTTTTAATGTCGGAACTCCACGTCAAGGTGTTGCACGTCGTTCAGGTTCCTCTGTTTTTATTCCGGAGAGGGCCCTTTTCCTGCATGTCATAAAGGGAACGATCGCCGTTGGGAATGCTATGTTCAGTGTGTTTTGGCCAGCGTGGATTTACGAAAATCTGGGAAGAGCTATCGCATGTCTTCTACACAGTGTAGTAGCATCCTCCTTTGTTCCTCATCATCCGTCAAAACGTCCTTGAACTCCTCCATCAGTCTAACTCCTCTTTCCGCCACATCATTCACAACTTTGAGGTGAATAGTGAGAATAAGTTATGATGTTCAGTTAATAGTTTGGACTAAATGTGAAGAGATTTGATCTCAATATGTTGACAGTGAGACCAGATATCTAGCTGTGTGACGAAAAAATAATTCTACACTTCCTTTATCTTAATT
>OZ023248.1:13375832-13797085 GCA_964006365.1 Trididemnum miniatum | reverse complement strand
TGGGTAGTTTCAAAGTGGAGAGCCTATCTATTGGCTTGCCAATAAGAGGAAATGCTACATCTGCAGATCTTGGTGAGACCATCCTTTTTGTTCCCCAGCAGCCCAGCTTAAACAAACTTAACACTAATGATTTGCAACACTGCACGTGGTGTATGGCAACGTCATAATTCAATATTGTGATCCAATAACCTTAATTGTTTTTGAGATTAATTAAGATAAAGGAAGTGTAGAATTATTTTTTCGTCACACAGCTAGATATCTGGTCTCACTGTCAACATATTGAGATCAAATCTCTTCACATTTAGTCCAAACTATTAACTGAACATCATAACTTATTCTCACTATTCACCTCAAAGTTGTGAATGATGTGGCGGAAAGAGGAGTTAGACTGATGGAGGAGTTCAAGGACGTTTTGACGGATGATGAGGAACAAAGGAGGATGCTACTACACTGTGTAGAAGACATGCGATAGCTCTTCCCAGATTTTCGTAAATCCACGCTGGCCAAAACACACTGAACATAGCATTCCCAACGGCGATCGTTCCCTTTATGACATGCAGGAAAAGGGCCCTCTCCGGAATAAAAAACAGAGGAACCTGAACGACGTGCAACACCTTGACGTGGAGTTCCGACATTAAAACAAAGTTTGCATAAAAACACCTTTCTCACCAATGTAGTATTAACATGTTCGGTGCATTCATGCTCAAAAAGTGGCTGAAACTTGGAAAAATTACCCCAATAAGGTGCTTGTTAGGCAGCAGTATCGGCAAATCATGCTTAGATCGATAAGTCAACCTTGGCACGTAAGTATTATCACGTGTAAAAACGATTTTTTTACGTAAAAGCAAAAATTTAGCACTTTTTAGATATCGGCAAGCCCAAATTTCAAGAAAATACCCCCCTAAAACTTAAAAGTGCTGTTGCAGCGCGAATACTTGACGAAACTGCCTGATTTTTTCACAGAAGCGTTTTTTCGGACATTCTCACGGATTGCAAAACTGATGTCCATGTTTGGAAAGAAAAGTGGAATTTTGGTGTGCCCTACAAGCCACGTATCGTATTATTGTGTATTGTCTTAATCTTTTTTTTTTTTATCGGTAGAAGTTTCGTGATGAACATTCATTGTTCGTCACGGCACTCAGCACCTCCACCTACTGGAATAATTTAACACTACAACTCACGACTAGCTGGTCTGTCAAACCACAAATTCCTACACAAAAGGTCATCTCTTAAATAAAGCGAATGTAGTTGGCTCAATGGTTGGTGCATTAGGCTCTAGAGCTGGCTGCGCGGGTTTGATGCTTAAATAGGTCAATCTTAAAAATAAAACGCAAATTCAAAATCACGCTATGTCCTTGAAAGAACTTTTTATACACCATACGTATAACTGCGACATGAACGTTGAGAGCAAGCGTGCTGTTATTGATTGATTGTACTCGCTCTATTGTTGCTCCGGAACTTGATTATCGATCACATTATGATTTCCGTTTGGAAGTACAAAAAACTTAGCGCATGGCTATTTCGATGAAAACTAAAAATACCCCTCAAAACAAACTTTCTTCATACTAAGCTTGTTACTTTTATTGCTTTTGTTTAAGTATATTAAATCAGTAACATAAGCAAAAATAATAAAAAAAGCAAAGGTTTTCTACGGGCAAAACTGAGAAGCTAAGCTGTTGAAAAAGCCTTTTGGTTTATATTTTACATCTATAACCACTTGGTTTTTTAATTCGTTGACATTCGACTCTAAACAATTGCCAACAACACTTTTAGTAGGTGTAAAATACTTTTCGCATGCAAAGCGCGAATTGACTACCGGTACTAACACTTCACAATACACTAGATTATACATGCCCTCGAAAGCGGATGTTCGCAGCGTTTTAATGCTATCCTTACAGAGCACTTACTCGGATCATGTTGAGCTTGGGCAGCATGTTACAATCTGCGATTGTCATGTGATTTCCGTCGATGAACTTCCGCCTCGATTCTTGTGTTTCGTCACTATCGTCCCCCTCATCAATCTCATCGTCAAGCGGCTCGTTTAAATATTTGTTGAACTTTCGAAGAGCGTCGTTTAACTTCGTTTCAAGAACTAAAAACGCCAACTGTCATTCTACGCCGCCAGTTGGTAGAGATAAACGCAAAGCAACGACTGTATTTCGAATGCAGGAAGGTATGCTACAGATGCCAACAATAAGACTTTCTTTTCAAAACAGTCAACCGTCGTGACCACAGCAGCTTAATCAAATGTGATAATCAACGAATTATTTCATGCGAGACAATTTAATTAGCAATTGTTTTATAAATTAAGTCTCAGCGCATTGTCCATCATGGCATACTTTCAGGGGGTCCGGTTGTTGCCGTAGTCGAACTGTAAATGGGGACTGGACACAAACCCATAGCCGAATAAGTGAAAATAATTGCGCGCTTGTGCGCCAAGTAAACACATAAGGCAAAAATAATCACTAACTTTTTCGTTTTGGGTCGTTTTTATTTCCAGTGAACTTGATGAAAGCAGAAAACTTCGCAAATACGTCATTTCCGGCGGTGTTGCTCTGAGCATGCTTACAAGCCAATTTGGGATATTTGGGCGGGTAAAGTTCCGCTTCAATATAATCCTCACATTTTTGTATGTCAGTCAACTCTTCACCATTAAACAACAAGAATGGGGGATTCGTACCTGCCGCAATGTCACTCAATTGCTTCGGTTTTCTGCAAAAACAAGTACAAAATACCATTACATATGAAACTGTTTTAAAACAGTCGGTAAACATTTAATAGCCCACGTGGCTGAAGGGATAAAAGTTGTGTCAGTGGAGCAGTAGACACGGGTTTGACTTTAAGTCATTGTAACTTAAACAACAGCTATGCTCAGTCTATTCGCAATAATTGCTGTTGCTAATTTGATACTCATAAGTTGCTTCGTATTAGCATAATATAACGCGCTATATTGGATCTGCTTTGTAGGAATAGCTCTGTATCCCTACACCTTGATTCCGGATATCTATCTTGCGATCACATAGTAGGTTTCTCTGCTGTTTAACAGTTTAGGAGATATTTTTGGCAAATGAGCCCAAAGAGAGTAAAACCAACCGAGTCCTTTGTTTGTGTTTTTTTTATTACAAAGCTTACAAACAACAGCTGAAATTTAATGATATGAATTTATTGTATGCAAGGACAATAAAACTGCCGAAAACCAGCAATAAAATCGAAATAAACGTTGTGCCCGAAAGGCTTATTACCGGCATTTTTATATATTAGTTGTACACGTAGTTTGTTGATTTAAAAGATTCTTACGTTGCTTTGTCGACTGTAGTAACATTGAATACAACTCCCTTGAGCCAAAGCATCATAAATAATCGCTGAGAAAACGGACAACATCCGATACATTCACGATCGGAACCCGCCTAAAAATATAAATGGAAACATGAATAAATTAGTCAACAAAATGTTACACGTGTTATGAATTTACTTCCCTTCAAGTTTAACTCTACTCAAGACGACCAATGTTCTGTATTAACGAGAGCGTACGTCGTCTTCACCACTGAAAGCTTATTTTATTCATTGAATACCACCAACTCTTTTTTACGATAATAAATCTATCCATCATAACCGAGTTAAGCAGCATAGATATCTTAAGTACTCTCGACCGTAGCACCAGAAAACTTGACATTTTTAAAAATTCAAGTATAAACAAAGTCAGCTATAAGCCTCCAAGACTCAAGTTCTTTTATTTCTTTCCTGGACAAGCATCATCATAGTTACAGATACACACTCTCACTGCGAAGGGAACGTGAGGTCATCAAGTCCAGCAGACACCTCGTAAAGAAAAATGAACACTCTAATGTCAAGTAAGCAATTGAGGCCTTATTGTAAGAATAACGCATTGTGTTTTAAATATTCCCATTAAACTGGAACTCATGTCAAGAAAATACAATTTTGTATATGGCTAATTCTTTGAAGTTCTATAATGAGCAATTGGCGTTGTTTGCAATTGGTGACAGAACAGAGAAAGACACTTTCAAATTTGTGGTCCAAACCCGAGCATGAAACTGATAGCGTTTGACAAACACAATTATTTGTATGACACAGGGCCGCAACTCTTATCATGATCGTAATTATGATACAATATTTAATTTGTTGCAAGTTTATATTGTATCAATATCACGCTGTAAATACCCTCAAGTTCCTGAACAACACTAAAAGATCATAGATCAGTTATTAACTAAAATACCAGTACAAATGCACTGAGGCCAAAAATATTACAAATTTTGAACAAATAAATAACTGAAGTCACTTTCAATTTAAATTTAACTGAAAGTTCAACAGTAACTGAGAAAGTCTCGCGCTCTTCGAGTCAGCAGCCACCCAGTATATGCATCAAATTCGATTGTCTCCAGCCGTGAACTGAACCCGTCATGTAGGATGAGTAACTTGCGCGCGATACCCCACTCCATTTCGCTGACTAAAAAACAACCAACACCACAAGTACAAACAACAACATGCTTCAACCGTGAAGGCCACTATGTAATTTACAAGACTTTTATATTTTTTTCGCATGTGTATAAATCTTATCAATGAAGAGAGCCAGCTAATTGAGGTCGAACAACAACCCTTATTTGATTAAGCTAAAATTTGAAGAGGTTTGGGAATGCATGACCTCATAAGTTAAACACCGTAGTGAGCTATATATACTCCGATCGCTATGTTTAGTTGCCACACGTAACTGTAAAACATACGTACGCTGAGCAGTTGCAACAGAATGTTAGAACACAGGTCCACGCACAAGAAATCAAATTTTGTGTCTCGTACAATTTATTATCAGAATGCTACAACTCGCAGTTAAATTATTTATGGGTGGACCTTAAGTTTAACCTTTTGAAGTTAGTCAGGAGATATTGCTTAACTATATCTCATACCTGACCGGCCGTTAGCTCAGTTGCTAAGCGCACACGCTATCGGTGCGGTAGGTGTGGGCTTCGATTTCCAGACCGGTCAAATCGACACAGTATCGCTAACGGCCCGCCACCACTGAGACGTTTCTTCGGAGCCGTGTAGCCCAGGCGCTAAGCCGTGGAGATGAACCCCGCCACTCGTTACACGCTTTGGCGTAATACCGCGAGTATAATGAAAATTTTTTTGATTTGATATCTCATACCTATCTTTCAATCGCAATTGAACTTTTGCAACAAAATTGTATTGAAACCTAGCATTTTTACACACACAGGATCTTCGATACATCTTCATAACAGCATCACAATTCGATGCCAACTATTTTGGGAGCTGTGTTTTAGCTTTAAACGTTGCAACACATTCATCAAACAAACCATCAAGCATTCCGCTAACAATACCAGTAAACTTAACTGCAACACATCGCTTGACGTCATGACAAAAAAGCCTTCGAATGGTAACACGGCCAAGTTTTTGACGTCGGATTCAGGATTAAATTTTTTTGATGATTTGGATTTGAGCACAAGTGTTGAGAACAATTTCAGGGTTTAACACAATTCCAAACATTCGACTCCTTCATCTACTAAAGTTTCACAGCTTTTGAGCGTATTTAGCGATGCTTCAAATAAACAAAGTACAGTATTGGCCTTGACGCGCCTATAGGAACAATCATTACTTCCTCCAAAATTTGAAAGCAAACATTGATTAATTATAGAAAGTTTATAATCAAATATCGCAAGTAATGCGCAATAATAGAAGTCATGTTAGAACTTGACTTGAGGTCAAAATTCATTAGTTTTTGTTACATTCCAAAGCCACACCTTTGTGCAAACATCATAAGCACATAAAAGGTCTGATAAGAGAAAACTACAAAGGAATGCATCAAAAATGACAGCATGTAACACCATAGCTTGGCTCATTGCATGTCTAATGTCTTCGGCAGTTAAATGTTTGTTTCTTTGTTTAGTTCAAAGAGAACACTGCCCCAGACAATTTAAAGCACATAACTTGACGCAATAAAAAGAATACAAAATATATCGCGGACACATTCTTCGCAATATTTGTTCACATGACACTTGTACAATTTAGTTTGGGTAATTTCGTTATTTCAAAAGACTAATGCGACGGCCACAAACCTAACAGAGCGACAAAATTTGTGTCAAAATTGGTTTACTTACATGGGAAAATATGGGCTATCTAGATACCATCAGAACCTACGCCGTTGAAACCAAAGCAATAACATGAACTTTGTTAAATTTTATCAAGTGCCAATGTTTTTTTACGTTCTTCTTACCCAAGAACAGTACATGGCGTCATCATTACCATAGGTATGTCTGGTTCAGGTCAACTTCAGCGCCTTTCTTGTCACATCAAGCTGAAAGAAACTATGGCGTTCAACAAAATAACCACCAATCCTGGTGCCAATAATAGCGGGTCGGAAGAAATACCATTATGTTGAAAAATGACAATTTCTCATCAAAACAAAGCCAAGCACTAACTGCCACCCGCGATGCTCGCACTGATTAAATCAAGACATTGCGCAGAAACTAATGTGTCATGCTGAAACAAAATACTAAACCGCAACTAAACAACACTGGTGTCTCGGCGAAAAATTTTGAAAAACGCCAGTTGCAATGATAAATACTTCGTTTGATTAAAATTGCAAAAATAGCTAAAATACAAAAATGCTGGAAAACGTATCAAAAAAATCCTGAAACGCGAAATACATATTGCGGTAAAGTCAACTCACCAGCAATAAACAAAGCGTTTCAAAACCATTGAACAAAAATTTAAGGGTAAAATAAGCTTGCGCCTTTCAGTTTCAAACCAGAAACTACTTGGATTTCTATGTAAGCGCCAATTGCAGCCAACTCCAGCCATGGCTGTACCAGCGAATCTCTGTCCCCGCTAGCACAAGGTATTGAAAATGTAAACAACTAACTGTGACTTACCTTTATAAACAGATTAATGACATGTTTTCGCTCACTCAAAGGCGAATCTCCCTCGGGCGAGCTGGCAGGCACCGGCGTGTCAGTGTTAGAATTTTCCATTGCCGATTTATGATGTTAAATTAAACCAAGGAACGACACATTCATTACGGTATCCTTAAATCTATTAAATTACTTCATACACATAAAAATTTAAAGCCTGACATATTTCGGTATCCGGTACAGTTGAACAAAAAACGGCATCGTTCAAAATGGATGTGTCAGATGAGCCACTTTGTGGAATGTGGAAAACCAAAGCCTATCCGCCACAATTTTTATAAAAAAAACTTTTTAATTATTCTTCATTTAAATTAATGACTTCGCAACTACAAAAACAAATTGAAGCAACAAGAGGAAAGACCACAAAAAAGCAAAAAAAACAACAAAACCGTCTCTTTCTAAATCCAAATAAGATTAATAGGCAGCATTGTGTCTTCGAGTAAGCCGAGGAAATACTAACCGGATTAAGGATGTCCAAACGTAAAAAGTTATGTTACAACAAACCCCTATTAAGATTGACATTTGGACAATTGGATTACATAACTTTATAAATATATAAACACTATGCACCTGGCTTCGGAAACCATAAGATAACAAATAGGCCTAATACCACAAAGTAAAAAGCAGGTAGAAGTGGCAGAGAAGCAAACCAAAACATGATTAAACATGACGCAAGTTTTCAAAATTCCGTGGAACGGAATTTGCAGATGCATACTGTTTGTACCGGTAAGTCAATTCATGAGAATAGAATTTATCCACAGTACTCCCCTAGATAAATCAAAGCTTTTCATAAAAACAGGGTAGATTTTCAGTCATAGAGAAGGAAAATTATGCTTTTACCAAGCAAAAAGGCTGAACACATCCAGTATATTCGTAAATAAAATCAAGTTCTGCATTTTCAGAAGCTAAAAGTTTAATTATATTTTGAAACTAATGTTCAGGCAGAAAGTTAGAAACCAACCTTCACAAGATAAAGTAAGCAGGTCAAACAATCAATCAGCTAAAGAAACTGCAAATACTCTTCCTAAACATTGCTCTACAAGAAAACGTCTGCGTTCTGATCAAAATGATTTTTTTCGCACAGTTCATTTGTAGTCTTTCCTTTCTAACTAACAATGACCTAGCAAATAATCTCACAGCAAATCCAAATAGCGCAACATGAAAGCATATGATGTAGCAAGCTTGTGACATACAAGTCCATAAACTGCTTTATTGATGTTCTAAGACAAGAACTCTCGGTTAATCCGCTTATATTTTATTTCATAAAAATCACTCAATCGAAACGTTCTCATTTTTTCTCCCATAAAAACTTTTAAAATTCAATCATATTTACCGGTAAAATAGCGTAACGTCAAATCAATTGTCCTCTAAATCACTTTAAGCCGAAGCACTACAAGGCAAGGTAGAACTAAAAGCATACAACTTAAGATAAAACTCCTTATCAAAAAGCGAAAATTAGCCCCAATCACGTAAAATACAAACTGATTTCTATCTGCAAAAAGCGCAACCTATCCAAGGCAGTACAGCTACAGTTTCACATTCGGCGGCAGTTATAAACACCGTCGTGCTTTGCCTTTCAAATGTCACCGGCGCAGCTGCATTAAACACAACGAAATATGCATTATTAATTGAAGCTGGTAAGCTTATACTTGACTGGGAAGATAAAGTGTTTTGAACTGAATGGATTAACAACCAATTTAAATCAGGATTTTAAAACTGAACTCATTTCACGTTCTCCCACCGCCTCATCATTTTTACGGCGATGCTATACGATTGACGATTGCGGTAACAATAGTAGGCGCACTTGATAGCTGTGACCAAACTAAACTTGTTATTGTCTTGAATCAAAAACACCATTTGCATTTTACTTGAAAAAAGCATATGTGAAATTAACATCAAGAGGTAACAGCGAAGTTTACAAAGAAAAATCAAGCCGAAAAACGTAACAAGTGCGAGGTGAACACCAACGACCCCGTCTCCTTAAAGAACGCATTTATGCAAACAGTAAGGGACTTACGATAACAATCAATCGACCCAATAAATACCTTCCATTTACATGATTTACAACAGTAATTTTATTCACAAGACTTCTGCAACGAACCAGTAACATTTTTACACGTTGTACCGTGAGAAAGTTGATTAGCGTACCGGTATATCATGCAGCACATTTACACAACTTAAATAGCGATAAAGATATTGGTACTATCTCATGAGAATAATGCATTAGGTAGCGAAGGATAGCAATCATAATATCGAAAATACATAAGGCTACTACATGTGATTTTACAACAGTGAAAAAAGGCTTTTTATACGAATTGTTAGTCGAACAACTACCACCGGCGCAGCCAGGAAAGGAGACTAGGGAGACCAGCCCCCCCCCCCCCCCTTTTCAAACCAAAAAATAGGAAAAATATCAAACAATGGATTCACCATAATACTTTTTAACCTGAGCATTGATCAAATCACCAGAAAAGTAGGGTAGGGGAAATAAATTTGTTGAACCATCAGGTTAATCATAATGATTATCCTTTCCGCAAATAAACATGGGTTGCAATGAGAATAATCGAGGGCGCTAAAAGGTGTGTTTTTTTCAGCCCCCCCTTAGAACTTTTGAGCCCCTTTTTCAAAGTGTACGACTACACACTATTGCACTTGAACGATGACTCATAGCAAGATCTGTTATTCGTTTCTCTTTCTAATTTTGAAACGCTGTTTTTGTTCTATATTTTTCTTTTGAAAGCAAAAAAATATTAAGCGGCATTTTTGTGATTAGGCCTCAACGAATTATGTTTGTTGGCCTAATTTTCAATGGATAAATCAAACATGTATACAGTGGGCTTATTGCATTAAAGTAGGCCTATAGCCTATAGCAGCGGTCTAATGCCAATCCAAAAATCTTTCCTATTTACTAGGCAAAAAATGGTTTAATTCAACATTCACGGTGTTTTCACTTTTTGATGGCTGCTTAACATTAATACCTCTAGGATTCCAGATTAAAGCAGCAATTTTTACACATACGACATAAGGACAAAGCTAATTCTTCGTCAATGCACTTGCTTCTTCTAGAAATAGGATGCTATTTATTCACTTCCTGACGTAAAATATGTAGATAAAAAAAAAAAAACATGCTGGCACGTGTATACTGTTAACAGTGTTAAGTGTCGTCCTGACCACTGTATTTATGCTGCAGGAAAGCTTGAGTTTATCCAGCAGCCTTCAAACCAGTGGCGTGTGCGGCAGGGGAGTGGGAGGGCGCTGGGTCGAGCCTTATGTAAACTTTTTTTTTTACGAAAATACGTTTTATCTAGAACAAAAATACTCTGTCCCTCAAGTACCAACAACCAGTGTGCGAGGGAGGTAAAGTGAAAAGCGGATGCTAGTTTCTTGTTTATCGTTCTGATTAATTTTGATAACTTGAAACGCCTGAGGTTGGTGCTAGAAGTTTAGTCCTGTTTTTTTTTATCCGCTCCCAACTCACTTTGTGCCGTAATTTCTTGTTTGAAATATGTTCGTCCGTTATAAATTGCAAATACAACTTTTTCAAAATTTTGAACCCCTTCGATACTATTAAGCCTATGACAAGCACACATAATTCGAAAATGTGCCCAGCAAAAATGCTCCCTATTTGGTGAAGGTCTCAGAATTAGAAGCAAAAAGTTTAAACTAAGTATTGCTTTAAACGTTAAGCACTAAAACTGCAATTTCGGGATGTAAATTTTCAAAAACTGTTCGAGGGGCATGTCCTTACTCCCCTAGAGCCGTTTTTCTCCTCTTCTGGCTTTCAATCAGCTCTACTGTTGCCACACGCCAGAAGAAACCGCGTCTAAATAAGCCTCAAAACTTGGTGCCGCCCCCCCGAAAAATTTTTTGGGTACGGCACCGTGTAAAGCGAACTTTACTTCCACTGAAGTGAAATATATTAAACGTAGTTTGCAAGTTTTGATACGGTTTACGTTCGTAGGGTAATATAGATTTCAGCCCCCCTTACTCAAAAGTACTTCCAATGCTACTGAAAATAAAATGATGCAGTTGTGTCGATAACCTGCCATGATGTATTGCCATTTCGTTGAACAAACTGCCCTCAATACTTCATGACAGACAAACGCAACAAATAATTCCGGATCGAATATTCAATGAAAAAATTGTCCCTTCCCCCCTTTTTTTATTTCTGGCTGCGCCGGTGACAACTACATAACACGTAAACCGGTTAAGCACCTATACTGCACAGCTATTTGGTCACGTGCTCATGTAAAATGACACATTGGCGTCGCACGAGCGCTGCACGTGAAAAATTGTAAAAATTGATGATACTGAACTGAAATTATAAGCTTGTGGAGTGTCCAAGCCAGTGGTACCCAACCTTTTTTCTTCATTACCCACTTTTGATGCGACAGATCCTCAATTACCCACAGCAATCTATTACTGAAGTTTACCTCAGTTATATCAATCGGTGAGGTGCAAAAATAAGGTCTACACGTCTGCAGATGTCCTGTTTTCGTGGAAATATCGGTGTTGAGCAAAAAAACGTGCCTTCGGGCATACATTTTTGGCAATGGTGTCACATTACCCACCGAAGAATCACATATTACCTCTCGGGGGTAATTTACTCCCAGGTTGGAAACCACTGGTTCAAGCATAAGTTTGCAACCGGAAGTAATTTGCACATTATATGAGAATGATAGTGGACACTATTTCGACTTTTCAGCTCTCATCAGAGCAGTTTGCAGATTGACACTTCCACAGAGTTGGACAACTAGAAAATTTTCAGCTTTTCCAAATTAGATTAGAATTATAGCAACAGTGTTGCACAGTTTTTCCAAATTGGATTAGAATTACAATTGCTGAATTGGCAAAAACTTGGAAATTTGAATTACATTCGGAATTATAATAAGTTTCTTTTCTGTCTGCTTATACTTTTCTACATGCACTACCTTCAACATCTTGCCAAGTTATACCAATGCCTTGCTACCGACCGAAAAACAATTAATACAGCACAAACAGCGGCTTTATCATGGATCCCACTGTGATCTCATGCTGCGAGCGACGCAAAAGCTCCTCGCTTGCAATGGTCTTTGGGTTTGGGTCTTTTGCTGTTAGGGTGTCTCTATTTATGGAATAGTATGGCATAATATGAAACAGTATGTCATAGTATGGAATGGTATGGCATAGTATGGAATAGTATGGTATAGTAAATCTGCATAGTACTCCAAATGTGCTGAATCCCATATAGGCCATATGCACCCGGTTTCTCTAATTATCGAATAGTATGGAATAGTACGCCGTACTATTCCATAAATAGAGAACACTCTAATTACGGAATGGTATGGCATAGTATGGAATAGGTTCAGGAGTATGGCATGGTATGGAATAGTAAGTAAGGTACTGTGGTATAGTATGGCAGAACTGGGCGATAGGACGTTTGGGGCACTAGAGTAAAGGGGCCCATGTAAATAGTTAAATTTGGGGTGAATGGTCCTCAGGGTAAATGTGCCTCAGGCTTAATTTAGGGCAAAAGGACCTCAGGACAGGACGGTTGAAGCAATAAATGGGCCCTAGGAATAGGATATTAATTTAGGGCACTGGGGCATATCCTATTCATAAATGGGTCTCTAGGACCAATGGACCTCAGGGCATTTGGGGCAATAGGGGATATGGGTCTCAGCATGTATTCTATACTATACCATAAATAGAAACACCCATATGCCCCTGAGATTCAAACGTCCCTTTTGTCCCAACCGTCCTAAGGCCCGTTTGTTCCAGGGACCGAAACATGCTGAGACCTAAATTAACAACCTAATCTGAGACTTAAATGCCCCAGTGCTCTAAATTAATATCCTATTCCTAGGGCCCATTTATTGCTTCAACCGTCCTGTCCAGAGGTCCTTTTGCCCTAAATTAAGCCTGAGGCACATTTACCCTGAGGACCATTCACCCCAAATTTAACTATTTACATGGGCCCCTTTACTCTAGTGCCCCAAACGTCCTATCGCCCAGTTCTGTCACACTATACCACAGTGCCTTGCTTACTATTCCATACCATGCCATACTCCTGATACTATTCGATACTATGCCATACTAAGTCATACTATTCCATAATTAGAGAAACCGCTCTTGTTACGACATATGACCATATAAACAGGCCTCTGCACTATAAAATTTGTTCAGAGCTTGGTGCCAAAAACGCCGTTGGACATGATAGCATTTTCGGGAAAACCGTAAATTAGATTAGAATTAAAATTAGAGCATAGAAAAATTTCACAAATTAGATTAGAATTAGATTATCGGCATTTCGCTCTAATTTAGTCTAATTAAACAGCCAGAGTTATCTAGTTGTCCAAGTCTGCACTTCTAGCGCATGAAAAAGTGGCAAAAACATTTTCTGCTTGTGGTTCCAAAACTAGGAGTATCACCTACAAACTAGCACATGTCATGGTTACGTGAAACTGAGCCGCACAACTACAGGCATTCCATTTTCTTGCGTAATTCTGCTATGCACTGAATCTGCAACCCATGATGCACGTCCACTATTCTTCGACTGTTTTGGCGTCATGTTATCCTAACGCTAGTTTGGAAAAGGCGACGGATTCCACTCACAAAAATTGAAACATAAATTTGCTCTCGCGATGCAGCAAAACTGAAAAACCTATGAAAAAAATCAACCGAAAGTGAATTATTCAAACTCACATAATTCCTGTAAATTATTTGAAGTCAAAAAATCTTAGTGGAAAGGTGCTAATCAACAAGCAATGCTAATGATTCACTCACAATTTCTTACAGCTACAGGCGAGTATAAGCAAGTTTGGAAAAGACAGGTGAAGTTGAATATAACCTAGCTTTTCAATATTTTTTTGAAAATTTGTTCACATCAGGACAACTTCTTCTTTTATCAAAATGCATAGAAAAAACTATTATCAAAATTTTTCAAAAATGCATAATGTATTTTGTTAAACAAAAAGTAAAAATCATATTAATCATGAAACAAAAAAAAATAATTCAGAGATGCAATATCCTGTCAATAGTAATAACAGTTTGTAAACGGTTTCCAAATCACCTTACCTTGACGAAAAGTACGATTTTCGGTTCGGGTCTTTGGTTTGCACTGCTTGCATCAGAAGTATTTGTGCCATTATACAAAGTCGTTGATGCGGATTCAGATTTTGGCTTTTGCTTTTTCAATCACGAATAAAACAAAAACCAGGTTAGTGAAACGAACAAGCAAACACATTTTAGAAAAAAATAAATAAAAAAGCAAAACGAATCAGCAAGCTAAGAATAAACAATTTTTCTTTCAATCAGGAGCCATAAGCAATAACAGCTTATATTTCATAGGACAAAGATTTCTTTCCAAACGAATTACGAAATCCTTTCGACATAGAAAAAGTAGGCCTACATTTATTGTCACTCATAACCACATGCAATCAAAACTATAAAAGAGCGCATTGTTGCAGTTTTTTAAATAGCCGCGTCCACTTCAGTTCCAACTGCCGATTAAAAAAAAAGTTGTAATCGCGTCAGTAAGCAACTTCTCGCTGCTTTAAAAGTTTCGAAATGCTTAAGTTTTTATCGGAACAATTGGCGTTTGAATTGTAAATGTGTGTCTCAGCAGTACTTAAACGAGAATATGACGGCTAAGTCAATAATATATATGTCTGAGAACTTAGAAAAAAAGTTTGGCCATCAAATCAGAGTAGGTAATCTCACATGATCTAAACATTGCATATAAAAAAAAACAGAGGTAGCAGCTAAAACTGAAACTTCGCCAGCGGTTTTCTCGCTAGGGCGTTCACAGAAAGAGTCATTAAGACTCTTGGATAAGATGTGTCTTGCCGATCGCGCCAAGCAAAAAAACGGGACAGTCGCAGTTTCCCAAAAAATTTTTGATCCATATTATGTCCATAATATTGTTTCTATTCAAACTTTCCGGAAGTTCATCAACCAAAATCAACAAAGCTTTCATATGGTTGGGACTTCGTCATGAAAATTAATTAACGGTATACAACGAAAAGGAATGGTCTCCGAGTGAAATAAAATATCTTCAAGCTTTAAAAAATGGTAGGGAGCTTTATTTTAATTTATTTTTTCAATCCAGATTTTACAGCATTGGGTTGTAACTGTATTATTACACGCAAGTATGCTACGGATTGCATTATTAAACGCAAGTATGTTACTAAATTGCCCGATCAATCGTTTCAGTACAAAACAAATGAACGCATTTATTGCGGATGCTAAAGTCGAAAACTTTTTCCTTCCTGGGAACACTGGGTCGAAATTTATGCTTGTCAGGATCGCAAGTGAAGTGCAGGTATATTGCAGAAGCAGGATTGGGTAGGCAGACTGCCAGTGAAGTAGTAGAAGTGGTGAGAAATGAAATAAAGTAGTTGTTCGAGTTAAACTGACTACTCAGAGTCAGATCTCGATTCTAATCTCCTTTCCGATTCGCACAAACATTGCATTAAAAATCTATTCTGAGCATGTACAAATAAAAAGAAATGAAAAAAATATATATTTGCTACAGAGATTGCAATTAAGATCAAATAAAAAAATAAACGAATAAGAAAATTAATTCAATGATAATGCAGTATATTCATTCACCAATGCTTAATGTCTGAAACCGCAAAGAACAACTGAATGAGAAGGAAACAGAAAGAGGAAATGGCATCAGAGCTGACAATAAGAAGTGAATCAGATTATCTGTGAATGCATCGAGCCATATACTAATTCGCGGATGGCAAACCTACAACTGATGTAAGACAGCATAGCTATTCTCACATACATAATATAGACTTAAAAATTCAATGGTTAAAACAATTGTTTTTATGTTGGTGCCAACAAAAAAACACCTGTATTACTCGAAATGGACCCCAAATAAAAGCTATTTTTTTCGAATAATTTTCCTGATTATTGGAACTCAATTTTTCTTCGTAAGAACCGAAATTGGGACCCAAAAAAACCTTAAAAATTTTTCAAATCGAATTAATGCTATTTGCGTTCAACAATCACTAGATTTAGGCGAGGTATAAACTGCCTAGGTAAAATTAAGCAACTTGGACAAAAGCACTTTTGGATATATTAAAAAAAAAATTAAATGGACTAATTACGAATTTGCAGGGAAGCCCCAAGTAGATTTATAATGATTAAATATTGAAGCAGAGTATTTTCAATGATCCATGTTTAATGCTTAAAACATATTAATGACTTTGAAATAGTAACGGGTACAAATTTTCAAATGTTTCAGCATAAAATTTTCAGGTTAACAAATAAGGAGTACGTGAAAGCTGTTACTTGCAATCAAGAGCGTAATTGGCAAAAAACAGGGAAAGGGCCAGATTTAGACAATGAGAGGCCCCCATTTTTTCATTTTTCTTTGGTGAGTGAGAAGGCCCTGGTGTCCCCTTGTAGGCTATGTCACTGCTTCTACGAGACACCCTTTACTGTATATCCCAACATTAAGTTTGCATTTTCAAAACCCGATTTTGTTTGTAATGCGAGCACGTGTATAATAGCCTATCAATAAACCTATCATCATGCAATCAAAAGAGTTGCATTTGCTTATTACGTATTTAAGACTTGCGTAGTTTCTATTGATTGTCGCTTGGTGTATCGGTTTAGAGCAGTGGTTCTTAACCATGGGTGCCCGCACCCCCAGGCGGTGCGAGAAACGTTGCTAGGGGGTGCGAGGTGCGGGGTTGAAATGAACATTGAGGTTGATTAGACCTAGTCTTTTATAGGACATCTGAAGATTTTTTTGCTCTATGCTTGGTTTCGCGTGGAAAATCGGACATCTGCGGACTTGATGAATTTTTTTTGGTCTTCATCAATTTTTTTCAATTCTAAATGGGGGTGCGAGAATTGGTTGGTGATGCAAATGGGGTGCCAGCAAGTGAAAAGGTTAAAAAGCACTGGTTTAGAGCGTCCGCTTGGTAGCTGGGAGATTGGGGTTATATTCTGGGTCGAGGCATACCAAAGACTTTAAAAGTAGTATTAAATGTAATATAAAAGAAGTAATTCCCGCCGGGCGCTCGGCACAACCGGGCGAACGGTTACGTGTATGCGTGTTATTCGTCTTGTATACTATGTTATCTAACAGCGTTCAATCATTCATGATAGATAATTGTTCATTCATAACTGTAATGGGCCGCCAATTGAGAATGGCCTACTTAATGTGTGCTTAGCATCCGCTGTCCCATACCTTCACCTTTCTATTGATTGTCATGCCAACATAACTGAAAAAATACTATTAACTAAAAAACATACCAACAACAAATAAAAAAAATCATTGAACGAAATCAAAAATTGGTCAAGCACCTATACAATGACCTTTATAAATACGAAAATTTCTTTCTCAGTCGTGTTTCCATCTTTATTTATAACATGTACTTCATTTTCCTCCTGTATATAATTGTTAAAATGATGAACTTTTCGGTATACTGCTTAGTTTTTACTAAATTCATTGCAATAACACAAGGTCTAATTCTCTAGCAAAGCATATTAAACAGGCGTACGTGACATTAATGAGTTTTTTTTAAATTGTAGTATTCATTATGACAGAATAATGCCAAAATGGATTAGCAAATCGGTTTGAAGAAAAATGCAAAACCAATGTCAGTTTGTTGAAAACATCAAAATAGAGCTTATGATTTTGCTTTAAACTTTTGGGCTTTGAAAAAAAAAATATCCGAAGATATACAGTTTAGGCAAAAACTTTTATGTACAAGCAACCAAACACCTCTGCTAGGCAAGTATTGTAACTAGTTTGTGACAAGACTTAAACAAAACTTTTATGTTTCAAATCAAAAAGGTGCTTCACTAATTTTGATATTTTTATAAAGCAAGGCACTTTGTAAAAATAGCACTTTCATACAAAACAGACAACAATATTTATTCCAAAAAATGCAAAAAAAATATGAAAAATACTCACTTCTTGCACAGAAAGCTTTTCAACTTCACTAACCACAAGATCACCCATGCTAGCTAATGACCGTGGTTTATCTTCTCTGTTAACTTCTATGCCACTACTTGAAGAGGCATTTGACTCTCGTTCAAAATCGTACAGATGTTCCGGAGGAGGTGGTGGGGGAAGTTTTTCAGAATCACTCTCGTAAAGTTCAATGTAATCTTTAGGAGTTTCAGAGCCAAGACCTTTCCCTTCGTTGCTACTGACACTATTTGATCGACTATGCTAAAAACATAAATTAAAACTTTGTATGATAACATAAGACAAAATATATTAACCTTTGAAAAACAGAACATATCAATGCAAAATCCATAAAAATTTCCATTGCATATTTTCATATGACCAGCAGTTAGTTCCGTTGCTAAGCGCACAGGCTATTGGTGCAGGAGGTCTGAGTTTGATTTCCAGGCTGGACAAATTGGCATAATGTTGCCAGCGGCTTGCCGCTGCTGCAATGTTTCTTTGAGGCTGTGTTGCCTAGGTGCTAAGTCGCAGAGACGGGCCCCACCACTTGTTACATGCTTCGGCGTAATGCCACAAGTATGATAAAGATCTCATTTTTGATTTAACATTTTCATACGTGTGACTTCCATTTTAGTTTGAGTTCAATAACTTCAGCATAATTTTTTGTGTGCTTGATAATTTCTTTGTACCTCGCATTGGTTAAGGGTGAATATAACATGAAAAAATAACAACTTTTTTCAATGATGGCACTGCAAGGGCGGATCCAGGGGGGGATGTGGGCAGATGCATCCCCCCACCAGATCCAGGGGGATGTGGGCAGATCCAGGGGAGGATGTGAGGGATGCATCCCCCTATCAGCTTTTTTCAAATATGTTTTTGATGAATATATACAATTTTTCCATAATTTTGAACCTTTTCAATAACAATAAGCCTTATGCCTTGAGCACGCATAATTGAAAATGTACGAACAAAATGCATCATCATATTTGGTGAAACATTCAGATTTAGGGGCAAAAAATTTGCCTAAAAATTGTTGAAAAAGTACTAAAATGGCCACTGCCTGGGCCGGATTACAGCAGGAGCTGATGGGTCAGCAGCCCCAGGCCCTCCAAATAAATAGGTCCCTCAATTGCAACATATTATGAACAACTAAGTGATTTTTTCATCAATCAACTATTTTATTTTAAAGTTGAATACAAATTACCAACCTTTATTAAGTAGGCCTGACCTATCCTGTTTAGGTTAGGGCTAAGAAAGTGATTCAAAATTGCACCAATGTCAAAAATTTCAAGGAAATTACTCTTGAATTTAAATCACTAGATCTACAACATTTACGCGAAATCAAAAAAGACTGATTACAAGTTTGTGAGATTTGGACCAGTAGGTCTATATACAGCATCACCAGCCCAATGATTGAGGCAATTATTGGAGCAGGAAACAAGGTCCAGAAACTAGCTTTGAAATTATTCCAGCCCCTCTTAACCAATCAACTCTTCCTATATTTTGAGTCAAAATTGCAAAATGCAAAAAAATGCCAAAAAATATGTATGAAAACATTCTGATGCAATATGATTGTTTATACAACGATTTTGACGGATTTTGAAACAGAATTCAAACTAAATAAATAAAATGGTTATTGA
The DNA here is from genome assembly GCA_964006365.1 of Trididemnum miniatum. Classification (NCBI taxonomy): domain Eukaryota; kingdom Metazoa; phylum Chordata; class Ascidiacea; order Aplousobranchia; family Didemnidae; genus Trididemnum; species Trididemnum miniatum. The sequence goes on along the minus strand of OZ023248.1, from coordinate 13,777,589 downwards.
ATATTCATCGCTGTGCAAATTTTGTGACAAATCATAATCAAATACTATCAATAGCCTAGCATCGGTTACGGCATGTAATGTAACATTCTATTCTGTAACTGAAAGAAAATCAAACCAAATCTTGATTAACTCAAGTTTACGCTGAAGCATGATACATGTGGTGGCCGGTGGGGGTCCATCTCCATGGCATAGCGCCTGCTGGGCAACACAACTTCGAAGAAATGTTGCCATTTTAGTGAGTCATTGAAATTTATGATTATTTTGTGATACCGGTAATTCATAGACAGCAGCATAAATCAAAGATAGTTTCACACAAAATGCCGTACAGAAGTTAACGTAAACTTTGCATGGCTTGGGGGGAACTAATCGTAAATTCATTTACAAAATAACAAATAGAAATCATATTTACAGGAATTGGGGCTCTGTGGTATGACATCTTCAAAAGCTTTGTACGAGCAAAATAGGGCGTTTTGTCTAAATTCAGAAAATTTGTTTTTTGAATATGTTTACTGTTTAATATATACTGGTATCAGGGTATGTAAGCTACATATTTCACCAGGTCTTTGACTGACAGGGACAAAATAGGCCCATGACTACCAGATAGTCCCAGACCTCAGAAACCCTTAATCTGGCCCTGGCCATTACAGTACATAAATTTTCAAAAATTTTCTGAAGGAGCATGCCCTCTGACTCCCCTTGAGCCTTTTTCATTCTCAATATGCTTCCAAATAATTCTGCCTGAAAAAAACTATGCTTGAAATTATGTCAACTTTTGGTGCCCTCTCCCTGATAAAATTTCTGAAAAGGCTGCAGACATGAAAAGATTTTTCAAAGGGTTTTTTACACTTTTTTTGGATCTAACATCTTTTCTATTTAGTTAACATTCACCCTCATTCAAAATTTCACCCCCCCTCCCCACCAAAATTTTCTGGATCCACTCCTGTGGCACATGATAGTTTTCTAATCTACTGGTATCATCCTGTATTATAAATCTCTGAAGAACACAATTGTGCAAAATAATTCTGGAGCACCAGTACCGGTACTGATTCACTGACAGATTAGGAAGCCAATAAAAGCAAAGTTCTTGAATTGATCAATATACCCTGTAGCAGTAAAATCATAAAATTAATTGTTGCATGGCAAAAAAATGACAATGGAGTTGTAGAGTTTTACCGTGTAGGCTATATCGGTAGGCTATACATTTTGATTGGATGTACTGTGTCGTAACTGACAAAAAAAATATTTGAACTGAAATAGAATGCTTAATGGCTTGCGACAAGTGGACTGGATCAACGTACAGGCTGCTGCATTTTTTTCGTTTTATAGATCTATAATTGTTCATTCTAGGTGTTTCTGTTACTGGTGTTACTACTATTTATTTTCTTTTTTTTTTTTATGCACTCTGCTTTGTTTGTTATGCTTGTAAGCTGGTACATTGTACAGTTGGCATCAAATTGTGTGTTTAAGTTTAATTTCCTGAGCATCACACCGGAGTTTGGTAATTGTGTTTGGTACAGTCAGAGATGGGCATTTATCGCGATAATTTATCGGCGATAGTTATCGGCGATAACTTTTTATCGATTATCATTATCGCTCAAAATAGTTTGGATTTATCGATTACCGTCATCGCTTTTGTTATATATTTTGTTATCGCCGATAAATTATCGCGATAAACGATTTTTTATGCACGCAGTGTTTAAACTTCAAAGTTAGTGAGTTGGCGCTATGGAAAAAACACGGTGTCCATTAAGACTTGCTGTAATTTTTAAAAATTATTTCTTTGTTTGGCTTAATTTCATGGCAGAGTCCGTGAACTGCTCTCTTTTCTTGAAAAATCTAGAAAAAACATTTTTGCAATTAGACTTACAAACAAAAAACTTCGTCAAACACATCAAAAATTTACCGCAACATTTATCGGAAAAATTTATCAGCAATAATTTATCGATTATCGATATCGCTTTAAGAAACTGAGATTTATCGATTATCGGTATCGCCCAGGGCTTTTTTCAAGTTATCGATAATCGTTATCGCTTTAGTACAAAATGGTTTATCGTGCCCATCACTGGGTACAGTGGTATGGTGGCACTGTGGCAGCAGACTATGATCACCCTCATACAGTTGTGATCTTTTCGTTGTCTCCTCATCAAGGAACTCCTCCAGTCTGTGTTGAGCAACTGTTGTGTGCATGCATTTTGATTGGATGTAGTAACTTGACAAATAAAACAACTGAACTGGTCTAGCCCACAACATCAAACTGCATGGTGCTATCATACCAGATCTGCTGAGGACAGTACAACTAGTCTAAACGCTATTGCTAGCCTAGCCTCTTTCTTTTACCAGACTACTGGTACCGGTACCAAATATTATTTGAAACACTCTCTACCACAATCAGCTCATTACATCAGCTACCTACCGTACCTGCGTACCGTACACAGTATCGCTACATCTGCAACAAACAGAAACTACTGTAACTGTTGCAATTTGCATTATAAAAATTTTTGCTTGCGCTTGCAGCAGGCATGCTGGCGATGCTAAAAGTAGGTAGGGCAGATCAACTCGCTCGCAGTTCGACGTCTGGAACAGCATACCGGTAACATGTTACAATGTTTAGTGTTAGCATACCCCAGTGCTCCCAACATGACTCTAGACTACCATAGCTTCTAGATTTAATTATTTTCCAACAGGTAACTATCCTAGCATAACCACTTCGGTACTGGCCCCAAATTCGAACTGTAGATGGTACCGGTATACGCATTGCGGCAATGCCGCGTGGCAGCAAAAAGCACGTGCATTTGCAAACGCATTGCAGCGAATGCATCAAAGCATGCAGATACACGATTGCAGGTACAAAATTTATTTTTTAAGACGCTTCTCACATTAACGCTCAATCAAGCGTAACGAAGTGGTTTTAGCAAAAAGTTGCCATCAAAGCGAGTTCGCATATGGTAAACCATTGTAAAATCGCTGTTATGCGTTGTCTTTTTTGTTGAAATGAAAGCTATTTTGTCATGTAAAACAAAAGATATTCATTTATTATTGTTTTAAAAAACAGTTAAAGTCAGAATTTTTTTTTAAATTTGCTTTTGACGCCGGTGGTTCTGGTATTTGTAGACTGGAATTACGTTGGGTTGTCTTAACCACAAGGAGAGCGTAACTTCGCTCTTTCAGATTCAGACTTGAAATTTTTCTTGATTTTGCCTTCGAGATTGCTTTGCTGAGAAACCCGTGCAAAACCTTTACTGAGGACAGCGTTATTTCACAAGTCGCTTTCATGTTTTGTATGGTTAAATTGTTTACAAATTTCATTAGTGACAATGCAGATTGCAGAGACAGTGCTTAATTAAGTTTGAGCTTTGTCCTGAACCTGAACGAATCATAAAGTTTAAATAGTGTGCTCTGCAAGTAAGTTGAAACTCATTCAATTATAATTATATGAGTGATGTCGCAATTTAAGAGTTGCAAATGCCTACGTAGCCGTTACGGTAAACAGTTAACTCTACAAAAATATACCTTACGCAGCAAATACTTTTGGTTTAAAATGATATTTATGTTCTATCACACATTTACTAAGCAGTGCACTCACTTATGTAAAAAATTTTGCCGTTGTTATACCAAAAAACGAAGCTTTTCTTGTTATCTGCCATTCATTTCTATAGTAACTTGATCGCTTTATGGGAACTCGCGCAGACATCGCTTTGTCGCGCAAGCGCAGTAAGCTACAGCGCAAAGGGTCTAATTCCGGAGTACTTTTTCCATTCCATTTGTGAACAATCCGATAAAACAACGAAAGCTGCCTGGAAAATCGGGCATTTGAAAATCTTGCGGCGCCAAGCTATCTCGGATAATTTTATCATAAGCAGTGGCGTAACCAGGTTCATTTTACAGGGGGGACAACAAGGTGGCAAGCCTTGTTCAAGGGAGGGCAACAGTTTAATGACATCATAAGTAATAATGTCATAATATAACGCGCTGGCTTGGATTACAGGCCTTAATACCGTTCTGACTGAATCTGGTATTGTTGTAATAATTGTTGTTGTAATGACTGTAGAATTGTATTGAAAGAAAAGTAAGGCAATTTCAGACCGACTTTGACTTTTTATCAAAAGACATGATAACATGACGGATCACGTAAAAATTTAAAGTCACGACAAAATTGAAGACAGAAAGAAAGCACATTAACTGATGAAAGAACGCTTACCTAAAGTTTTCGCGGTTCATCACAAAAAACGACAAACAAGACTTCAAGATGCAGCGGTAATTAGATAAATCCACAACAAAACAACGTTGGCAACTCCCCGCAGCGCCGCAGATGCGACTACCACTATTTTTATCACTTTTACAGCGGGAAACCTGCGCTCGCATAGTTTACACACTGTTACAAAGAAGAAATTAAAAACTTTTTCTTCCGTAACTTGATTGATCTGGTAAGCTTTGAGGAAAACGCGAAAAATATAACTTTTATGTACAATTTTACAGGGGGGGCAAGACATTTTTCAGGGGGGCAATTGCCCCCCCTTGCCCCTTGGTTACGCCACTGATCATAAGACAAGTATTTTAAGACAATTAGTTCGCAAAGTATGGTTCAAGCAGCAGGCTATTGTTGGTTTATTTGTTATTGTTACATCAATACGTGTTTTTTTAACTTTTTTCCGTGCATTTCGTATTGCTAAGATTAAACAATGTCAAGCGCACATGAACAAAAATTGTTGGCAGGGCGTCGAACCAAACCGGAAAGTAAACCGAAAACCCGTATTAACCGCTTCCTTTCGTTGAACCCAAACCAAACCGTCACCTTTATTATTTAATAGACGCAAACCTAATCTGAACCTGAACCCAAGGTCTTCAAAATTCTTTAACCTTAACCGGATTTAAACAGTTAAAATAATTTTTGTCTAACCTAAACCCAGATCGGAGTGCAACCTTGGACTAAAAAAGCATTCGTTACGTTAAATCGTGTGTGTTCTTATGTATAACTTTTCTAAGAATGATTGCCATGGTGGTATAACAGCGGTTCAGCACATATGAAGCTAATCTGAAGTTATTTCTGCAGCTGAAGACATCCTTTATGAGCTACAGTCGCATTTTAAAAAGTACAATCAGATTAAATACCGTACAATAAGCATTTTTGAAAAAAAATGAGCCTGTAGCTGTGTACCAGAACATAAGTCGTATTGACGATTTCAAATTCTTGAACCCAAACCGTATTTAAATTTTGATCCTTTAAATTTTTGCTTCTGCGAACCCGAACCGAACCTGAACTCGATAATTCAAAGTGCAGTGGAATTCGTCTATAACGGCCTCGGCTATAACGTCTATTCGCTTCAACGTCACATTTCGCTTGGTCCCGGCAAAATTCCTATGTTTTATGCATATTTTATCTCGCCCATAACGGCATCGCTTTCGCTTATAACGTCAATTCAAGCATAACGGCACTCTTTTTTATCCCCCATACTGTTTCGTTCGCTTTTAACGGCATTCGACTCCTATCTCGCACAAATGATCAAGCGCTTTCAATGCGTAAGGTGCCTATTGGCGTTGCGGCATTTGCATACTTTTGAGGCAATTATAAAACAACTTTCTGGTTTTCATTAAACAATAAACCTCGCAGGATTAAAAAAATCAAATCTTCATTGTACTCGCCGAAATACGCCGAAGCGTGTAACGAGTTTGCGGCAGAGATGTACAGGAGTCGGAGCCGGAGCAGGAGCCGGAGTCAAGCAAATTTTTCCGGAGCCGGATTGGACTTGGAGTTAAGTTTAACGTCAAAACAGGAGTAGGAGTTGGAGCCGGAGTAACCATTTTATTAAGTCACTATTGTGATGTAAATTGAACATTGACGGAAGTTATGCTCGCTATGAAATATTGGTTCGCGCACAGCCTCTAAACACCAGTATAAGAACTGTGAAATCGCGCCGACGCGAGTTAAAATTTCCGGTGTAAACGACTGTATTTTAAATTTTAACCGGAGCTAAACCTGCAAAAGCAAACGACGAAAAACCTGAAACGGAGGTAAACCGCTAAAAATAGATTTAACAGAACCTGAAACTTAACCGGAGCGATATTTCAAGCGGTTCGATGCTCTGATTGTAGGATTGTGCAGCAAAAAAAGTAATTTTCTGCGATCGCAAGATGTTTTTAAAAAACGTAAATCCAGTTTAATGTCACACTGCACCTTTAATTCCAATTGGAGTTTACCAAAATACGCAAGTTTCCCCGAACGTGATTTTTCGAGGTCGAGATTGAATTTAGCTGCGTTTCTATCGGGTTGTCCATTCTCAGTGGAAGCAACTTATTCTAAGTTTAGGTTAAGTCAGACATGGGCAAACTACGGCCCGCGGGCCAAGTCCGGCCCGTCGGTCCTTTTATTCTGGCCCGCCGGCACTTACACAAACTTAAATTCTCACAGTGAGTTTAGCGGAAGACCTTGCTTTTCCTTTAGAAATCATGAATGGCAGTGACTGTCAAAAACTAAGCTTCAACGGTTCAAAATTGGAATAAAAAACGAGGTGAAAACCTTTTATTTTGGAGATCACATTTGCACGTGGACCGTGATCTCCCCAAAAAAAGGTCTACTCCTTGTTTTCCAATCAGCGTGTGGCCAGCTGCTTCAACAGTTATTCCAAATCTGGCTCTTCATGTGAAATAATTGCCCACCCCTGGGCTAAGTTCAAAGAGATTTCATTGACTTCACGCTAAATTCAAAACAAGCTTACACCGATAGGTCGAGTTCAAGTAAATTCAAATTTAAGAATTCATATTTTTCATCCTCAAGTGCAGCAAAAAAGACCGAGTTTTAGCTTTGCACGCTGGAGATCGCGTTTTCGCAATGAGCTCTGTGGTTGACCAGGCATTACCGCCAGCAAGTACTGGCAAATCCACTTGTTTTAAAGTGTAATGTAGATAATGCATGTAAGATTTGTACTGGTAGCAATAAAAAGACACAGTAAATATTTTAAATAATCAAATCTATGTTTAGGCTAATTAAGTTATACAATAATCACTGACATACCGGTTTTTCGTCAGGATAAGCTGGCAAATCTTCGGCGTAGTCCGTCATTTCGCTTTGTTTTCAACGTTTTTTTAAACACGAAGTTGGAACTTTAAAAATCACTTCTTAGCCATTAAACCTATAAATCTATAATAAAAATCGACATTAAAAAATGCCATTAAGGCCTAAAGGTGCGATCACACTAATGAGACGCTGAGACCTTTGTGACATTGTGCAGATTTATATTATTATGACATCATATCCGCACAAAGCCATGTCATAATAAAATAAATCTGCGCAATGTTTCAAATGTTTCAACGTCTCAGGTAGTGCGATCGCACCTTAACAATAAAACACCGGATTTTTCATGAAAGTATAAACAGAGTGTTTTCTACCGTGCAGTTAATTCCTTTAGATGTTCATTTTTTTCCCATCGAAAACGAAAAAAAAACACGGCAAATAATTAAAGCCTAAATTATTAACCTAACCTAACAGAAGCAAAGAAAATCATAGTTTTGGTCAAAACCAAGAAAAAAAAGTAAAACATGAAAAGGTTAAGAAGTTACGTTACCCGTAACTGTTGCGAAATTAACTTCGAAGCACTTTGAAGAGATACATTTGCGATCACAAATTTTCTTTTTACTTGATAAGCTTTATGAAACGTTTGAAACGAGTAGGCCTAGTATAAGATAGGCCTGTAAATGATATATGGTACTGTAACTCAAATACAAATTGCTACTTTTGCTCTGTAAGTTTTGAGTCAAAAAAATCCAAATTCATCATATATATGCTTAATTAAGACATTCAAACTCAATGACTTTAGAAAAAGTTATTCAAGTTCATCGGCTTTTAAAAGGCCGTTTTCAAATTCAAATATGTCATAAATTGAGAGCGTGTTCAAATTCAATCCATCTTTAGTCACGTATCTATGCCCATAGCACCTAAAAACAACATTTAGATTTTAGATCTATTTTCTCACGCGCTTTTGAATATATTCGAGACTATAGTTAAACACAAACTTTAATCTGCTGTTCAAAAACACATCTGGCTCAAAATCATCAAACTGTAGTCGCAACATTGACATTACCAGAATGTTCGCGTACTTCCGATGATAGACTTTGTAGTAGGTCTGCGTTGATACAAATGCGCTGCTTCGAAAAATGACAAAAATAAAGATCGACGTACGTTGCAATATTACCGGTACATCTGTTCTTGTATTTTATGGGCGTATGAACAAAATACATAAGGAGCACTAGGAGAATATTCTTGAATATTTTTTTGATGTTGAAATCCCTCTTTTAAGTATTTCGTATTCAATGCTAGGCTATATTGCTCAACTTTTGCCCTCTTTTTTAATTTACTTGGCCCTACCAGGTTAACCTCACCATGTCCTTTCCCTTAGTATTTCATGAGTTTGGATAAATAGTTAAGCCATTTTAGCAATGCATAAAAAGAGGGAAAAAATGGGAAAATTCTGGGGTGACCGTCTTAAGTTTTTCAAAAGCAAAAGAATGCAATACTGACTATTGCGAGAGTTTAAAAAAACTTACGAAATAATGCTCTCTAGAAGGTAACGCAGAATGTATGCAAGAAGCCATCATTGCTATCAGCGGCGGAGGCCGGAGCATCGGGCATTGCTCCTTCTTTTGACGAAGCCTGATCTGAAACGTGTTACTAAGCATTCCGTAATCTTTGGCTTTGCCCCCCTCTTAGTATGCGATGTCGACGCCCCCGATTGGAGTGTAATCTACAATAAACTCTCACCCATTTTTATTGAAGTTCCCAAAATTTCTAAATTTTTATTCTACGACTGCTTTAATTTACCAATAGAAATTATTTTACAGTGTAAACATGTGTTTTACACATTCAACGTCTGTAGTTGACTCTGACCTTTTCATGGGTCAAAGATAAAGTGTGCATTTCTGAACACGTTATTACGGCCACTATAAAGACAAGACTTAAAAAAATATTGTTTAAGCTACTAATAGCTGTGAGAAACTAAAGCTCTGTGAGATCTTTGTAATGCGTCGTTTCGTTATGGCAAAAGTTAATTGACCTTTTCAAGGACCACTTAAAGCTTACGAATGTTCTATAAAATTCGCCGTTTTAGTCAATATAACTTATATTTCTACACTCACTTTTACATAAATTGACGTTTCACCGCCCCACTTGTATTGATCGATTTTTTTCAAACACAACGCCCAACTATCTACCCTAATATACGTTATCTGGGCGAATTTATAACAAACAGAGATGGAATCGTCCAATTATAGTGAGGCCACCCCCCCGGCCGCCCCCCCCCCCCAGCAGTGGCGTAGCCATGGGGGGGGGTTGGGGGTTACAACCCCCCTATTGAGCCTCAAATGACGTCATACTTATAAGCTTCTTTTTCTGATATTTATTTCGCAGTGCTAGATACGGTTTTGTAATTGTCATATAATCGCTAGAATTACGTAGCGATGTTTCCTGAAACTTGTTCTTTGCCGTTATGCTTAATGAAGCAATGACGCAATTTTATTAGCAGGGCAGTGCCGCTCCTGTACAAGCAACTGCCCTCGGCCCCTCAGACCTTCCGTAGAAAAAAGACTAAACGATTTCAAGCAAAAATGATCTACGTACTGTAGCTCAAAAAAGAACTAAATCGCTAACATTTGAATATCGTTTTACCAGTTTCACCAGAAAGCATTCCTTTGACATCGTTACAACAATCGTGCCTTAACTGCCTTCGGTATTTCTGATTAAAAAAATCTCTCTTAAAATTCGAGGCCATCTTTTGTTATTACACAACCAGAGGCGGATCCAGGGAGGGGACCAGGGAAATGTTGCGTATGCATTCCCCAATCAGCCATTTTCAACACTGTTTTGGATGAATAATATTTTTCCATAATTTCGAACCTCTTCATAACAATATGCCTAAGTCGCCTCAAGCACGCATAATCGAAACTGTGCGAACAAAATGCATTATTTTTGGTGAAGCAGTCAAAGTTAGGGGCCAAAAATATGACAAATTTTCCTTAAAAATTGTTCAAAAAGCACTAATATGGCCATTGCAGTATGCAAATTTTCAAAAATTTTCCTGGGAGCATGCCCCCGAACCACCCTGAAGTCGTTTTTGTTACTTAAGTTGCTTAAAATTAAATCTGTCGAAAAAAAACTACGCTTGAAAAGTAACGAATATATTGGTGCCCCCCTCTAAAAAAATTCTGAATACATCCCAGACATGAAAACATTTTCAAAAAGCTATTTACGCCCGTTTCCGAATCTAAACGTCTTTGCATTTAGTTAACATTTTTCTGACTCAAAATTTCATCTACCCCACTAAAACTTTCTGAATCCGCTCCTGTATATAACGTATGGTCAAATGTGATGTCATTCTCAAAACCCCCCTTTTCCAAAATCCTGGCTACGCTAGTGTTTCGGAGTTAAGTTCAGCACGTTCGATTGCCAGGAAACCACAGTCATTTGGAGGTAATAAAAGGAAAAGACCGGCAGAAGTTGAAGCAAGCACAAAAACTCGTCTTTCAGAGAAAGTTAACAGGCATGCAGGGCCGAATTTACCTATAGGCTAAGCAGAAAGTTAACTGGCATGCAGGTCCGGATTTACGCCTAAGCTAAGCAGACTGAAACCTAGGTGAGCGGAGAAAATGAGGAGCCTCATCACGAACAACGAAGACCTTTTTTCTTTTTTTGTTAATCGATCACCAAGACCAGGCATGGGCATCAGGATTTTCAGTAGAAAACAGGACACGTGAGAATGAGCAGACCTTTTTTTTCGCTCTTCACCAAATCTCAGCGGAAAAATAGGTCATTTGCAGACATGATAATCTTTCTTCTTTTTGCTCTTCCAAGCAGTGTCATCAAATAGCCTAGGGCCTCTCATAGTGTAACTGTAAACCCGACCCAGCTGGCATGGCTTTGAATTGCGCCCCCCCTACTTTTAAATTCCTGGACACACCCTTGGGTCAGTACCGTATGCTGTTATACAATTTAAAAAAAATAAATTCATTTCTGTGAGCGATCCCTTAGTTTTTTGCGTTTTTTAATCATAGCGCTCGACTGCCTTCGGTCATTCATATCTAATTAATTTGCCTTGGGAGAAACTTGCCCACCATAATCTTCACAGTCTTTCGCAAAAATATTTTCAGCTAAGCAGTTAACGTAGGACGAAGATTTAACTGACAGACTGCCTTACTGAATGATCATCGTAGACTAGCCAAATTACAGTACCAGCATTTGCATGTTTGGTTGGCAGATCAAACTTTCTATATAAAGTTACTTCTACTTTGAATAACAACGGGCGCGAATTCGGCAACATTCTTCATTGTCTGTTCCAATAGCTCTCGACAAATCTACTCAACACATTTTTTAACAATTGAGCTCATTTCAAAACGCGCAACTCAGTGGCTTTGAATATTTACTTTTCCTTTTTTTCCGCTCGTTTTACGAGCTTAATTATTAACGTGTAATCCTATCCTAACGTCATTTCGACAAAACAGTTAATGGCCTACCTCGAACCGATGAACTACGACTGCATTTCTTATTCAGAGAACAGAAACTTTATCTTTGAGGTAGCTTATATTTCGAAATCGGCTAGGGTAAAAACATTATCGCAGCCGGATCATGCATAATGTATGGCAGATTTGCAAAATCGCCAAATTTGGTCAAAATTTAAGATTGCGGTTACGTCGTTTTGTTACGCATATCTATGCAGTTTCCGAAAATCCGCAAGGAAACTTGCATAGAGGTTAATTCATCGTCGTTTTGAGTTCTACTATATGGTATTGTTCGAATTAATTGAAAGCGACTCTTTTTTTCATTCTTTCACTTCGGTTCATCTTGCAAAGGAAATAAATTGAATAATATTCATAGTTTATTTATTGTTTAATGTACATCTAATGTAACGGATGACAATTGTTTACATCTAATGTAACGGATGACAATCAGGATTTTGCGCAATTGTGAAAAACATAAAACCGCGATTATCTCTAAAACATAACAATTATAGTTGTTACCTTTAGAGAAAAAACGGCAGATTACTTCCTTTGCAAGATAAACCAAAGTGAGAGAATGAAAAAGAGTCGATTTCAATTAATTTAAACAATATTGTAGGTAGCCTTCATCCAGTGATGGCACGATAAACCTTTCTGAGCAAAAGCGATAACGATCACCGATAATTTCAAAAAGCCCTGGGCGATACCGATAATCGACAAATCTTAATTTCTTAAAGCGATACCGGTAACCGATGAAATTATCGCCGATACATTTTTTTGATAAATGTTGCGGTAAATTTTCAATGGGCTTGACGAGATTTTTTTGTTAGCCAAATTGCAAAAGTGTTTTTCCAGATTTTTCAAAAAAAGAGAGCAGTTCACGGACTCTGCCTTGACATCAAACAAAACAAAGATAGATTTTTTTACAAGAGTTTATGGACACTGTGTACTTTTTCTATAGCGTCAACTCACTAACTTTGAACACTGTGTGTATGAATAATAATCGTTTATCGCGATAATTTATTGGCGATAACAAAATATATTGCAAAAGCGATATTGGTAATCAATAAATCATAACTATTTTGAGCGATAACGATAATCGGTAATAAATTATGGCCGATAAATTATCTCGATAAATGTCCACTTCTGCCGACATCGTCCTTTTTTAATGTTTGAAGTTTAGTAGTTCTGTGAATATCGTGTTTAGTGCCGAAGGCGAAGAAGAACGAATACGCGCGGGTTAGGGTGCATCAAACGCCCTTAGGTTGCTAGATTTTAATGCCTATGCTTTTAACTGTAACACTTCTTGGTAGAAGTGTGTGGACCAAAAATTAATGAAATTGATGTTGGTCTAGGGAGCCACCAATCATGCACTCTTGTTTTTGACGGCTAGTTTTGAGGAGGCGCTAAAGGTAAACTTTTTAATTTTTTTTTTTTTTTACCTAAACCTAGTCATGTTTGGTATCAAGTTGAAGGTCTTGCTGAAAGGAATGCATTATGGTAGTGTAAATATAACCAGGTTTTTTAAAAAAGAATGAATTGGTAATTAGTAAGTACATTTTTCATAAAAAGCAGCTTAAAAATGTCTTTACTTTTTTTGACTGCAATTTGAAGCACAGCAATTTACCTCACTGGATTAAAACCGCTATTCAAAAAAAAAAAGAATCTTCTCAATATAAGCGCAATTTACGAACTTGAAATTGGCAAATTCATGGCTAAATTGCAGAACAAACAGCTTCTTGATTACTTCTTCAGCTTATTTTCTTTGTCATCTTCTTGTCACTCTTTCTTCACTCGTAGTGTAGCAAACTCAAATTTTTTTCGTATTAGAAGTAAATTGAATAAAACTGATAGATCAACAAAACTTGTTGGTCCAAAAATTTGGACTAACCTTCCTAAAACGACTAAAGAAAACTTTGAAAAAGCTAAGCCTTTTAAAAATGCGTTGAAAATGTACCTCTTGCAATTACAAGAACTTTGACTATCGTGGAATTTATTTGCTATTCTTTGATAAGGGTGTGATTGGAATCCATTGTTGTAGTTGCTGTATAGCCTACTGTAAATGTGTAATAATGTGCTGCGATTCGCTTGTTTTTTTCGTCCTTTTCGTTATTTTGTTTTGTGTTTCATTTTATATGGCTTTTTGTTTATTGTTTGGTTTTCGTACGCTTGCTTCGCTTCTATTAGTGAGGAGATGCAGACTCGACGACCCTTCAGCTTCCTTAGCTGTCATGGTCTTTTGCATCTCCTCACGGGACACTCATCGTCGTTTGGCGGGGCACCTCTTTCAAGACAGATGGAAGGACCAAGGCCTAGGGTTTATCTTTTTACCACCCTGGCCACCAAACTGCTTGGGTCATATGCTCACTGTAAGGGACTTCAGCCAGCATCTTGTTTCGTTATCCAAAACCATTAGACCAAACATACCTAGGGGTGCCCGACGTATGGGACACTGTGAGATGATGTGGTCTGCGGTTTGTTCACTGGCACCACACTCACAATTCGTTAGAGGAGCAAGACCCCATTTGTACTTGGACGAACAGAAACGTCCAACACCAGAACGCAGACGGGACACTATTGATGCTTATGTGTTTCAATATAACTTTTTTGAAATTTGGTGTATTGTCCGAAAATAAATTATGAATGAATGAATGAATGAGAGATTGCCATTTGCTAGTCTTCCTGAGTGTGGAGTTAATTCGGACCTATATCACAAACTATTCAAAATAGCGCGTGAAGATATTGTTTTCAAGTTGGAAAATAATTTTTGATTGATTTCTTCATTTTTATCCTCCTGTCACGAGAAAGCGACGGAGGCGCTATGCGTAGGACGAATCCAGACTCGCTTAGGAGTTGCCCTTGTTTCCAAGTTTTCCGCTTGAATTTTACTTCTGTCTTCTTCAATTTGCTGCTGGTTAGATTCCATCATGCAAAGATAATTGTCGTGAAGCATCTTATCCAAGGACGCAACAACGAGGCTTGGGTGGGAGTGGAACCATCAACCTTGCGATCATAGCCGTCGTAAAAACAACGTTCCGACCCACTCGGCCTCGCTACCGACCACTGCCACACTAAATTTTAAATCAACTTGAAAATAATTTTCGCACGTAAGGATCTTGTTTTCAAATTGCCAGAGCCACAAATTACTGGGTCTTCACGACGTTCATTTTTACGCTTTGACTTCAATTTTGAACAATAGAAAATTTTAATTTTACTAAACTCTGGAGATCATGCATAATCTCTTCTTTCATTTGGTTAGTTACGTTTAAATTTTTTGTTGTACACTTTTGAAACTGTGTAGGTCTACATGAATTTAACTGAAACAATCTGTTTTTTCTATCAGCGGAAATTGATGCAGAGCGCTTTTTCATCGTAATAAATTTGCCTTCTTTTTAATGTCCGATACTACCCCACTGCTTGTCCGGACCTACCCCACTATCGGGGCAAGTTCGGAGGTAGGCCTACTAGACCACCTTGCATTTTTGTAAGTAAATGGCCCAATTCTTGGAGCTACTACAATGACGAACATAATCTCATGTTTAAGTGAAAAAGCTATCTACAATTTTGCGCAAAGAGTTGGTAATTTCACGTTCTTAGTCTTGCTGTAGAGCAGTGGTTCTCAAACTGGGGTCCGCAATCCTTTTGGGGTCCGCGAGACAAATTTTCTGGGACCGCGAAGCACCTTCCAAAAAAATTAAAACGACGATCCTGAAGAAAAAATTTTGTGTAAAATTAAGTTTTCAGGCAACTTTTCTTCCAATCAACTTAACAAACACAATTTGTCATGAAACCTTACAGGCTACATAGGCATTTATGATATCACAAGAAGCAATTTGATGTCACATTAGTGCAATGGCTCCTTTAGCGTGAAGTCTGCGAATGATGGAGAACGTGCAGTAGCAAAAAGGATCAAGTTTTTTTGCGGATGGCTTAAAAGTAAAAACCTGGTGGGTGGCGGCAGCAGTATTGGTTTCAGAGAAGGATACTGCAATGTGTGATTTTAGTCTAACTCTAGTAAATTGTTCATTTTCCTTGAATAAGTTTGCAAAGAAGCAAGTGCCCTCGTCACATTGATACAATAAAAAATCAACGTGTTGTTTTGTGTTTATTTGTGTTAATTTTTCAAGGAGACCGTGAGCCATTAAAAAAATTGCTAGGGGACCGTTGCGTAATTTTTTTTAAAAAGTTTGAGAACCACTGCTGTAGAGTCACAAAAGTGAATTTCGTCCGAAATAACCCCTCCTTCCCCTACATTCAGGTTCTTCATCTTCAGGGGCGGATTAAGTAGTATAGGTAGTTTATTTCGACAAAGCACAAAAACAAAAATTAACGCACACACCCAGTAATTTAATAATAGCAAGGTCGGGGGGACCGAATGAACCTTACGGTTTTCTAAGTCAAGGTCCACTTTTAACTACGTACTCACAGCAGATGAGAAAAAACAATAATAATAAAAATTAGCCAACGCACTAGAGCAGTAAAGCAAGTTTATAATCATGATAGAATCAAACAATCTAACCGATTTACATATAAGAATTCAAATTTCGTGATCAGGAGAACAGCAAGGAGGTGGTTTCAAACTTTAATTCGACGCAGACAGAATCAAACAATATATGAATACACACAATAACGATAACAATACAAACAATACAAGGTACAGTGGTTTCAATCATGGTAGGATCAAACAATATAAACAATTTGCTTCAGATATGGCCAAACTACGGCCCGCGGGCCAAATTCGACCCGCCAGTCCTTTTATTCTGGCCCGCCGGCACTTACACAAGCTTAAAATCCCACCGTGAATTGAGCGGAAGGCTTTTTTTTTTCCTTAAGAAATCATGGATGGCAGTGATTTTTAAACAACATAAGCTTCAACGGTTCAAAATTGGAATAAAAAACGAGGTGAAAATTGTTTATTTTGAAGATCACATTCGTACGTGGACCGTGATCTCCCCCCCCCAAAATAAAGGACTTCACCTTGTCTTCCAATCAGCGTGCGGCCCGCGGCTTCAACAGTTTTTCTAGATCTGGCCCTTCATGTGAAAAGCTTGCCCACCCCTGATTTTACATTATAAAAAGATCAAGTTTCGTGATCTGGAGAACAGCAAGGAGGTAGTTTCAAACCTTATTTTGACGCAAACATGGTTTGAATCGATACATTTAGATAATTTGCGCTCAAAATACTGCACTATTTTCAGGAGTGTTCCAATAATTTTTGTTTGAAACGTTTTTTAAAAACACTAAAATTTTGGTTTTTGACGTCATTATCAATCTCGTTCCACGTTTTGGTGCCTCAAAAAATCAGTGAGTTTTGGCAAAAGAATTTGCTAACTCGCGGTAAAAAATAGTTACCGGTACGTTTTTTGACACTTCTAGTTTTATATGAGTCAACCTGATAAGTTTTTGCAAAACGAGTTTGAAAGATTTGAGGAAAATTATTATTATAAAGTTTAGGCATGAATTTAGCAAGTTCAAACTTATTTAGATCATTTAATTTCAAAAACTCCAACTTTTTATACATATGAGTGGCGTAAGAGAATCACCCGGTACGCACAATGTTATTAAGTCTAATATCTATTTCACGTAATTTGGTTTTGGTAGCTGTGCCTCTAACAGAAATTCCATATTGTACACGGCTAGACCAGAGCTAGATGTCTCGAGACCTGTTTCGGTCTCGAGACACGTTTTTGAGTGTCTCGGTCTCGTCTCGGTCTCGCTATGCCAATGTCTCGTCTCGGTCTCGGACCTTGAAAGTCTCGGAAAATGGTCATGTCCGAGACATGAAAAAATTTTGGATTTGAAACAGCATTCAGGTTTTTGATACGGAAGCAGCAATGGTACTTACCCGATGTATTCAAAGTAAAACATTGTGCGTGATTTCGCACTTTGTAAAAACATTTGGCCACATTTTGTTTAGACCATTTTGCTTTGTTGTTCAGGCTTGCAGAATTGCAGGCTTTTGCTTTCTTTTTGTGAGCAGCATATATGAAAACTGGTCTATTTCAACCACAAAGCACATGCATTCGATGGTAATCTACTCTAGACCAGGCATGTCCAACCTTTTAATTTATTAGGGACCCGTTGCAAAATTAAATATTTACCTGGGCCGCAAAGCGACCAAAATTCCAATATTTCATGTTATAGTTCTAAGAAAAAAAATTAACCAATGATAGGTAGGCCTTGTACTGAGCCGCATTTTGCTGAAAATGCATCTTTCTTCACAACAAAGAAAATTTAAAAATCCATTAATATAATTAATTAATAAAATAATTAATCCAATAATGTTAATTTAGTTTTAACTTTTAACAATATGGTCTTCACTCAAAGACGTAACGACCGCTAGCCACGTCTAAAAAATTAATGCATTTTTTATGGGCAAACGGTGTGTTAAATCAAAAAATTTTCAAGAGAGTAACGTGTCATATGTCATAAAATTTAGATTTCTACAAATTTGTTCCCAATGAAAGATGCTATTCTCGTCTCGTTTACTACAGCTATCAAAAGATTATTCGAAGTAGTCCAGGCCCAAAAAATGCTTCAAATCAAAAAAAGTGCAGGGATTACAGATGCAGGAAATTTGGTTACCGACATGGGAAGTGCTTCCAGATTTGAGCAAGCTCTTTTTATGAGAAGTTATGAATCAGATAGATTTTCAAAAATGCATTGTGTCACAATGACTTTAAAATGTTTATATTAATTAATTTATTATGTATCAAATATTACAGTATTTTGATTAAATTTCATGAACTCTCTCGTGCTCAATACTTGATAAACTTGCTAAAAATTGTTTTAACAGAGGATAGTGGGCTGCAATGCCGACACCGACATCCCTGGTCTAGACCAGCATAGCCTACCAATGACTTTTTGTTTAAAGTTTTCTTGACATCTTTTTCGTTGGATTAAAAAAAAAGATTGGGCCGTGTAATCGTCTGCGAGAGGTATTGCTTGCCTTGCAAGCTACAAGGACTTAAATCTTCTGTGATAATAAGTTGTTTCGTTGTTATTGTGGTGAACTCGCTAAATCATTAATTGTAATCGTTAAAAGGATATGACCAATAGCACATTTATAATAGGCTACACCAGTTTATAACCGCGACGGCTTCATTGCTCCATTTGTTTTTGCTAATGTCATTTTGCCATAAAATTATTTCAATAGCTTGGCTTAGTAGAGCCCATACTCCAGTGTATTACTATCGTTTTTATATTTTCTAATTTTTGGCTCATGAAGTCTCGTGTCTCGTCTCGTGTCTCGTAACTTTAAAGTCTCGTCTCGGTCTCGAAGCTATGATGTCTTGTCTCGGTAGGTTCGGTCCTCGTTCCAGCTCTGGGCTACACACAAAAGCATAATATAACATGTTTAGAGTGTGCTGACTCACAAAATTGCGTATTTGATACAACATTGCAATTTGCACCATGCTTGGCCAATTTCAAGGATAGCTAGTCAATATTATGTTCAGACCATGTTAACTTTTCATCAATGCACAAACCTAGGTACAAAACAGATTAACTTCTTTTATTAATTTCCTGTTGATTTAACATAATCTTAAATTTAGAGATAACGGCTTGGTGGGATTGCTTGTTAAATAACAAATATGTTTTTTTAGTACAATTCAGCGATACTTTGTTTCTTTGCAACCAAGCATTGATAGATTGCAGTTGATCATTAACTTTGATTTCAAGTTGAGTTAGACCTTAGACTTTTACCTGACAATGCCAAAAAAATATCATCTGCATAGAGGGTGGCGTAGCAGTTCGATGTTAATGGGGGATCATCAATGCACAAGCTAAGTGAAAAGTTCATTGTTGTAATCCGGAATAACATACCGGTACTACAAGTTGGGCATTATATAGACAAAAATTAAATTTTGAATTTCTGAAAAAGAACTCTATAGACTACGGAATGGGAGAGACAAATTGTTATTTTATTGAAAATATATATGATTTATTTTTAATAAGAATTTGCATACTAAGGGTACTATTAATACAGAAGGTTCTATTTTCTTGGTTTGTCGCATGAAAATCTATAGGTTGTAGGTTACTGCTTGAGTGCTTGTGTATAGCCTGTATGTTCTGCTTATTTTTCCTGTTTTTGAGTTTCGTAGGTGCAGCGACCGTGCTAATTTTTTTTACCCTTTTTTCCTGTATGTTTATCTTAAGCATGTTCAACGTATATCGTTTTGTTGCTGTTTCCTTATTTTTAATCCAGCTGTTTTTTGTGCTGATAATGGCGTTATTTCATAGTAAAAAATAAAAATTCCGATTATAACCAAAGTCTCGTCAGCCTTGCTACGCACAGCCAAACCAGGCTAAACTCATTCCAGACTGTAAAGACTCTTTTTTGCATTGCTGTACCTGTACATCTCGACTTCATCTCTTTTCTAGGTTGTGCCCTATTTTTGGCAGGCGACTGGCCCCAAACAACGATACCCAATGAAAGAACCTATAACCACTAACCCACAACTAAGTTACCGGTAGCCTAACTAGCCCACATCACTAGAAGCCCCCATGGCAACCCACTCATTTGCAGCTGCAGACGCGTTTCGACCTTAATATGGTCTCATCAGTGCAGCATAGCAACCTCCCACCTTCCTGAAAAAAAAAAAAAATTCTAACCTTCAAAAGAACTACTCACTCCAAATCTAAGCCTCTACTCTTTCGAAGGTTAGAAATTTTTTTTTTTTCAGGAAGTCTCTACTCTTTTGAAGGTTAGAATTCTTTTGAAGGTTAGAATTTTTTAATCTAAGGTTAGAATTTTTTAATTTTGAAGGTTAGAATTCTTTTGAAGGTTAGAATTTTTTAATTTTTTAAATCTTTAGAATTTTTTAATTTTTCTCAGGAAGTCTCTTTAATTTTTTTCAGGAAGTTTTTATATCTTTAGAATTTTTTTTTTTTCAGGAAGTCTCTACTCTTTTGAAGGTTAGAATTCTTTTGAAGATTAGAATTTTTTAATTTTTTAATCTTTAGAATTTTTTAATCCAAATCTAAGCCTCTACTCTTTTTGAAGGTTAGAATTTTTTTTTTTTTCAGGAAGCCTCTACTCTTTTGAAGGTTAGAATTCTTTTGAAGGTTAGAATTTTTTTTTTTAGGAAGGTGGGAGGTTGCTATGCTGCACTGATGAGACCATATTAAGGTCGAAACGCGTCTGCAGCTGCAAATGAGTGGGTTGCCATGGGGGCTTCTAGTGATGTGGGCTAGTTAGGCTACCGGTAACTTAGTTGTGGGTTAGTGGTTATAGGTTCTTTCATTGGGTATCGTTGTTTGGGGCCAGTCGCCTGCCAAAAATAGGGCACAACCTAGAAAAGAGATGAAGTCGAGATGTACAGGTAAAGCAATGCAAAAAAGAGTCTTTACAGTCTGGAATGAGTTTAGCCTGGTTTGGCTGTGCGTAGCAAGGCTGACGAGACTTTGGTTATAGTCGAAACATTAATTTGTCCCTTGCAAATTTCTCATCAAAAAATAAAAAATCCTACTACTACTACTACTAAAAAGTGAATAAGAGATCGTGCGTGGCCCGGGGCAGATAAGAGTGCGTTAGGCTACCACCATATTTTCACTGCGAAAAAGGAGAGCAGGTTCTTGGCAAGTCATCACGTCCATTTTCCGCCTAAAATCAAGTGAAAAACAAGAAAAGATTATCACGTCCGCAGATGTCCAATTTCCGCCCAAAATCGAGTGAAGAGCAAAAAAGAAAAAATTATGAAAGACGAAACCAACTAATATCCTTTTGGATATTAAAATTTACTGACATCACAATCACGCTGCTAGAAATTAATAAATACGCGGGGCCTCCCAAAGTGCGGTATCCGGGACAACTGCCCAGTTTGCCCTTTGCTTAATCCGGCCCTGTTCATCTTGCAAACATTACGGTAATAGCGGGGCAATACCTTTTATTTTCAAAACAAAAACTAAAAAATTCTGCATATGCTTTAAATTCAGATCGCGCCTGCTTGCTTTTAGTAATCTCCACCATCCTCAATTCGCCCCGATAATTAACATCTGTGATCGTTTCAACTAGGGTTTTCGTATGGACAATACCGGTGCTGTAATGCAAAAGTACGGTACAATAAAAAGTTTCATAATTATTGCCAACGCGGCAAGTGCAAGATTAGGAGTCAGTTGTTACGACAGGCAATGATGGGATGGAGGAGCCGTGAAGGAGAGAGCTCGCAATCAAACTAGACAGAGTAGACTAATTTTCGAATTGGAAAGCGAGGAAGCTTAGTTATTGGACTCTTCCTACCTAGACTGCTGTTGCCGTTATGCTCTGCCCAGCAATAGTCTAGAAACATCAAACTGCTGGTCTACAGGGTAGTCTACCACTCTGTACTCTAATCTGCTAATGGTGCTTTGGTACAGTACCTGGCTAGTGTTTAGTTTCGGCCATTGACATTGCTGTGCTATGATGTCACAATGCAACCATCTATACTGATGGTTAATTCTTAAAGCTTGATTGAATTAAGCCGCATCTTGTAACAGGCGGATATGTCACAAAAGGACTGCTAGACAGCTGGAGACACTAGTGAGTTAATAGTAGGGGTTAAGGCCTAATCCTGAAGCACAATTTTATTCAAACAAGCCTCTAACTGTACCCCTTTTTCCAGTATCAGTATGGTGGTCTACTTCATGTGCTTACTTTGCTGTTTAATAGCGGGATATGTATATATGTGGCAGTGTCTATATTGCTGTTAATGGCATAATAGCTTTTAGGTCTATTTTGCTGCAGCTACCTAACCCCATGTCACACGAATATTACATCTTATTCTATTCTACTGTCTTCAAGAACCCGATTGTTAACCCCAGGTCACACGAATACAAATCTAAATGAAGCAATCCGAATCGAAGCCATCGAAGCGAAACAAACCAAAGTCGCGACAAGAGTTGAACCCAAGACTAGTGCAGCACTTCCCATCACACGCTGCGCTCTATCCACTGACAGCTGAGCTATCGAGAAGTCAAGGCAATCTAGCACAAAATGGCGGTTAGAAACCCACGACGTCACGGCAAATAGACCTAGACCTAAAAGCTATTTTGCCATTAACGGCAAAATAGACACTGCCTATATATACCGTACCCAGTATTCCATCTAACAGTCTAAGGCACAAAATTCGAAAAAAATGCAAAATTTTGGGGAAAATTTTTTCAATTTTTGCACATTGCTCTGTGCTCTAAGAAATGTCTAGATCCATGGCAACCTTTTATAGAAGGCAGTGGCTAAGGTTATGTGACCGTAATTTTCATTTTCTGAATTCAAACTCATGTGATAAGCAATTTAATTCTTTTTTTTCTATTCAATTATCTTCACGAACTCGATTGTTAACCCCAGGTCACAAGAATCCAAATCGAAGTGATTCGAACCAAAGCCACCGAAGTGAAATGTACCAAAGCCGCGACGAGAATCGAACTCAAAACTACCGGTATAGTGCAGCGCTTCCCATTATACGCTGCGCTCCATTCACTGAGCTATCGAGAAGTCTCATCTCACGTAACTTTGAATTCAGAAAACAAAAATTACGGTCATTTAACCTTAGCCACTGCCTTTATAGAAACAAACAAGCAGTCTGATGCAGCAGCAGGAAACTGGTCAGGTGTGACAATGACATCATACAGTGTTCCTTCTAGGATTTTGACTAGTGCGAATTTGCCCAAATGATAAAGGAAGTGTCTCTTTCACCGAAAATTCCCGTCATCAAAGTTTGAAAATCGTAGTAGCGTAACCGTTTTACGGTTCCTGTAGTGTGACTCTCACAGTAAGGAGATGTTTCCAGTTCTGCAACCACGATTTTCGAACTTTGGTAACCGGAATTTCTGGTGAAATAAAGGCTTCCAATGATAAATTCATTGAAATTTCTGAGCAAAGATTTCTCTATTTTAAGGACCCCGTTTTCAAATTTTTTGCATTAAATTTGCTTTTCCAAGGTACAAGCTACAGTCTTGCATTAAAATATTCAAGTTTTTTGTTAAAGTTTTTCAGTTTTGCATTTTATAATATTAATTTCTGGTTCGAAATCAATAAAATTTGCCCAAAAATTTTGCATTTTTCTCAAATTTCTCACTCTAGAGGGAACACTGACATCACATATAGAAACAAACAAGGCAGTCCATGAAAGAGCATTTAGGAAACAATCCACGATTTGTGGATCTAGACCTGGGATGAGCAACCCTTGGCATGCAAGCCATACGCCTATTGTAATCTGTGGTGTTAGAACATGTTTCAGTATGAAGATATACCGGTAATAAGTGCAATCGAAACAATACAGCGTGTGTGCTGTACCGGTACATGCACGTTAGGGTGCGTCATTTATCAACAAAAATATAAAATTTAGGGCTAATAAGCCTAACTTTTTTTTGCATTTGAGGTTGGCTAAAAAAATAGCAGGTTGGCAAAACAAAATAAGAGGTTGGCTAAAAAAAGCAGAGGCTAAGGTTAAGTGACTGTAACATTTGTATCTTTGGTTTATTTTATTATCCCTTCACTCTTACCCGGTTGCACCAGAGCGTGACAAAGTAATAAAATATACCAAAAAGGCAAATGTTACGTTCACATAACTTTAGCCACTTCAAAAAAAAATGACTTGTGCAAAATTTCATGATCAGATGACGTTTAGCCCCCCACCCAGCCTCTAATTTGAGGGACAATTGACATTTTTAAATATTTATGCCACTAGATGGTGCCATGTACTATTTACAAACACGTGATTCACCTTAACAGATGGACCTTGTTTTCCCTCAGCCTACAAAAAAAATTTTGGAAATTGTTTAGGGGGATGAACAGAAAATGGCAAAATTAACCTCCCAATATGCTCTATACTACCACTAGCGGCCAAATTTATATTACAAATATCTCTTAAAGTTATTGTCCAAATGAAGTAAAACTGTTGTCTAGACCCCATTTTGAAGGGTGAGGAATTCAATTTTGCTGTTTGTGTGAAAGAATTTGACCACTAGAGGGTTAAACTTCATTTTTTTGTAATTACTCACGAAAGAGATTGTTGCAGCACGATCTTTGTTTTTCATCCAACTTGGTGTGCGAAGAGTCTCCAACTGTTTTTTCGTAATTTGTGTTGTTTAGGATATGTGTGACAAGTTGTGACTTCAATGAAGTAACCCTCAAAAAGCTTGTATCACAATCTTTCCACACATTGTTGATACTTCACTTCATGCGCTTTACTGCACCCTTTTTACGTTTTTTTTTTTTTTGACTATAGTTTGCTTGCTGTAAATTTGAGCAGACAAGCTTGCTTTGTTGGACGGAAAGCGACATTCTAGAATTTTAGTTGCTGGTATTGATATATTATATTTATTTAATTTGGAAAGTTTGGTCACTAGCAAAGATTACTCCGGGGCCAATTTTGAGTAAATTTTCACTCTGCTGATACTCTTGAATTTGACCAATATTGATTTTAATGTATTTTACCTTGGCTTGGTATATTAGTAAAAGAGCGTAGATCCAGGAGCTCCTTAATTCGAAGACATCAAAAGGACAGGCGTTAGTTGGTAATCTAAAGCAAGGGTCGAAATTAACATTTTAAGCAGCCGATTCGTCAGAATGACTGTTACTAATATCAGCTTGCCCAAAGCAATCTCAACTTGCCCGAAAAATAAACTGTCTACCATCAGACCGGCTGCAGCTAGTATCAACTTGCCTGAAAAAAATAGTATGCGAAATCACAATCTTTTTTAAAAAAGTAAAACACTATTAAAACAAAAAGCACTTGATTTCGCTTTTATCAGGCTCTACATTAAATTTTAGAACGTTTTGGAGTAACAAAAATGCATGTGTTTGATGAACAAAAGGACTGAATTATCGCAACTTTTGCGAATGTGAATTACACTAGCTTGTGAAATTTTTGCGAATTACATGAGCTTGCGAAATTTTCCGCATACAGTAATTGCGCCGGTTCGATAGGCAAGTGAAAAACCTAAACTACGTGCGTGAGTTGATTTTACATGAAGCAACATCATAAAACTGCGCCGGTCTGACGGGCAAGTGAAAAATGAAAACAACTTGCGCGAGGCGATTTCAGTCGGTCTTGGACTGATGAGCAGGCGTTAATT
The DNA here is from genome assembly GCA_964006365.1 of Trididemnum miniatum. Taxonomy (NCBI): domain Eukaryota; kingdom Metazoa; phylum Chordata; class Ascidiacea; order Aplousobranchia; family Didemnidae; genus Trididemnum; species Trididemnum miniatum. Next base: position 13,752,056 of record OZ023248.1, on the reverse strand, counting down.
TCGAACCTCGTACTGCAAGTTCTTAACATTAAAATTACTCTTTTCTTCCCAATATCTTTGCTGGAATTTGACTTACATCGTTGTCACCTTGCTTGGATTGGTTGGTGTTTCCTGTTCTCGTTTCTGGGTACTTTCGTTTGGATTCATCCCTGTCTCTGAAGATTTACATATCTGTCTTCATGTGGTTCCTGTCTCTTCTGTTTCCATTGCTGTGGTTGCTTTTGCTTGGTTTTGATTTCTCTGAGGGTATCATTTCCGATTTACACTTGTGGTTTAAGCTTGTTATAGTCTCATCCCCCTGGTTTCAGGCGGCATCTGAAGTGGATTGGTCTGCAACCTTGATCGTCTTCAATAATATTTTAATACTGTAGCATAAAACTTAGCTCATTGCTGTTATTTCAATTTAATCCTTACTTTTCTAGGAAAAACTTTTAGAAAAGAGCGATTGGCAAAGATTCGATGGTTTATCAAATTTGTAGTGTTTTGCTACGTTCCTTGGTGACTTACTTCCCATGTACATCTAGTGGTCCAAAAAACGATCAACTGTTTTTAATTCGTGTCTTTGTTACACAAGTGTGGATGATGTAATCGCAAAAGAAGCTTTATGACGTTTTGGCAATCACTTATATTTAACAGAAGAACTTGCATTGTTGTCTTTCTTCAGCAACAATGTGAACCATTTCGCAAAACAAAATAATTATGGCTTAGAACTTACTAAAAATTGAATATGATGGTGAACGCAAAAACAGATTTGGATTTGACAAGCCTCAATTGCCATCAATACCAAAAGATGCTCAAGGGATTTAGAATATTACAATGGAAATGATTCTTGGGTAATTTTTAAAAATTTAAACATCAATCCATCATTTTTAAAACAATTAGTTGAAACATGGAAGAGTAATCAGGCCTACAAAAATGCTAATCTGATTATGGGCAACATCGGAATAGTCAACAATGTAGCAGAACATGGTGTTACGTTAGCTCTTGGATCATCTCAGAAAGAGGATAGCCATTAAAATGTTCTGCAAGTTGTTGAAATCTCTAGAAAAGTTTTATCCAGTCAAAGAACACGGAACACAAGTATCCTGAACCTTTATGGCACCTCGTCCTTTGAACAGTATGAGTATTAAACAGTACTGCATGTACTTATGTGTGTGTACTGCATTTCAAACAGTTTTCTTGTTGTCTCATTCGAAAGATTACCAATGAAATGTTTTGGAGTTCTCAATCTCATATTGCTCAGTGGCCAGAGTTCCTGCATAGTAGTCAAAACTGTGGTTGTATTCCCTGCCAAGTTAAACCAATGATTTACCACCTACTGTATTAAGTGGTGGTAGTTTGAGGAGGTTCTTTGTTTGTCCTAGTCTTTGCAGTCATATGGGTCGGTAAAAGGGTTAAAAATTGAGCTCTTGTGAGCATTGGTGCCCAACAATAGTTTTAACTTTTTAGTTCTATTTTGATCAGTGCACCTGCCCTAAATTATGTATAGTTTTATGCATTCTAAAGGCTAAATTCTTTGATACAAACAGCAAAATTAAAATGGGGATCTAGACACCAGTTTTGCTTCATTTGGACAATAACTTTAAGAGATATTTGTAATATAAATTTGGCCGCTAGTGGTAGTATAGAGCATTTTGGGAGGTTAATTTTGCCATTTTTTGTTCATCCCCCTAAACAATTTCCAAAATTTTTTTTATTGGCTAAGGAAAAAAAAGATCCATCTGTCAAGGTGAGTCACGAGTTTGTAAATGGTACATGGCACCATCTAGTGGCATAAATGTTAAAAAATGTCAATTGTCCCTCAAATTAGGGGCCGGGTGGGGGGGCTAAACGTCATCCAATCATCATGAAATTTTGCACAAGTCATTTTTTTAACCAACCTCACTTGTAAAAAAAAGTTGAGCTTTTTTCAAGAAAGTTGGGGGAAATGATGCACGTGCTGCATTTTCTATATCATTGGGGGGACATCTTAGTACATGCTATTTAAGGACTCGATTCTGTTACTCAAATATTGTGTCAGCACGTGAGGACAATTTACCTAACCAATGCAGAAAGTTCAACAGGCCACTTTGAAAGCTTTGGCGGGCCACAGACTGTATGTCCCTGGTTTAGGTGGTAACTTTTCCCAGTATTGAGACCAGTATAAACTAATTCAAGAGACTGCAGTGAATTTATCAACGATAAGGTATCGTGCGTGGTTTAAGTAGAGTATTTGCAGTAACGTTGATAAGCATTATATATATACCTTCTTAGTTGTCATACCTTGTATCGGTAGTCAAAGGCAAGCTGCAGGTTAAATTGATGTGTTATTAAATGATATTGATAGTATAGTCAGTTGGGGCAAGTGCATTCCAAAGATTAACAAATTCAACTTTGTCAGTACAATACTCTAGTCTGACATAGGATGGATATGGTTTCTTATCACAGTATTGAAGGTATAGATAGATCTTGTCAGTAACACCATAGATCATGGAAGTAGATATCAATAAACTTACTGTTTACACCTTTTTTTATCATTATGGGTGGTGCACTTACCCCACCCTATGGGGGTAAGTACACCATATGCCTTTCATTTTTTCCTATGCTAAAAGAATGAGAATACAAGGCAAGTGCGTACATCTATAGGCATGATATGTTTCAAAAAAATGTTTATTTTGGCAATATAACAATCTGCAGATACGTCCCAAATTTTGGAAAAGTTGTAAGAAGAAATATTGTAAATATACAATGGAGTTGTACACCAGGCATACTTGATATTTGAGCAAACAGTTCTTCTTGTGTAATGATTGAAACTGAACTGGACTGATAAATAGGGTGTTTCATTTTTAAACTTTTTTTTTTTTCAAAATTCTTTTGGATAGTGATTTTCTAATGCCAAATGAGCTAACTTCATGATTGGTAAAAAAAATTTTGAAAATTTTTTACGTTTTAGCTCCCCACACCCCCCATTTTTACGAGGGGGGCCAATTTACGAAATCGCTATAACTCTGGGCAGGATTACCACATCAAGCTGATATTGGTGTCAAACAAACCTGAATGGGCAAGTTTATATCCAACTTCAAGAGGAACAATGAGTCTAACTTCCTTATTTTTCGAGTTATTGGCAAAAATGTGAATTTTTGCTGTATTTTGTTAAATTTCTCTTATTTTTCTAAATAAAGACTCAAATTTACACAATCAACTCATGTTTTTTCAAACCAATTACAAACAATGAACAACATCAACTCAAATTTAACCTAAACAACTAAGCCAAAGGTTTTCAATCTATGGCCATGGCCCAAATATGAGCCATGGTACTGTTTTCAATGGGCCACAGAGCTTGACTAGAAAGCAAGGTTAGCTACCCTAATGATGCTGTTACGCTTATTTTATGTCTTTTAATAAAACTAAATGGGACACGGCCATAATTCATCATTTTATTGGGCCATGAGGAAAAAAGGTTGAAAAACCCTGAATTACACAGTAACTCATTTCATCAAGTTCACTTAACATAGTAGGCATGGTAATATAACCCTTCATCTTAAGTTCAATGTCGTCCGAATGTGTGAGCTTTTTTTTTGGTTAGTTCGTCTTTCATTCGTCCAATCAGCCTTTCCCAGCAAGTACTGTAGTTCCGAAAAGCTTTCCAGTCATTCTTACTTCCTTTGGTTAGGCAAGGTGATGATCTTGATTAAGAATTCAAAAATGCTGTAAGTTGATGATTTGACGATAGCAGCTCTTTTGTATTTGGTGTCTGGATGGCTATTCGAGATATGTCCATGTCCGTTTGCAAAACTCCAAGTGAGGGGCGCCGAGAGAAATTTTGGGCCCTGGGGCAAAAATTTCGTTTGGGCCCTTGGGTCAGTGGTTTTCCAAAATCACGTGATGAGCTAAAAAAGGTCATAGAGTCCGCAAATGTTCGAATTTCGGCCCAAAATCAAGTGATGAGCAAAAAAAGGGTTATAGTCTCCGCAGATTGTCAAATTTCGGTTCAACATCTAATGATGAGCAAAATAAAGTCATAGCGTCCGCAGATGTTCAAATTTCGGCTCGAAATCAAAAAAAAACATCATCGCGTCCGCAGGCCATAGTTTGAGCTGATGAATTTTGCATTCTAAATCTGGCAATTCTGAACCCCGGGCCTCTGGACAGTGACCCCTTCTGCCCCCCCTCTTGGCGGGCTTGCTCCAAGTGCTGCTGTTTTGTGGTTCATCCAAGTGGAAGCATGATCCATGAAACACTATTTAGCTGGTAACGCCGTAGAAGCTTTCAAGTAATCTCGTATATATATTCAAAACAACTCTCTATTCAATTGCAGTTGGCTTGATAAAAATCTCAAAAATGAGGGGATGTATGCATCAATAATTATTGATGATTATAATAAACTGAATAATTTTATTATAATAAAGATACTGACATAAAAAAGATTTTATTATAATAAACTGGACAACTTGGTCTAATGAAGCTTGTTGCTCAGAACTTAAATCACGTACATCAAATAGCTTAAGGCGTAGATATCCACTGGCTGTAGTCAACCATCTGGCATGGCCAATAACCACTGTTCCCTGTACGTTTTTAGCAAGTGCGAATTTGCCCAAATATGAATTTTAACAAAAAATTTGCCCAAAAATTTAGAGGGTTTAATGAAAGTTTGATATAATTTTTGCATCAAAATCGCGTTTCTAGAGTACACAACACAATCTAAATAATAAATAACTTGATTCAAATTCGGCCGAAAATCACCATTCCAATCAGCAAGTTTGAAGAAAAATATAAAAACTTTTGCCCAAAATTATTTGTTTTTCTCAAATTTCGCACCTTAAAGGGAACAGTGCCAATAGCTTCCTGTCCATAAAAAAGATACTTTTTCATATTGCATCTTCCCAATACTTTTTCTGGAATGTTCCAGAATGTAGAGCTAAAACAAGTGTGTATGTGATTAGCTTGGACAGAGTTTCATAATACTATCTCTCTAGCCTTTGTGCTTAATGTTTAAGTGGCCAACTTGAGTGTTTTAAGTTTCAGACTTAAATTTATTCCTTCTGGAATAAAAAAGCAACAATCAGACAAAAAGGTTTCTGCTTTAACTAAAACTACTGTAGTTTCAAAAATTCGGTTGCAAACTTGCAACTCACAATTTTTTTGAAAAAATAATGATATTTCATTCTGGAACTGAACACAACTGTATTGTGACTCGCAGCACAATGATTGTGACGTAGACAAATAGATGCACTGATGAATGGACTTCAATTTAATCACTTTTCTCATCTGTAAACTAATTCCTGTAACATGTAACATCTTGAAAAATTTTCATCAAAAATCCTCGTATACTTGTACAGTTGGCTCCGCTCAATTGGATCACTTTGGGTCGAGGGCTTTTGATCCAGTTAGCGGAAAAGATATAGCACTGTATTTAAAAAAAAGGTCTGGTTTTTTCGTCAACGAATAAGCCTATCCTAATGAAATGAGAATCAATAATACATCTGTATGTATGTATTAGTCAAAAGCTTGTTTTTGATTAATTTGTCACAAGCTTGCAGCAGTTTTGGAATTTTTTTCACAGATCTTAGAGCACATCGTTTCGGCATGATGTTTAGTTTACTGCTAAGATTTACTAGTCAGCGCGTGGCGTGTTTTGAGCACATTAGTGTTTGGGCATGTCTCGTGTGAAACATGGAAACATGTGAAATTTTGCTGTGAATTTTCATGCAGAAGTAATCCAGTTAAATGAAAAAATTGATCAAATGATTCAGAAGAGCGGCATACTTTTATGTTGAAAATGTTTATGTAATTTGGGACTTAAGAAAAATGATCCAGATGACCGAATCATCTAGTTATCCATGAGCTAGTTAAACGGAGCCAATTGCATTAGTTTCTAAAGTGATTGTAACATTTACAGAGATTGGAAAAATATACATATTTTCATTCTTGAACTAAGAATTATTAATTGATTTTAGATGTAGAATTGACTGAAACTTTTATACTAAAGTTTAAATTAACGTTTGACATGGCGCTAGTTCCAAGAAATGGTATTGAGAAAAGTTGGATTGAAACATTTTTCAGCAGCATTTTGTGCAATGGACCTATTCCTAAACACGTTGCTTTTATTATGGATGGTAATCGACGATTTGCTGCCAAAAAGCATGTTGAAAGAATAGAGGGTCATCGAAAAGGATTTGATAAACTTTCTGAAATGTTGCGATGGTGTCACAACCTTGGAATACCTGAAGTAACTGTGTATGCTTTTAGTGCGGAAAATTTCAAAAGATCTCAGGAAGAAGTCGATAGTTTAATGGAGCTTGCTAGAAACAAATTTGCAAAAATTTTAGAAGAAGTTGACCAACTTTTAGCCCATGGTATTCAAATTCTTATTGTTGGAGAATTACACATGTTGCCATTGGATATATTGGATTTGGCAAAGCGATTGATGGATGCCACTAAAACCTGTTCTAAATGTCGTTTAAATGTGTGTGTTGCATATACCTCTCGATTAGAAATGACTCAAGCTGTTCGAGACATGACTTGGGGTTTAGAAAATGGCTTGATTGATAGTAGTGATATTAATGAAAGCCTGATTAGCAAAGTGCTGCAAATACCTGAGGTAGATTTGCTAATACGTACATCTGGTGAAATTCGTTTGAGTGATTTTTTGCTTTGGCAAAGTTCTTTTTCATATTTGTCTTTTTTAAAAGTGCTGTGGCCGGAGTTTTCGATGTGGGATTTTTACTCTGCAATTTTACAGTATCAAAAGGCTTACTCGTTACTTAAACAGCAAACTGAGGATAGAAATGAACCTTCTTCCCACAAAATTCATACATTTTTGAATCAGTTAAACTTCAAACGTCTAGAAGTTTATAAAACGTGTACAGTATAATTATTCGAAGTAGCTTCGAATCAAACGCTTTTTTACTCTTTGCTTTGCAAAAATTTTGATGCACATGCTTTCAAACTAACATGATGCCAGTTTAGTTTATTTTGTTTTCGTTGCTCATGAAACTCTATTATTGCAAACCTAAGCTGCTTAATTTGTCATACGCCTAGCACTTATACTAACGCAGGTACTGCGCGTTTTTTCCAAGGGATTGTTGCTGGTGTCAATGAAAACTGGGGAGTCTGGACCATTTATGGTTGATGAGTTAGTATAAAAAACAAAATCTGAGTGAAAAGTTTTGTTTTCCAAAGTTATGAATATGCTCGATTGTGACGCAGCGGTGTTTCCCACCGATGTGACTCTTACGAACTAACAAAATGCGCTCAACGTAGTGCTGGTTGGGTTAACGACTGGAAGTTAAAAAAAAGAATTAAAATGTTCCATGTAACGCTCTTTAAGCTATTTGAAACATGTCAAATGCAATCAGCCCAGGCCGTGCGACGAGTCTCTTATTAAGTACACTTAAACGCCAGGTTTAGCGTGACAAAGCCTAAATCGATTTGTGAATAATAATAATCAAATTCTTTGCGAGTGAGCACAACATGCATTGATCTGTTTGAAGGTGTTTGGTTTTTTAAAAGAACAAGTTACTATTTTTGTTTTGACTTGCTTTGTGTGCAATCACGCAGTTGAAAATTTTGTTGCCACTTGCTTATCTTATTTGCGAATTTAAGCTTTTTAATGTTGTTTTGTTCTAAATACATTTGTGGCTTCAGCCACATTCGCAATACAAATAGCAAAGGGTAGTTCGAAGAGAGAATGTGACATACACCATTTCTTTAGTTGAACAACTTTAAATTAGGCTACTAGAGTAATAATAGCTCCCAATTAAAAATACTATCGTGATAAAACCTACAAATAATGTCTCGTTTTCAAGTCTGCTTTTGCCCTGTCTAAGAATATTTGCTGCGTGATTTCGCCTGAACTCTACGAAAATTTGAGCGATTGGGTAGTTTTTATTCCTTAGCAAATGAAGTTTAAAATTATCACATTGCTTAAAAGTTGCGCTCTCAAACGGAGGTTCGTTGAATAAGCTCACGCACACGACAACACACGCAAAGTCGTACAAATGGAAAAAATTCTCTGAAGTCGTTTACGTCGCTGTCATTTCTCGGTTGATGCCAAGACGAAGCATGAGTATTATAGGGTGTCCATTTTTTGAAATTAGAATCGCCTTAGTAATTTCCAGGGTCCAACTTGGCATAAAAACACGATGCGAAATTTTTTTTAAATATTGAGGTTTGGATACTTCGGGGAAACATTGAAGTTTTTTTTGGGTCAAAACACGATTTTATTGTACCGTGAAAGTTGATTTTCGTGTCATTCGGTTCAGAAATACCCATTTCCTATCATGGGCGTCCGCAGAAAAAAATGCAGGGGGGGCAAAAACATTCTCGAGATGGCCATCGTAGTGAAAGCTATAGGTAAGTGTCAGTGATAGGGTGACCAGCTGACCATACGTCCGGCATCGGCCGATGCCGTACGTGCAGAACTCTTCTTTCATGTTATTGTGCATTATGCGGACATAAATCAATTTATGTGCCACTAGGCTTGACAGTCTGTTAAAACAACGTTCTTTTTGCATGGTTTTCTTAGGTCTTGTTATATGTGGTTGCTTTGATGCTTACATTTCAAAACAATCAAATCTTCACAATACTTGCGCTATTACGCCAAAGTGTGTAACGAGTGGCGTGGCCCGTCTCCGCTGCTTAACCTTCGAGGAAACGTCGCAACGGTGGTGAGCCGTTAGCGATACTGTGTCCGATTTCACCAATCCGGGAATCAAACCCCAGACTTCCCGCACCGATAGCGACGTTCTAATCCAAAATGTCAAAATAAAAAGTAGTTTGGCTCTGAAAATCAAACTTATAGCTACGGCCTATAAACTAGTGCTGCTCAATTTTTTTATTGCTATGTACCGGCAGCGCAGTTTCTGCCATCAAGGCGTACCAGTAGCACATCAGCAACAAGTTCAAATTTGTTTTACAAGATACGATACTCGGTATATAAGCAAACACTAGAATTTTTCTATACAAGATGCAAAAAGTAAAATTGGGCATGCTGCTGTTGCCGCGTGAATTTGCTAGAATACGTACGTCCACATGACGGATTGGTGTAGCAGTAACGATATTGCTTTCAAAAGTTCGAGATCTGGGGTTCGATATCCGACCTGTCAAATCGAATACAGTGCTGTTCACGGCCACCGCCAATGGCTCGCCACGTTTCTTTGAAGTTCGAAGCTAAGTTGCTCTCGCGCTAAGTTACGGAGATGGTCATCGCCATTCGTTGCACGCAGCTTCTGGGTAATACCACGAGTGTAACCAAGATTTGAGATTGAAGATCAATAAAAAAGACGCACAACTTTTAACCGAATTCTTCATCTTATGCGAAGTGTGCGCCTGCTTACCTTCCACCAGTCTGTCCGATTGTGGTTTGACTGAAGAGTAGCATTTGACACAAAGACACTTTTCTAGTCTTTGCGTCATAACAAAAGATAAATCGCCATTTCTGTTGACCTGAATGGAATGCGATAGTATGTACTATTGCATACGGCCTTGAAAGACAAGAAAGTAACCTAAACGAATGGATTCATGCAGAGAACAAAAAATGAATTAAGTATCAAGCAATAACTCTTACTGATCAACGTAAAATGATGCTGGGGACCTGTACCAATATTTTCTAACATGCTTAGCACTGGCCTTGGTAACAGCATGCCTAAACGTAAAACCAGTTTCAATGATGTGTGAAGGGTGGAGTTTCCACTCATTGAACGGCCGGACTAATTTAGATAAACTCTTTTATGTTTTAATTCAGAGGTGGGCAACCTGCGGCCCGCCAAAGCATGTGCTGATAGCCAATTGGTTCCGAAACCTGTTTTTTTGCGATCAAGTTCAAACCCAATCAACACACGAACTGCTTTGAATTCTATTTTCCAGGCTGAAGATCTTGTTTTTCTAGTCATCTTTTATTTCAGAGACCTCTTTTTCACGCGACAGACCCTTTTTTGATATTACTCCTGCCCAGAAGTGTTTTTTTTTTCTAAAAACTGCGGCCCGCTGGAAGCCTATATTTATAATTTGTGGCCCAGTATCACCAGAAAGTTGCCCACCCCTGCTTTAATTAAACAGATTATTGCGAAATGTTTTGATATTTTATTCGTTTTGTAGTAAACTCATCTGTATTTTTCAACTTTTTGTGTAGTTTCTTAACTTGCATTTTTTCATGCGTATTTTTTCAACTTTTTTGGTTTTTCAGGGGGGGCAAGTGCCCCCTCTTGCCCCTCCTCCCTGCGGACGCCTATGTTTCCTATCTGTTCGTAATACATTAAAACGTTCTATCTCGATCACAAATAAAGTTAATTGGAAAAAATAGAAAAAGTTGGAAAATTCATAACAGCTGACAGTTTTATAAAGTTTGCGGTAGCCTATATTTGAAAAGCAAAAAACGAAAAAAAAACGTTCAATTTAACACTACACAGATTTCTATATCTTCAAAAGACGCAAACGTTGACTATAACAACATGATAGCGGTTGCTTTCAACTGTGTGAATTACTCTTCATTAACTTGCGATAAAACCTCGAATTCGCTATCCACTTTTATTTTTCCGTGGGTTGTACCACGAATCTTTCCTCCGAGCCGGCATTGTGACGTACGTACAATGTATCGTTCACTCGTACGATTGTGGTGGTGAACACTGTTGCAAAACTTATGGTCTCCAGCTTTATTACATGGGGTTTTACTTGGTCTGGAAAGAAACGCAGCGGCTTTCTTTTCCATGCACGTTTATGCGTGTCCACTTTTTCAGGAAGGTCTTCACTCTTAACTTTCAAGCAACTTAAGTGAAAAGCAGGATGCTTAGAATGAGCATTTAAGGCCGCATTAGTGGGTTCATCCACGCAACAAAATGTTTAATAAAAACATTTTTGAGAGCCGTTACTGAAAGATCTAGGTATTTAGCCTTGAAATCAAGTAAGAGGCAGGTATCCAGGGGGGGAGGCCGCTGGGGTCGCCCCCCCCCCCCATCCGCCGAAATATAAGCTGATATATATCTGCAGTCAGCGAAACAGTGGAAACAGGACATTTGAGGACGCGTCGACCTTTTTTCTTTTGGTCTTCACTTGATTTTGGGGGGTAAATTGGACGTCGGAAGACGTGAAGACTTTTTTTTGGTCTTCACCGGTATTTTCAGTGGAAACGTGTAAACAGGAAATTGCGCCCCCCCCCCCCCCCCTTTCAAATTTCTGGGCACGCCTTTGAAAAGGTGTTAAAAAAAAAATTGTTGGCCGGGCTATCTGTAGCACGAGGGTTGAGATGAATCAGGAAAGACATTGGAACGTTTACTGATAAGATGAAAGCCACAATAATACTTTCAAGAGCTTGGGAGTTTTGCTTGGAGTCCAGTTGTGCGCCAAACATTAAAATGCGCAAATACCCATTCGCAGTAGCTAGCCATTTGTGCAAGTTAGATAAATATTAAAAGCCGTCTTGCCACTCATTTTAATGAAATAGTAGGCCGTGATATTCATTGCTCTGAATGTCAGTTTCATGTTACTGAAATGCTGCTAAGCCATGTTATCAAATACGTCGAAGGTAGGCTTACTGCACCACTCCGCATGACAACGGACTCAGTTTACAACAGAGTTAAGGTGATTGCTTTTGGCAAGCTTGTGGAATGTGGATGTTAGCAGTGCCTAAACTAGCGCCCCCCGAATCTCCCAACCGGGGGGGGGGGGGCGCACAAAAAGAGGGGCTCCGTAAATAGTCAGTACGGAGTACTATTCAATCAACGTATAATAAAGTTGCCTTAAATAAGCCTATTCTAAGATTCAATATATTTTTTGTCTTGACTCGCGCGATGTGGGGCCCCCATACCATATTTATGCTTTTGGCCTAGGGGGGCCCCTGCAAATTTTTCGAAAAATAGCAGTCGCAAAGCTAGCAAACAAACGTTTAGTAGCATACCAAGGGCCAGGGGCGGATCCAGGGGGGGATGTGGGGGATGCATCCCCCACCAGCCATTTCAACGATGCTTTGGATAAATAAAGTTTTTCTATACTTTCGAACCTCTCATAACCATGGGTGCAAATCCATGGAGGGATGTATCCCCCCCAATAATGCGGCAGCATCCCCCCCGATATTTTCATGTCCCAAAACTGGACGTCAACGCAGGTGATGACCTTTTTTTGGCCTTCACTTCATTTTGGGCAAAAAAATTGGCATCTAGGAACGTTATGACTTTTTTTTTGGTCTTCGCTTCATAGTGGGCAAAACATTGGACATCTGCAGACTTTATCTCACTTTAGTAAATTTAAAATAAATCGTCGCTATGTCATTAGGCTACCTTGTTTTTGCGGATAAATTTTTTTTTTAAAACAAAAAAAGACAAAAAAAAAAGATTTTTAATAGCAAAGTTGCTTCGCATATACCATGTCCATCGTTTGTGTGTAAGTTACCGCGCGAATGTGAAGACATGACAAAAAATGCTTGGCGTACACCGTTAAATGTTCAGTGTAATATAGAATATCGAACAGTATTCCTTATTCTTTACTTTTTGAAACTACCATCGAAATCGATTATTTCTTTACTTTTTGGTGAACTATCGAATATCGATTATTTCTTTACTTTTTTGGATATCGATTTCCAACCCTGGTAGTCACAGCTAGTGTGAGACAACATACCCCAAGAGTTGAGAATGAAATATCTCAATCCTTATTGCAATAATTGGTGTATTTCTACCAAATTAGGTTTACTGTAGCCTATATTAATAGCATCTAATTCTATCTTTATCTCTAAAATTAGTATTTTTTTGAAGATGTGTGATTATAAACGTAAAACAGAATGTGGACAGTATTTCAGAGATGCGAAGAAAGATTTCAGAAACAGAATCATCAAGTGAAGAAGAACACGATCTAGATGACAACGCCTGGTGTGATGACAGCAGCGATGAATCCTCCGATGATGAAGGTGGTGTACAAACAGCATTTAGTCTTGATAGCATTGAGGTTGATGATCAAATTTTTGTGGCATTTAAAAGTGATCGAACCCCACAATATTTCGTTGGGAGAGTGTTGGAAGTTACAGAAGATATCCTTCATGCGAAAAAAAAGCTGTGATAAATTTGGAAATGCGCTGTTCTATTTTCCTGAAATCCTACTAATACTTGCCTTTATTCACTAGAGAACGTTGCCTTCAAGTTGCCGGTTCCAATTTGTGGACAAACGAAACGATCAGCAAAACTGTTTAATCTTCACTGCTCCCAGCTTTCTGCCTACAATGTGCAGTAGCTTGATCTACAATAGATAGCCGACATGACATTCCAGACTTTGCAAAATTAATGTTTTTTAACTGCTGCCACAAGTGTAGATACAATTCGTTGTTATCAAAGTTTTTGCAGTACAAACGTCGTGTGACAATTTACCCCATGGATTGTGACAATTAGCCCCACGGTCGGGGCAAAAAGTCTCCCTTGATAGGGCAAAAATAACATCATAATTTTCATATAAGAAACACAGTTACGTGGAATCTAATCTGCGCTACAGTTGCATAAAGCGTTACTCAACATTTTGGTCCCAAAAAATTTCAAAAATGGCCAAGTATGAGGTATAAGGGGCTAAATTAGTAACTTTTGTGACTTCTATCCCCATCCTTCCCAACTCCAAATGCGCTAAATTGTCGATTGCGATTAGAATTTAAACGGTAATTCAGAATTGCCGTTTTATTTTTCGCAAACCACTCAACATTGTCACATTTAAGAATTAAACGTCTTCTCAAATTTGGGATGGCTGATATTTTTTAGTTAATTTGGAATATCAGACCATATAAGAGGACCACAAACTGACAGCGACCTTCGAGCAAATTTAGTATTAGTTGTTACTATATAATAATTATTTTGCACACTTTTTCTGGTTTCATAAGAATGAATTTTGGAGATCGGATAATAATTGTTCAACTCAAGGCCTGAGCGTTGATTCGTGCTGAATTTGTAAACAAGTTTCGCAACTTCAAAAGTATAGGCCTATATATCTTCCAACTGTAAAGTTTGTAGTTGGCTGAACAAGAAACTCGAACGTGCACGATATTCACTCTAGGCAATTAATCAAATAATATGCTTTTGTAAAATGTTTATCAATCAATTCGTTTTTATTTCTGCACTCCATTACGTTAGAAACACACGTTCATAATAAGTATTGGCCAAGCGCGGAAAAGGGCACACGCAGCAAAACGGGTGATCGTTAAGAGGTTTTAAATTATAACTTGATGCACTTCCCCACGTATTTAAGCAATACGACGGATGCGAATGTATCTGGGAATAATAAACTGACTTAAGCGTACAAGTATTGACATAGTTCCTCAAACTAGCAATCGCCCATGCTCCAGAATTAAATATTTGAACACGTAGTAGCCTAAACCAAATGCGAGCTAAGTGCTTTTATCCTGACAAAATCCACATTGCAGGCAACCATTTCTTCAGCATGCAGTATTTTCGTTTATTGAAATTACACCATAATCGCACACATCAATGCACTGACAAAAATTAACACTTGAAGTTATCACTTTACTACTGATTTTCCAATATGCAGTAACCATCTCCACGTGTTGTTTTTCTTTCCCATCAACACTTGACATTTTCCGCACACATTTCTCGACTTGACCATTGATAAAAAGCAGTTTTTCCTTCGCTAGAGATGACAACCTTTTTTGAACTTCGTATTGAAGCTCCTATGAATATTAAATGTTAATTTATGTATTAAGGCTTAGCTTAGCTCAATAACTAATTGAGTAATTGTGTTTACTACCATCCCAACATTTTTATGGTAGCCACAGTTTCGACACAAATAACTAGGGTAAATTATGGGAGCAGTTTTTCGAAAACTTTACTGAACTTTAATTTGAAGTTTGATATTTGTCATAGCAAAAGAAGTTCTGTCATGACCGCTCATTAATGACGGAGTTCTTTGTTTCACCAATTTTGAAATTAAAAATGCTTGGAATCGCATGTGATGGAGTTTTGGGCACTGATTTCAAACATGAAAAATAGAATGACGTCGTTTAGAGTGGGGCAGGCCGCGCCTTAAGTTTTTTCGGAGGGATTTCCCTAACTCGAGAATGGAAGAAGATAGCGCTGTCAAGATGCGCAGAATTGTCGATTTCCTATACCCTTCTAAGCACCTTATTGATCAGCATACTTCCCATTGTATGGACAAAATGTCGGAATCTGACTTCGGGTTCGAAAATTCCGATTCGAAAATTCGGAATCTGAGCCCATAGAAAGAAACTGCAGGTTCGACCATTTGTCAGCTAAACACTTTAGGTTCGAAGATTCCGCACCTGAGCCCATTCAAAGGAGCGTTTTTGCTACGCCATTTCGCCCATACAAAGGCAAAGAATCTGATCAATAGGGTGTTCTAAGAGACTAGGCATAGCTCTAACTTTATCCAATTACAAGCTATTTTAAAAAAACAAATCTTACGACATTTTTAGCTTTAAAATCGTTTATTTTATAACCAAACCCAGGTGAATACTTTAATTCACTTTTTTTATTATTACGCCTAACTAATAAAAATTGGTTGAAAAGCAACCAACTACCTGTTAACAGCACTAATTAAAGCATTAAAATCTATGCTGCACAAAAATGCCCTCAAAAAATGATCTGTGCAATCCATTTTAGTTCGCTTGTGCGTGATTTTGGTGTCTACGATCATCATTAGCCTAATTTTTCAATTCTTCGTTCACTGGATCTGTTATCGTTTTGAATGGACTTCTAGAATATTGGGTTGATTGTGGAATACAAAAGGCAAGGTGCCTACTTGCTTTCGATCGTAAAAAAATACTGATGGCAAGAAATGCATTGCTTGTAAATACAGTATTACAGTAATTTTGGACGAGGGCCAAAGCTTTAAATTGCTGCAATGGAAGTGAATTCTTGTATGGGATAGGAAAAATCATCATAGGAGGTATCTTGACTCGATAGCCGAAAGGTTTTTCGATACCTCCTGGCCATTATAATGGAATGTAAATAATTTTGTTGTCTGTGAGTGGCGTCTGTGTGTTTATTATAATGGCAAATAAATTACTACTACTACTACTACTAAATTGATCATTTACGATTAAGAGTCGCGAGTGAAAGCTAGTTTGATAATTAAGTGTAGATGCAGAGAGCACTCATGGCTTTAAAAGATCTCATGCTGCGAAGTCTTTGATAAATTCCAAAAAGTTGGAGGGTAATGTTCTACCATTAAATGCTGAAGTTATCAGTCATTAATACTTCTTGCTGGACTCCTTAGTGGCAAAAAATCAGAAATTCTTAACAGCAGTTCCAGAGTTTAATGACTTTAAGAATGACATAGTAAATGATGTGGCTAATGTTTGGGAAAAAGTGAGTCTACCAATTATTATCAGTTAAATTCGAATACAAACTAAACTCAAGGATATCATTACGAAGTTCGATGCCGTGCAAAGGAGCGCCAGGTTAAAAAACAAATATGATGAAGAGTGGTTGTTTTCGTTGTTCGATATATCCAAGAACAAACGTGATATTGCTAAGTTTGTGAAGGTGTGAAAAGGAAAAATTTTGTGTAACTGTCTATGGGAGAACCGTATTCCAGAAAAGGAAATAGAATGTATCAACGACCAAAGAAGCGAAAGAAGAATGATATTTCGACGCAAAAAGATGTTATATAAAACAAAAAGAAACAATTAGCATTGCAAAAACTCAAGCGAAGACATGAACCGGATTATTTAGACCAGTTGTTCTTAAACTTTTTGGAGCGCGAAACAAATTTGAGCTTTATGACTATTTCACGAACCAAATCTCACCCCTAGAAAAAAAAATTTTTAATGTTGCTCTTTCCTATTTACTCAGATAAGACACAGATAACCAGTAATAGTACATTGTATTTTGACACAGCAATTAATTAATACAAATCATTGGTTCAGTGTGATTTGTGAAACTGATATTTCCCTTTCTCAATTTCTTCAATGCTTCGCTCTATTTTACTGAGCGCAATTCGCAAATCGTTACCAGGTCTGAGGCAATTGCGAGCCTTGGTTTTAAAACCGTCAGTGCCAAAAATCCTTGCTTGCAGAGACACGCGGTCGAAAATGGGAGCAGAAAACTCGTTGCTTCGTTACCAATTACACTGTGCAACAAATTTTCAGTTTAAAAAAAACTCAAGAACAAACAGGTGTGCTTTAGGGTAATTTGTGGTCACTGAGTCCGAATTTAAACTTGTTTTTTTACGAAGACGTCAGGATTTTCCGAAAAAAGCATTTGAATTTTTGGTTAAAATAGATGCTTTTTACATTTTCGAGCACTATTGCCCATAACAAATTTATTTAATATACCTTCTAATTAGGTCTTTTAATGAGTTGCAACAAGCTATCATATTTATAATGATTGTAGTTCCCCTTGTTTGAAAAAACCTGGCATAATTGGTGATAAAATATTCAAATTTCGACCGAAATGTTTCAGCCACTTAGTAGCATTTTACCAAAGCAATTTAGTTATGGTTTAATAGCAACATTGTTAGTCTTTATTATAGTTTTTTTTACTCTTCCACCAACTACAAGTTTCAGCATTATCTAAAATGAAAATAAAGGAGAACAAGCTTTATCTTGGTCTCCAACCGCGCATCCACAATAAGCATAATACAAACGCTTGATCTAGTCAATTAAATTCCTTAGATATTTTAGCAGAGTCAATTGTCCACAAAAACAGCAAAATGTGTCGGGATCATTCTTACAACATCTTCTCTTTTTTGGCATTTTAGCTTCTTATGGGCAAAATCAATGTTTTACTGTATAATACCTGCAATAGTTTACTATTTAGTACATTTGTCTTTTATAGCTTGCTTACAACATACTTAAATGCAAATATTATGATCAAAAGAATATCTGCTGTAGCCAAAGCAGTAGGACTGTTGATTTCTAACTACCTGTAAGCAACAACAACTGTGACAGTCTGTTTCTGTTTAACTGACTGAATCATGGGTGACCAGAATCGCTATTTTTTGTGTAGATTTAACGGCTCAGATTGCCGAGTGGTAAGAGCGTCCGCTTCTGGAGCTGTAGACTAGGACTTGATTCCGAGTCGGGTCAAACCAAAGACTTTAAAATTGGTATTTACAGCTTCCTGCTTGACGCTCAGCTTTAAAGGGACAGTTTGGAGAACAAGCCGGCAAGTTTACTTGTTGTGTCGTTGGGAAACGCACTTAGCGGGATTCCCCCATCTTGGTGTGGGAGACAGATGGCCGGCAACTCCTAAGCGAGCTCGTTACAGCGCTTGATCGCTTTCTTGTGATATAGGAGTTTAAAGGTAAAGGTACGGGACAGCGGGTGCAAGCACACATTGTTTAGGCCATTTTCAATTGTCGGCCCATTACAAATTTCAATCACGAATGATTGAACGCTGTTAAGGGACATAACATGACGAACAACACATACACAAAACCCTTCGCACTTCCGCTTGTGCCGAGCGCCTGGCGCGAAAGCTGCGAATACTATTTTTAAAGTCTTTAGTATGACCTGACTGGGAATAAAACCCCAGTCTACCGGCTACCAAGTGGACGCTCTTAACCGATACACCAAGCGCCGGTATATAGGAGTTTAAATATGCAGCTAAAATACAAAAATATAAAATGTCAGTAATATTGCCAAAGATGACTCATAAATCAAGAAGAGAAAATTCAGGCCTGCGTTTTCAGATTAAAATGTAAAATACTGAAAAAACCCGAAAAACTAATTGCATATTCGTGTTCAGCGCCCCCAAATTTACTAAAATCAACTCACTTTTTCTTTGAGTTTTTTTTTGTGTTGCACAGTGTTATTGGCTTTTCCTATTTAACTAAGGTCCAGAACTCTCCAAGTGACGCTGTGGAAAAAAGTTGTCGATGGCACTGGTCATGTTGCAAGTCAATAAGTTCTTCCTGCAGCCCTGCAACATCTTCTGATAAGTTGTCCACCATTGACAGAAACGGATTTCTGATCCACAGCTGAGCTTCCAAATTTATGTTGGGGAGGTAGCGATCGAATTCCGTGATTAGATTTTCCAAATGCTCCACTAGAATGGGTTTGATGACATCATATCTGCTACTATCAGTCTGATTCCATTCCTCCAGATACTCGTTCATGGATGGAAACGCTGCTGTTCATCCACGCTACAGTTTATTCCAGAGTTGCAGCTTTTCTTTGAAGGCAAACAGTTTCTCAGAGAGAGAGAAATGATGTTTTGATTTCTGCCTTGCATTGTTGTGTGAAGATCGCTTAGTGTGGTAAAGATGTCGTTTAGGTAATACTTTGAGCATCCACTCCTTGTCTTGAAACCGAATGGCATCTCAATGATTTTTTTTATCGAGAAAGACCTGCACTTCTGTTCATACATCTATAAGACGGTGCAAGAGCTTCCCCGAGAAAGTCATCTAACATTAAAGTAAAATAGGAGATGTTAGAATTGAGACACGAGGTCAATAAACAACTGCTGAAACAGACGAGAGTTAACAGCGCTGGCTTTGATAAAATTGACTATACCTACAACCTCTTTCATCACTGCCGAAAGATCCAGAGACAAATGTTGCGCAGCAAGGTTTTCACACTGCAGAAGACAGTGATGACTTATACACTAGGATTGATTTGCCTGACTCTTGCAATAAACCCGTGTCGAGCATCTAGCATGGCGGGAGCGCCGTCAGTGCATAAGCTGACACAGTTTTCCCAGTTAATGCCTTCTTTTTGTTGGAAGTTGTCCACAACGTTGAAGATGTCGGCGCCAGTTGCTGTTGTTGTTAGCGGTGTGCAAAACAGAAATTCTTCTTCAAGGTCCATGTCACCCTCGTACCTCACATAAACCATTAGCTGCGCATTTTTCCACTGTCGGTTGACTCATCAAGTTGACAGCTCCACTTTCCAGCCTTCTTCCTTCGAGCAACAACTTGATTTTTCATGTTTAATAAAAGGTCTGCGACGCGGCTTTTGATTGTTGCGTTCGATAGCGACACGGACTGCAGTTACGAGGCCACGCTGTCGCCGCACATCAGTCTGGCCATGTCAGTGGCTGCAGGCTTAACAAGCCTTTCTACAATTGTAAGCGGTTTCATTTCTTTACCTATGCGTAGCGAGACAACATACGATGCCAGCGTAGCTTGCTTGGAAGCTAAAAGCGCTGGGTTCGTTTCTGAGCAAATTCGGCTTTGTATCAATTCCGTTTCGCGGTGCTGAAAAAAGATATGATTCTTTCTTACATGTTGGGGGTGCTTCGTTTCCAAATGTCTCTTCAGTTTATTTTTCTTGAGATTCGTTGAAAAGCACTGTATAACACACAACACATTGTGGCACCATGATCTTTATTACAGTATAATGCTAATTTTTAACAATAATATCTGTAATTTAATGTGCTACCTTAGGAAGCTGTTTCAAACTACTCCACCATTTTCATATTTTCAAACCTTACTATTGACCCTTATACTCCATTGACCTATTTACAGAACTATTCAGCTTCAACGTACTTCCCCAATTAACATTTAATCATAATATCTTAGAGTTAGCTACTAGTTGGCTTAGTAATTTCGACTGGTATAACTTCGACCAGTTTTGCCGCAGCTGGTCTGCCATTAAAACTCTTAAGAAATAACTTATTATGCAATAATCCAATTTTATTGAGATGAAGCCGAATTAAATGTGTATGATGCAATAATTCAGTAATCGTGGAATTACTACACTTAATGGGCGGGTAAAAAAATCCTGCAGATTGTAAAAACTTTTATCTCGCAAAAAATCGTTTTGACGGATTTGAATCACTTTGGCGCGACCCAATTTTTGACCCTTCGCGACCCATGTTTGGGTCGCGACCCATACTTTAAGAACCGCTGAAACTGTTGTCAAGCAAAGGAAGTGCTACCAACGATTGGTAGTACTTCCTTGCTTGACAACAGTTTTGTTTTACCACAGAAATTGAGAAGCTTAAAATCCAATGTTTTATACGAGGATGATATCAGCCATTTTGATATGCGTGATTCCGACTACGAAATCAGCAAGGAGGGAAAAACTACCAAAAATTACGCCCATTTACAATTAATGAGAAGAGCTGTAACCTAGCTGATCGACGTTTGACGTCTATCCGTCAACAGTTCGACCAGCTATTGTCAGCATTTGGTGACAAGATTGCTGCCTCCCCACCCGCCGTTTAACGCAAAAGAGAAAGATTTAGAATGAAAGCTGTGATGGTAGTTTGAAAAAGGCAAATGAAACGCAACAAAATAATTAATAAAATGGACAGGATCAATCCGGCTTCTATGAATATCCTCATTTGTTTGAAAGACCGAAGCCCCCGTCTCCGACATTTTTTTTTTCAATCGAAAACAAGGAAGCATTTTGCATTCCACAATCAACCCAATACTCTAGAAGTTCTTATCAAAACGATAACTGATCCACTGAACGAAGAATTGGAAAATTAAAGATAACCGTAAACCCCAAAACTACGGACCTAACTAAAATGGATTGCACATATCATCGATGGAGGGCATTTTTGTGCAGCATAGAGTTCACTTTACTTTTTTTTATTATCACGCGTGATAAAAATTGGTTAAAAAGCAATAAGTATCTGTTAACAGCACTAATAAAAGCATTGAAGTATTTACAGCTGGGTTTGGTTATAAAATAAACGATTTTAAAGCTAAAAATATTGTAAAATTTGTTTTTTCAAAATAACTTGATTTTGAATAGTTAGAGCTATGAAGTCTCTTAGAAGGGTATAAGAAATCGACAATTCTGTTCAATTTGACCCCAACCTCTAAGCGCTATCTTCTTCCGTTCTCGAGTTAGGGAAATCCCTCCGAAAAAGACTTTAAGCGCAGCCTGCCCACCCTAAATGACGTCATTCTAAATTTTCTTTTAATATTTGAAATCAGTGCTCAAAACTCCATCACATGCGATCCCAAGCATTTTTAATTTCTAAAATGGTGAAAAAACGAAACACCCTACTGGTTATGCTCAATATCCAAGCAAATAGATGAGAAAATATGCGATTTTCTTTAGTTTTTTTTTTTTTAACTGGTTCAACTTTCAATATCCACGAAGCTGACTTTACGTATTTTAAAACATGACCCAAACGCCGTTGTAACCACAGATCAGCTCAGAACATGTTGCGAGTAAAGCAACGTTAAAGCCAATAACTGATCAGCAAACATACCTTGGCTTGATTAGAAGACAGGCTTATTTGAGAGAAATGAATGATGTTACGCAGATCCAATGTTCGACCTTTGATTAATTCAAGCAACAACATCGTAATTGCTAAAGACCAGGATGGGCCATCGTAACAGAAACTCCAATCAGAGCAGAGGAATCGCTTGCTCAGAAATTCTTTAATTGTTGTTAATTTTTGGTCACCAAAATTATAAAACCTGCAGAAAAATTGCGAAAGCTGTTGGAGCAAAAAGTGTCTCCACAAAGAAAAATAGTCATGCAGTTCGTTCAGGTACTGATTATAACAATAGGCGATAGAGCAATACTACAACATAGAAAGAACGAAATGTAGATTACATGATAGGCTATCAAACTTCAAGACATAGCATAACTCTGCACTGTGCTCATCTGCTCAATGCTTATCTTAACGTAGTATATTGTCTATTACGACTTACCTAACAATTTGCTCCCAGCTTAAGCCAACGACATCATTTTTATTGATTTCGTCTAGCACAATAAACCCATATTCCATCATTAATTTAGTGCTGCTGTGATTTCCGTAATGAATAAATACCTGAAACCAACGAAGAGCCATATAAAAGAAGTAACCACTTCATCAGTATTTATAACTACGCCAAAATACGTTACAGCAAATCATACACACTTGAATCCATACAACTCTCAAGATCTTTGGCTAATTTACATGGTCCGTTAAGAGTAGGATTTAAACCCACGACAGCAGTGACTAGAATAGAGACGTGTTACCATTACCTGTTCTTTGCCTGAGCAAATGCAATTGGGTACACAAGTTATAACTTAAGATCTCTAAAAGCTAATTTACTGATATACCAACCATTGCCAAAAATTACAATTTAAAATCTCTTCCAAAAACTTTCAACAAATAAGCCTATATGGATATAATTATTATAATTCTTAGGGTGTTAACTTTTTTCGCTTTTTTTAAATTTGCACGAGTTTATGCAATTTACAGGGTACAAATCATCACAGAAACTCGATGCAAAACATTCTTTTCAAAAGTATTACTGTTTCGATACCCTGGGGGGGACGCAAAGATTTTTAAGGGTCGCCAAGCCAACTTTTGGTGTAACTCGAAAACTACTTCACATGGAGAGTAGAGTTTCTGTCAAACGATGCAGAATACCCGATTTCCTATCTGTCTTCAATACATTTTTATAAGCTATCTACAACAGAAAAAACGTTATGAGCGAAAAACGTGATTTACCAAAAATACACAATTGTTAAGTTTTTTTACGTTTATTGAAAAACTTCGAATTCAAAATATAACACGAAACAAAATAAGGATGTTTTCATTTTATTTCTCCCCTTGGCTAATCTAGCCACGAATTTTGCAAATCCGCTTTCCTTTTTGTGCTCGGTATGAGGCGCCGTTCGGAAAAATATAATTTAGGTTTTTCACATGTTTTTTCGCTAATTTAAGCTACATTTTGTCCAATATATTACAGTAGGCCTATATAGGAAATTTCCTATAAGTATATAGGACAAATAAATGGTTAAAAACACCCGAAAACATGATGCAAAATATATAGAAAATTTCTTATATATTACATAAGACAAATTTCTGCTCAAATTCGCCAAAAAATGCTGCACAAAACATATAGGACATTGCCTATATAATATATCAAACAAACTAAATCATTGCTTAAATTGACCTAAAAAACGCAGCGCAAAACATTTAGGAAATTTTCTATACATTATATAAGACAAATTACTTCTCATATCAGCCAAAACACGCAGCGTAATATAGGAAATTTCCTATAGAATATATAAGACACATTATTGCATAAATTTGACAAAAAAGCAGCGCAAAACATATAAGAAATTTCCTATATAACAAATAAGACAAATTATAGCATAAATTTGACAAAAATGCAGCGCAAAACATAAAAAATTTTCTATATAACAAATAAGACAAATTTATGCATTTTTTTCCAAACGGCGACTAATAAATTTCGTAGACATTTTGTGTCAGTTTTTCGGCTTTTTTAAGCCACATATTTGTTTTATCTACAAATAGGAAATATCCAATATAATATCTTGGACAAAATGTAGCTTAAATTGGCCGAAAAAAACGTGGAAAAACCAATATTATTTATTTTCCAAACGGCGCCTCTTAGCTCGAAGTGAACTGTCCTAATTGTTTCGTTGAAAAAGACATTTCCACATTTTCACGATAAACTGTTCACCATTGCGGTTATGGTTATCCACACTATTCCAAAATGTGATATTGCCAGCGTGGACACTGGGTGCCTGCTTGCTTGCTTTGCTGTAGAAAGACTTCATGGGTATTCTCTTCAAAGCCAATGCTTCGATGTCCACGCTTTCTGGAAGGGATTGATCGGGATTTTTAAGATGGTCTATCTTGTAAGCTAGGATTTTAAACTGAATATTAAGAGCAACATTTGTCGGATTCATCCAGGCATGGAAGTGTTTCAGAAACATTTTTCTTATGACTTCCACCAACTCGTCATTGATACGCTTATAATCAAGTACGACATCTCTCAAAAAAAGCATTTTGTCTGGACCTTCGGTAGTACGAGGGTTCAAGTGGATGAGAAAAGACATTGGAACGAACACCGATACAATAAAGGACGCTATTTTCTTCAATTTGGCTGCTTGTGTTAATACCAATTCTTTGCATCCAAACAAAAGAATGCGCCGACTGTCAATGAATATCTGCGCATTTTTTGTATGGTTGCGAAGATATCGGCACAAGCAGCCAAATTGAAGAAAATAGCGTCCTTTATTGTATCGGTGTGCGTTCCAATGTCTTTTCTCATCCACTTGAACCCTCGTACTACCGAAGGTCCAGACAAAATGCTTTTTTTTGAGAGATGTCGTACTTGATTATAAGCGTATCAATGACGAGTTGGTGGAAGTCATAAGAAAAATGTTTCCGAAACACTTCCATGCCTGGATGAATCCGACAAATGTTGCTCTTAATATTCAGTTTAAAATCCTAGCTTACAAGATAGACCATCTTAAAAATCCCGATCAATCCCTTCCAGAAAGCGTGGACATCGAAGCATTGGCTTTGAAGAGAATACCCATGAAGTCTTTCTACAGCAAAGCAAGCAAGCAGGCACCCAGTGTCCACGCTGGCAATATCACATTTTGGAATAGTGTGGATAATCATAACCGCATTTGTAAACGGTTTATCTGAAAAATGTGGAAATGTCTTTTTCAACGAAAAATTTACGACAGTTCCACACTGAGCACAAAAAGGAAAGCGGATTCGCGAATTCGTGGCTAGATTAGCCAAGGGGAGAAATAAAATGAAAACATCAGATTCAGATTCAATTTATTTCATCGCATTTACAATAATGACAAAAGAAATGCAATCACTTAATAATAATAACAAAAATATATAAACGTAAACAATACGTCTTAACATAAAATAGTTTGAAATCTTTGCGACAGGGAAGCTGCGAAGTGACCGTCTTAGGGTCTTCAAGTCAAGCAACCACCCTTATTCGTGCGTTTATTAGGTTATTATGCCTTTTGAATTTAGCCAGCAATGAATTTGTAATGGGTAGATTAGCAGTCAGTTATGAGAGAAAGTGAGAAGGGAATTTTAATTTTTTTCTAGGTCCAATTTGAGTAGTTTAATGAATTGACTGAATTTGTTTATTTTGATCGAATCAGGTATTTTGTTCCATATTTTTACACCCACGTATTTTATGGAGCGCTGGAGTCGGTTTGTTTTATATTGCGGTATGTTATATTTAAGCCCAGTAGTGCTACTTCTTGTATTGGCTGAATGAATTTCAGCGATTCGTGCAAAGTATCTCGAAAAAGATAGGGGAAGTTTATTTTTATGGAATTTATACATGAAGATCGCAGTTTCGTAGATATGTAGATCAGGAAGTTGCAAAATTCCAAGACTTTTGTAGACGGGACCACATTTGTCAGTGCGCTTTGAATTACTAATTAGTTTAATTGCTTTATTTTGGAGTCCGGTTATTTTACTGGTATACGTTTTGAATGTATTGTGCTAAACTAATAACCCATATAATAGATTTGAATGAAATAGCGCATAATACAGTTTTAAAAGCAAAGGCGAAGGCAAGAAATGTTTGAGTTTTGATAATATTCCAATGGCTCTGGATAGTTTAGATTCCAAGTGAGCAATATGTGGTCCGAAAGTTAATTTGTTATCGACTATTATTCCTAGATACTTCACCTCTTTCACAATTTTAATTGGAGTTGAATTAATGTTTACAACAATTTTATCGTGAGTGGATTTAAGCTTAGGTGGGATTACAAGTATGTTAGTTTTTTCAGGGTTTATGGTTAGTTGATTGGCATTTACCCATTTTGATATCTTTTCTAGCTCTGAGTTAATGTTTAATTCTAGATTAGAAAGTGAATTTGCGTTTATGGCCAGGCAGGTATCGTCTGCGAATAATGTAGGTAGTGAGGACGTACTATTGTATATGTCATTAATATATATCAGAAATAAAAGCGGCCCGAGTGTAGACCCTTGCGGTACCCCATATGAGATATTTGCAGTTATTGAAGAGATATGGCTATCTGTGACATATTGTTTTCTTCCTGCGAGGTATGAGTTTAACAATTCATGTGCTTGTCCTCGTATACCGTAGTGCTTCAGCTTCCCTATTAGAATTTCGTGTGACACGGTATCGAATGCTTTTTTTAAATCTAGAAAAACTAGACCGGTATATTCATTATTATTGATGTTATCGTACGTTTTAGTAACTATATCAAGTATAGCATGTGAAGTCGAGTGATGTCTACGAAATCCATATTGTGTGGGCGATATCACTGAGTGCTTATCAAAAAAATTCGTTAATCTTGTAAATATTAATCTTTCAAAAATTTTTGAGAAGCATGTTAAAATTGAAATAGGACGATAATTTGTAGGCAAACATTTCTCTCCTGTTTTGTGTAGGGGAATAACCTTAGCTGTTTTTAGGCAACTTGGAAAATAGCCAAGTTCAAAAGATTGATTAACAAGTACCGAAAGTGGATAGGCGAGAATTTTAGCTGCGCTTCGCACGAAATACGCTGGAATATTGTCGAATCCAGGTGATTTATTCGTGTTTAGTGACATTATTGCATTATACACTTCCGATACTTGCGTAGGTTGCAAGAATATTGTAGATGACACAGGATTCTTTAGGTACGTTCTATAGTTTAGATCATTGTTTGTTTGCACATTCTGTGCAAGCTTTTCACCTATGGTACAAAAATATTTGTTGAGACAGTTTGCAATTTCAGTAGGGTCATCAGCTATGATACCATCAGTTTTAATTTCTGAAGGAAAATCAGCAGTTTTTGTTTTATTGTGGAGTAGTGAGTTAATGGTTTTCCAAGTTTTTCGCGGATTGTGTTTGTTTTCTTCAAATTCCCTGTTTAGATACATTTTCTTCGAATGATATTTCAGTTTATTAAGTTTGTTCGCGTATAATTTGTAAAATCTTTTTTGACTGTCATTTCCTTTCAGAAAGTGTGTTTCAAATAATTTTTGCTTTTTGCGAATTGAAGTCACAAGACCTTTAGTAATCCAAGGTTTTTTATTTAATCTATTTTGTTTGCGGGAGACAATTTTTAGAGGTGCGTGTTTATCAACTACATTTTTCACAACATTGACGAATTCCTGAAATGCTTGCTCAAATATAAGATTGGAGTTTTGCATGCTGGGTAAGTTTAGTAAATAGTTATGCAGAGATATATTTAGCTCGTCGCAGTAAGAATCTAGTTTGAATTTGCTGAGGTCTCTAATGTACGGTTTTTTCACGATTTTGATTTTATGGTCGATATTTATCTCACAAAAGATTGGAAAGTGATCACTAATATCAGTCTTTATGATACCGGGTAAAATGGTATGATTGTGATCGTTTGTTATTATGTGATCCAGAGTTGTACAAGAAGTTGGTGTTATGCGAGTTGGTTTGTTAATGATTGAAACAGCTCCGTTGCTTTCTAGCATATTCAAGTAATTTTGCTTGTTAGACGACCGAACATTTGGACTGATATCGATGTTAATGTCACCAATAATGTAAT
Source organism: Trididemnum miniatum (assembly GCA_964006365.1). Lineage (NCBI taxonomy): Eukaryota > Metazoa > Chordata > Ascidiacea > Aplousobranchia > Didemnidae > Trididemnum > Trididemnum miniatum. The sequence goes on along the minus strand of OZ023248.1, from coordinate 13,723,906 downwards.
AGATTTTTTTTGAGGAATTTAAATCTTCGATTTTGTTATTAAGACGTTCTAAAAATTCACGTGCGGAATTGTGTGGGTGTCTGTACAATACACCAATAACAAATTGTATAGGTGTGTTACGTAAACTAACGTGTAACCAAAGATCTTCACAATTTTGAATAAGTAAATCTTGTTTACTGACTGATTGAATCGCGAAATTTTTCGAAATATACATTGCAACGCCACCTGCATTTGTAGGTGAGTTGGAATAAAGTAGTTCATAATTTGGAAGTGTTACATTCATGAGGGGTGACCCCCTTAGTCGCGTTTCAGTTATACATATGATGTCTGGGTATTTAGTAAAAGTATTAATAAGATCTAACAGCGATTGAAAGTTTTTTTGTAGGGACCTGATGTTTGCATGAAAAATGATATTTTGTTCACTATTGTTTAGTATTCCAGAATCTACCGAATAGTAAAGAGAAGGGGAAATTTTTTCAGAGAAACGTTGAAATAGTGAGTCAGCTAATTGTAATTGACCAAAATTTGCTGTGGTTTCCTGACTTTCAGCCAGGCGGTCACCTCGCTCTTCCCCATTGCCAATTCGACCTGAGTTAGAATTGAACATAAAGCAAAGAAATCGAGCTATAGCGAGTTGACACTGAGCTTACAACCGACAATCTTATTGCCTATACAGTAACAATCAATTACACAATCTTGTTATCGGCCTAAGAGAATTTGATAGAATTGATTTATATAGCAGTCACTGCAAGTTTATGACATTATACAAGACATACGACAATAGCATTTCATAATACATATACAGTTATAGCCTAATTCGTCAGTTGTGCAATTAATTTATGATTTATAGCTAATCATTACAATCCATTTGGTTAAATAATGAAGAGAAAAAAAATGAATAAATAAATAAATAAAAAAATAAAATAATTACTCAATTTACTACCAATGCACCGATTATTGAATTAGCTACAAAATACGCTTATACTTGATTTTACCTGTTAATATAGCTTACCATGTCGGCAATATTTTAACATTGTCCACAAAAAGGCAGTACTGACCTTCAACAACTCTCCAGTACGTGGATTTGTTTAGCTTTCGAGCCTCCTTGAACTGTGGCATAAGTCGTTTCTTTTGGTTTTGAAAATCTTTCGGAAGATGTTCGGTCACGTATACTGGAAGAGTGTTGGACTCTTTTCTGACCTTATTGAAATTTTTCAAGTTCTTAAGGGATGAGAATATGCGTTTTCTTTCTTCAATGGTAGATAATTTAACAATTATTGGACGAGTTTTTTTGGCTCCGTTCACAAAAACTGGTCTTTGCGGCAGACGGTGGATGTCAATGATGTTCATACTTTTCGGATCAATGCTAAGACCTTGGGATAGAAATTCTTGAAAGATTTGGATTGTTTGTTCTTTTGATTCCCATGTACTTGCGACTGATTCTTCTATACCATGTATTAGTAAATTTAGCCGTTTGTCATACATCTCCTTCATTAAGTTTTCTTCGTAAATCAACTCCATCTGCTTTTTAAATTGTTTTTCTAGATCACTAAATTCTTTTTGTGACACTTTATCATTTAATTGAGCTTCAAGTTTGTTGTATTTTTCATCGAACTTTTCTTCAACTTCGTTTATTTTCGAATTTACTGCTTCAAGCTTGCTGTCAATAACGTCCAGTCTTTTTGTTAAGTTTTCCAAACTAGTCAGTATTTTATCTAGTTTGGTTTGAACTGACATGTTTGATTTGTTTATGCAGTAACCTCAAGTGTTTTACAACAAAGAATGTTGGTCAAAAGACTGTCGGCGCAGCTTTACCTCGCTTTACTGAGAAACACTTCCGCTCGCCAGCTTGACAAAAACAGAATGTTTATATCCTTATTTTGTTTCGTGTTATATTTTGAATTCGAAGTTTTTCAATAAACGTAAAAAAACTTAACAATTGTGTATTCTTGGTAAATCACGTTTCTCGCTCATAACGTTTTTTCTGTTGTAGATAGCTTATAAAAATGTATTGAAGACAGATAGGAAATCGGGTATTCTGCATCGTTTAACACCATACTCGACTCTCCATGCGAAGTAGTTTTCGAGTTACACCAAAAGTTGGCTTGGCGTCCCCTTAAAAATCTTTGCGTCCCCCCCAGGGTATCGAAACAGTAATACTTTTGAAAAGAATGTTTTGCATCGAGTTTCTGTGATGATTTGTACCCTGTAAATTGCATAAACTCGTGCAAATTCAAAAACAGTTAACACCCTATTGTTATATTCTACCAAACTGCAAGTCGAAATTCGCTACGACTTTGGTTTGTTTCGCGATTGATGAAATTCTGATTTACATTGGACCATCTTTTTAAAAGCAGTGCATCTAGAAGCAGAGTCAGGACACAAATTGCTAATGCATTTGCCGACAGAATTGCCAAATTACTACCGCAAAACATCCACAGTGCGAACCAGACTGTTGAGTGCGAACCAGATGAAAGGAGACGTCTAATAACCTATTTAAGTGTGCGAAGTAGAGGGAGTGTCCCCCCAGCAAAAACAAATTTGTCTTGAGGGGATGCCAAAACGTCCCCCCAGTGATAAGTATCGCAAAAAGTCAAATGTTTTCTACCGGTATAGCCTACGTGCAGACTGTGGGTACGGACTGTGGCGATACTTTCCAGCATATCTTGTAGCCATTATGACTTCCTTCATAAACCAAACAAAAACAATCTTTTCAGTGCACCTATTCCACTGTAGAGATTCAGAACAGATTATTTTTCATCAACACTAAAACACGTCAGCAGTTTTTTATAAGCATCAGTGAAAACATGGTGTAAGCACTAAGAATATGTCAAAGCAACGGTTCTTAAACTTTTCTTGAATCATATTTGAGGTTGAGAGTATGAATTAAGAAAATGCTATTGCTTCCGGGCTCCGCTCCATACCCCGCTGGGGTAGTTTACTGCTCTCCCCCTAAAACCCTTGCTTCATTTATGAAACAAAAACCTGCCTCAAACGAAGCTAATTAAGTTTTTGAAATTCTCCCGTTGATAATTTCTGCTCATCATGCTGGACTGTTGGTGGTATGCAAACAATCAGTACGCCCTCCGCCACTGTTTTAATTTGGTCACTGACCAATGACGAAGCCCCATAAACAAATACCATTTTTGCTATTTTGCCTTATTATTTGGGTTCAGAATTCAGGCAAAAATGTAGACAAAAACATCCCCCCCTAGTAAAATTTTCTACTTCGCACACTGCATTAGTCCCTGTATCTAAAACAAAAACTAGGTTGCCAGATATGGCTTAAGTGGATGTCGTCGAAAACTCAATAATCTGAATAACCTCACCAAGGGCAGATGTGCTGTAGACATTGGTCTGTAACGCAAGTTTAAATATTGAGTTTATCCAACAACATACCTGCTCAAACTTTTTGTAATCAGAAAAAGATCGAATCTCAAAACATTGATTGCTTTTTTTAAAGCTTGCTTTAACATTAGCGTTATTCGAATGATTGAGAAGGTCCAAAAACGGAACTAGAAAGTATTTCTTAGACTCGTCATTTAACAGACAGTCAAAGGCAATCTCGTCGTGATCCGAGTAAACACAGCTGAAATAAACAACAATCAAAGAGGGTAGAAGTGGTAATAGGCTATACTCATTAAGTAGGTGGATGATGATACCCAATCCTTTTTAAAAGAAAAGCCGTGAGAACTTAGAGAGACTCCTCATGCAGACAAATTCTTGAGGTTTTGCACGGGACAGTCGTCTCGCCATCACAGGTACCCCATCTACATGCCCAGGTTTAAGTGGGCCGCAAGGATCATAATTATATTTGCGATGTGATAATTAACAAAAGTGATTATGACAACAAAATTTTAATTGTGATGCATAAAGCTCCTCTCCTATGGATTACCACCTTAACGTGGTGGGGAGGTTTAAGTTTTCAATGATCCTTAGAGCAACGCCGTCGGTAGTGTTTAATCACTTCCATCAGGGTCACCCATGGCCGTAAGGTCGAAGGAGAGAAACAGACCAAGTAGCAATCCAATGCTGTAGCTAAATGGAAAGTTGTAATAACAATATTCATGCTGCATCGGACGGCGCGCAGGATAAAAAGGTCCGCGTTCGAGTTTTAGGCAGAGGAACTCGTTCGAAAAATAAGCTACAGTCTCCCCCACAAGCTGACCGTCACCGGAAACCCACCAACGCAGTCGCTAAGCGTTTGGGGAGGCAAATGGGGGCAGCGCACAGAAAACGTACTCGAGTTGGACCAAACTGCCGGGATCTAGCTATCGGGAACTGGAACGTTTCGTCACTGACAGGAAAAGAGCAGGAGCTTGTTTGCGAAGCCCAACAGTATCGCCTTGATGTTGTGGGAATTTCATCAACAAAGCGCCGGGGTTCTGGAACTGTCGAGTTGAACGGTGGGTGGAAAATTTTCTACTCAGGTGTTGATGCAGCAATGTCTGCTCAAGCTGGTGTTGGCTTACTTGTGAGCCCCAACATAGCTGAATGTGTCGTTCACTGGGTACCACTGGGAGGAAGGGTTTGTCTTCTAAAGCTAAGGCTGCAGAAGCGATCTCTGTGTATCTTGCAGGTGTACGCACCTAACATAGAATCACAGTACGAAGCCTTTTTGGAGGAAGTTGAGGTTGCATTGGGAAAAGCAACTTCATCAGAATCCCTTGTCCTTTTGGACATGTGGGCATCGACAATGCAACCTGGAAAGGTGTTATTGGGCAACATGGTGACCCTGACATTAACAAGAACGGAAGGTGTTTATTGCAGTTCTGTGCCACCAATGGGCTGTGCATAATGAACACATTTTTTCAGCACAAAAGAATTCATAAGTACACCTGGTACAGAGACTCTCTGGGACAACGCTCCCTGATTGATTTTTGTATCGTTTCGGCGGACTTGTTTTCTACCGTGTCTGATGTCCGTGTTAAAAGAGGGGCTGAGTTGTCAACTGATCACCACCTAGTTGTCTGCACTTTGAAAGCTTTGAAACCCTTGAAAAAACGAAAGACTTTTCGACCACGAGAAACTTATCGAATCAAATGGGAATCATTGGCTGACAAAGAGGTACGAACTGGATTTGCAGACAACATTGCATCTAAGTTCAAAGAACTTCCGACCCCTACTGAAGACATTGAAACTGAGTGGTGTTTGTTTCGAACAGCAGTCATTACGTCCGCTACTAACTGTTGTGGACGTAAGCGTGTTGGAGGGACGAAGAGTAGCGAGAAAAGAACTCCTTGGTGGAACCAAGAAGTTAAAGAAGCTATTCGTGCGAAAAAAGTGGCCTATAAAGCCTGGCTTGCAAATAAGTCATCACTTGAACTTCGTTCGCAGTACTCTGAAGCACGTAAGGCGACAGCCACAAAAGTTTAACTGTCTAAGGAAAGGGCCTGGAAGGAATTTGGAGAAAGGTTAGACGATGATTTCAAAACGGCAAAAAAAGTGTTCTGGCACACCATTCGCCGTTTGCGTGGAAAAAGATCTCGAGCCGCTCTCTTTATCGAAGATTCAAATGGTGTGACTCTGAAAGATCAAGATGCTATTTTGAATCGGTGGAGATACTACTTTAGTGATCTTTTAAACCCAGTTGATGCTACACCGATACAAATTCACCAGGAACAGGTTGGGGAAGATATTCAGATAACCGAAGCAGATGTGAATGCAGTGATCAAATCATTGAAAACTGGAAAAGCACCTGGTGAGGATGATATCAGACCTGAAATGTTAAAAGCAATGAACATATATGGTGTTCGTTGGCTGACTCGTGTTTGTAAGGTAGCGTGTAGCACTGGGCAAGCACCAAAGCAATGGCAAACTAGTGTGATAATACCTATCCACAAGAAAGGAGACAAGAGAAAATGCACCAATTATAGGGGCATCTCTCTCATCAGTGTCCCGGGTAAGGTCTATGCCAAATGCCTTGAAAAGGAATGCCGTAAAATAGTCGAGCCTAAACTAACGGATGCGCAGTGTGGCTTTCGTCCTGGCCGAAGCACAATGGATCAGATCTTTGCCTTGCAGCAAAACTTTGAGAAGTCGTGGGAATATGCAAAAGAGGTCAATGCATGTTTTGTTGATCTTGAAAAAGCATATGATCGCATTCCTACAGACAAGCTTTGGGCGGTGCTGTTGCAGTATGGCATTGATGGCCAGTTACTAACTGCCATTAAGTCGCTGTACGTGCATTCCGAGGTCTGTGTTCGTGTTAACAGTGCAACGACAAAACCTTTCAGAGTAAGTGTGGGACTACGGCAAGGCTGCTCGCTTTCACCTATTCTGTTCCTTATTTATATGGATAGAATAGTTAAGAAAAGTGAGTCTTGTGGCGGAGTAAAGATCGGTGAATGCACTGTGCAACGTCTGTTGTTTGCAGATGATCTTGTGCTACTCGACTCTACCCAAAATGGTCTCCAGCAAGCTCTTGACAGGTTTTCGGATGCATGCTCTGTTGCCGGAATGAAAATCAGTTCAACAAAAACAGAAACCATGTGCCTGTCCAGACAACCAAAGCAGTGCTCTCTCCAAATTGACGGAGTACCACTAAAACAGTCAGAGAAATTCAAGTACCTCGGCGTCTCATTCACAAGTGACGGCAGACAAAATAGCGAGTTGGATATCCGCATCGGAAAAGCAAGTGCAGTAATGCGCCAGCTCCACCAATCTGTGGTACTGAAACGGGAGCTTTGCACCAAGGCAAAGCTATCCATTTTCAGATCGGTCTATGTTCCTATTCTGACTTATGGCCATGAGTGTTGGATGATGAATAAGAAAGTGAGGTCTCGAGTTCAAGCAGTCGAAATGGGATTCTTGCGAAGAATTAGCGGTATGACCTTGTTGAACAAGGTTAAAAGTGCAGATATTCGTGAATCTCTAAACATCGAAGCGCTGCTTCTCCGACTAGAAAGATCGCAACTGCGTTGGTATGGACATGTGACACGAATGTCCCAGGAAAGAACAGCCAAAAAACTGCTCTGTTCAACCCCGATTGGTCGAAGGCCTAGAGGCCGTCCCAGAACTCGATGGCGAGATTACGTAGAAGATCTTAGTTGGTCTCGCCTTGGCATCCCAGCAGAGCATCTATCCTTTGTTGCAGAGGATCGAGATGCTTGGAGGCTCCAACTTGAGCTGCTGCCCTCGCGACCCCCCAAGGAAAAGCGGGTCCAGAAAATTGATTGATTGATTGATGCATAAAGCTCGTGGGCTTTTGGCCCTACTAAACTGGACAAGGGGACAGGGTAATGGTGGTTCCCAATCGAAAAAGGACGCGTTGAAATGTCATTTTTTTGCGCGGCAATCAGTCACGCGGAACCCCCACTAAGTTGACCAATCGAAAAATTTTAAAATTAGCCACACTCGACGATATGTGTTATTTAATTTCATGCGAAATAAATCAGCACCCTTTGCTGTCTTTTGCGCTGGAGAAAAAAAAAGTTAGCAGCTTGGTTCTATTTCAAAATCAAGAATTATCTTAACAAGACACTATGCCCAAAAGTGTCATTTAACTGGACTAAAGAATTGGACAATTTTACCTCAAAATAAAGTGCTTGCCTACGCAATTCTCCACAGCACAGCCCTACACCCACCAACTTAAAAACGACTCGCTATAGCTAAATGGCAATGGTTTAAACACAAATTCCACAGCTCGTGTGTTGGTTAGGGAACGACCGGGGCAACAATTTTAGCCGGGGCCGGGGATGTGCGCCTGCCCCGGCCGGGGTCTATGCAATGCTTTATATTGTGTCTAGAATACAAAGCTATATAGGCTACTTGCGTCCTCACTCCTCATGTAAATACCGTCAATGGTGTTACGTAATGCTTTCAGTCACGTAATGCATTCGTAACTGTTTTCGTAATGCTTTCGTAATTGTACACGCTTTTCATTGAGCTTTTCATAGGTGCATGACGAACATCAAAAACGCTTAAAGCATGCACGTTCTTCATTTTTATGCACCAACGCATTTTTCATTTAAAATAAAAAAATCTTCACGTAAAAATTAACATTTGACTTTAATATTCGTTGTAAGCTTATGAAACCACCCCAATTTTAAGGGTAGGATTTTGCACTTTAAAAATCGCCTTATACGCCGGAATACACGGTAAATAAATTTGAAACTCAACCCCGGCCAACTTTTATGGCCGGGGATGCCACTTTTTGCCCCGGTCCGGCCAACCGGGGCCGGACCGGGGCAAAAAGTGGCATCCCTGGCCGGGGCCCCAGTCGATCCCTAGTGTTGGTACAAATGAAGAGGGTCAGAATCGAGTGTAACACATAAAATCAGGTAAAAGTGTAGTTCAGCATGAATTATAAAAAAAATCACGTGTATAAGTTCAATTCGGAAAATTAAAAAATCCATTGTTTTCTTTTTAACTGTTAAAAAGGAATGTTAATCACTCAACAAGAATCATTTTCAATCAAAACAAAAATTCATACCAAAAACAATTGTGTGCCAATAAACAACTGCTATTTCGTGACTACATACCGAGTGTTAACGCAACACCAAGCCCATTTGTATTGATCATAAGTAATTTCCTCACAAAGCAATTTGGAAAGCAATTTACTCCCACATAAATGACCAATGGCATTCTTGCCTTCCAAAAGCAAACGGTTAACTAACGTCCAATCCTTTTTAATACGTTTTCTGAAATTTTTGCAAACATCTTGAAGGGATTGAGGCAATAGATTTAGGGCTGCAGACCCCCAATATAGCACATGAGAGAAATCGCAAGGCAGAACTTGCACGTATTGTTTCCATTTTCCAACATTTGTAGGCAAGCTTAGGCTTGCTTTTCGCTTTTCCTCGATTAAAAATACACACAAAGCTTGGGTACCGATAATTTTGAAGTTTTTGCCTAAAATATTTTTTTATGTAAGGATTAGTTAATAATTTAAAATAAACAAACAATAGGTCAATGAACTAAGTGAAAATGAATTATTGGTTAACGAATATAAAATTAGTCACATCTTGAAAAGTATATTTTTCGCTACAACACCTAGCTATTTTCGGCTCATCTCAGTCATCTCCCCAAGAAAGAGCTAAAATGCTCAAAGTGGAATTATTTCAGAAATTCGCTTTTCAGAGAAACAAAGTCGGTTTTAAGCCTCGAAATATCCGATATTAACGACTTATCCGGAATGACCACTGATCGGTGAACGTTTGGCGAAGCTTCGCATGATGAGAACCAGCGCACTGACTAACTTAGATATTTTGAAAGAAGGCCTCTGAAAACGTAAACTCTTTGGAATACAATTCTAGATTGTCGTACAATTATGCGCCATTTCTTCATTAAGAACTTGTGTAGCTAAGCATAGTCCGATTATCAATAATAACAATAACTGAACTTATTCTTAAATTACCGTAAAACACCCTAACTTTGGCCCACTTTTGGTGTTCATCAGTTTGTAGTTATCACATCTATTAAGCATCTTTCAATTAATTTGCCTTAAATTTACTGGGCTAGCATACACTCCATCCTTATATGATCATCATTTGTTTTTCAGTAACTTTGAATACATTTGTTTTAATTCGCGCCTGGGCCAAAGTTAGAAGCAGGTTCCTCAACTTTGGCCCGGTCATTATTTTAGTAAGATTTGAGCCGTTTTTGCTTTAAGCAAAGTATGGCTATTTATGTTTATACTTTGGCCCAAAAGTGTGTTTTAAAAAAAGCTATTTAAGCTGCAGAACACTTGTGTTTGCAGCATGAAAGGGGATTACACTTCTTGAAATGTATATACATTATAATCTCACACTGCAGAATTAACCCGAATTATGCCCTGCACAAATAAGAAATTATTGGAATGCTGTATAGTTTGTTGCATTCGAAACACAAGTATCACTACCAACTAAAAGTTCTCCAGATAGCTTTGGTCAAAAATGTGATACAAAGAGGAAAAGCAATGTGTACTGTTTGAAATGCACATTATAAGCTACAAAATTAACACAAATCATGCCACACACAAGTAAGAAATTATCAGAATTCTATGCAGTTGGTTGCATTGCAAACACAAGCATCAAAATCAACTAAAAGTTCTTAGCTTTCTTGCTCAGTTCACTACAGACATTCACAAAATACGCTGTCGCTACGCAAAAGAAAATGCTGATTGATTTCTTCATTTTTATCCTCCTGTCACGAGAAAGCGACGTAGGCGCTATGCATAGGACAATGTTACCGGTATGCAACTTGCAAAACATAATTATGCTTCAACTAAACTAATCTTCTTATCTGCACAAACATTTGATGCCGTGACATACTGTAGGTGCTACATAATCTACATAATATTTGTCAGTGACTATCTTTGCCTTTTTCGTGTGAAAAAAATTGCCCGCTTCGCTAAAACTGAATATGATGATGCAGTAGTTGACCCGAGGCTGACATGCTATTTTTAAAGTTGTTTACATGGGCCAAAGCTAGGGTCATTAACACCATATGTGGTATCCTAACTTTGACCCATTAAATTAAACAAATAAAAAACAACTGAAGTAATTTTTTATTAGTTATAATAAAAGCTTTAGACACGAATATCTCACCACTCATGAAACTGTGATACAACCGCATACTGTGTGGCTGAAAGGGTAGAGCATTTGATTTTGACTGTTTTGTTCAAATTTCAGTTACGGAAAAAAATAGCCACCGACAGAAATGTAAGAGAGCAAAACTTCAGTTTTTATGTTTAATTACACAAGAGAAGTACTAATAAATAGTTCTTTTACAGAAATCGATTGTTATCTGAGTAAAACTTTGTTGAGGACTTTAGAAGTTTAATGGTTTTGGGCCAAAGTTAGGGTGTTTTACGGTATATTGCACAGAAAATTCAATATATTGAGGGAGACTGCAAAGTGAGCTTGCGCTCTTCGAGTCAGCAGCTACCCGTTATATATGTCAAATGCCATCAGTTTCAGCAGTGAATCGAAGCTGTCACGCAGAATCTCCAACCTGTGCGCGGTACCGCTACGTCACGTCGCTGACAAAGACAAGTTCCTCACAATGCATTGCATATAAACGCTTTTATCCTCATTCTCCAGCACGTTATGCTTACGTATTTTATGGTGCGACTCGAAAGACTGTAGTAAGATCGAATCTCGGAAAGCTTGCTTCACACCAATCAACCCTGATCTTGGAACCGATATGATTTCCTGACCTGAAACAGTAACGAAGTTAAATCACGCACTGAATTTTCATTTCTTTTAATCCATGAGCCTACCCATCATTAACACAACTCACACCGTTCTAAGCTTGCACGCTACGTCCTTCGACAAGCTAAATCACTACAGAATCAGCTGTGCTGCTTGACAAGCAAATAATAAAAGAAGATTTAATCTTGAGGAAGCAACGGTCACTCGTAGCCACTCGTAATTCATTTTCTGTATTTCGCCTTCATAAACTTCCAACCACAGAAAAATAAAAGATTACAGCTCTTACGCCTCACTGTTTCAACACGCAACTTCTTTTCTTATAACTGGTATTTAAATTACGCTATCTGCGTTGTATTAAGCAAGGTAAAGTACAATCTTGATTGTGAGCAAAAAATGCAAATTAAACATAAAACCAGAACGACCTTTTCAAGCTTTACGCGACTTCATCCATACTCGTATTCATGCTGCCAACTAAATCAGGGTTTATAAACGTTTTAGGGACCCGATTGGAGAGAAGGTTTTATGTGTTTTAGTCCCTAAAATCAGAAAAAATCATGGGCAAAAACAGCTATTGTTATATTGGGTCCCTACAGGTTTATTATAGTAATCAAGCATTTTCCGTTAAAAAAAAATCCCTGAACTAAAGCACAATTATCTGTTGATTTTACAGAAAAAATTACGTCTTAGAATCATACTATTAACCGACATAATTCTTCAGCAAATTGTAGAAGACTTTGTACCAGAATAAATAGCCTTTCTTGCCATCATTCCACGTCCAGTTTTGGAAAAGTTTGCAACCTTCAGCAGCTTGGAAGTGAAACCAAACTCTTTCCTCATCCACTGTAAAAGCTCCTGGTAATCATCTTTTGTAAAGGCTTCGCTCTCTGTGAATAACATCAAAAACAAAAAATCGGTGCCATGAAAACACAGGTAAAATATCTCGAGTGCTTTTACGCACTTTTATAATGAGATGAACCCGAAATAAAACATCGAACATGTTACCCTACATACAGTAAACACGAAGTACGATATACTTTTAGCGAGCAATTAAAAGGCAATTCACCGCTTTTGTTCACATTTTTTCTGTAGCGATTTCTAGCAGTTCGGCCTTTCCTTCTGCTCATTCAATCAGTTCGTGAAGTCATCCGTTGCCTATTTTTCACAAATAAACTGAAAAACAATTACGGCGCGTAATCCAATCAGCAACACCAACTTCAGAAGTATAATGAAATCAGATGTTACAACAATGCGACTTAAATTTAGTTGTGAAACGAACACATAAAATAGTTCTACCAACTTCAGGGATTAATGCAATTAATACGATAATTCAACAAGAAAAGTCCAGTGAAAAATGGTTATTTTCGCAGCCAAATTTCAAGAACGTTGATGAACTGGTATCATCTGCAGTATGCTAGCTAGTGCACCAGCAAAAGATTGACTAGTATTTACCACTACCTAGCATACACTGCTGATGATATCCGAAGTTACAAAAACGTTTAATTATCAAAGACAAAAGCAACTGCTGCATTATTTTTCATCCCGAGAAAATACAAAAAATTAAATAATCTAGTAGTACAAGCCTTATAAGAATTCCAGTCAAATAACATCAAATTTTGCAAGCAATAATTCCTGCGCAACAAAGCTCATAACACAACCTTGGATTTTTTTAATACTAATTTTATTGTATAGCGACGTCAGTAATGTTAAGTATATAAGCGATTGATGCAGTGAAACACATTAAACATGCTATTGACAATACTTTATGCCTGACATATTAGCATAAAAACTAACAATTGATAATTCGTTCAAGTTTACAGAACAAATTTCAATGCACATTTGTTTATTTAGTTAAAATGAAAAGCACTTGGAGAAATGCCGTAAATAACAGACTTTTAAATTTTTCACTCTATTTTAACCATCAAATAAACATTATGAAAAAAGCCGCGGAGCACGAATGAATAAATCGAGCAGTTACTTGGAAGTGCATGCTAAACACAACAGAGCTGCCAAAATAGTGCTGACAATTACAACAGCATAACCACTTTTATATACTTCTGCAATCTTAAGTCCTTTTGCAGAGTCCCACATCAAGTGTCTCAATCCATTACAAGCATGAAACATGACGGGCCATGCTAGCATAAATTTGAATGGAAAGAGACATATGTAACCCATTCCATGGGCATGGACCTGATCCACAAGCGAGAAAAACGTGTCTAGACTTCCAGAAGGAAGAAGGGTAGCAAATGCGAAACCAATTGTGCTTCCTGCCAACATTATACCAGTCGCTCTATGGGTAATTGAAAGCATGGATGTAAGTTGGAACTTGTAGATTGTCAAATGAGGAGACATAGGCCGATGAGTCCCCCTATTCTTCGTCCAAAATTCATCCATTTGTTTTTGGGCAGATCCGGTCGACTTCGAAGCTGCGATGACTGAAGAGGAAACTCCAAAAGGAATACCCTTGCTGAAGGCACAGCCTTGCTTCGATATAAACCTAGTAATTACAGACATTTTTTTTATACCAGGAGTCTAAAAAAGAAACAACACTAATATAATAAACACATAGCAAAGGATAGTAAAATTAAAGACGTATATATGCATAAAAGACATCAGTTGGTTGCCTTAGGCAAAGAGTCTTTAACTTTTAGGTGCTAACGTGCATTTACAAACGCTTATGCACTAGAGACTTCATTTCCAAGTCTTAAAATCAACCAAGCATTTCTAGTACATACATACTGCTTTAAACTGAAAATGACACCAAACCTGTAAATTAACTAACAGTTAAAAATTTGACAATCCCGACAATATTTGTTTACCAGGGGTGCAAATCTATGCGGAGCACTGGGGGAGATGATTTAGCAAAATTGACCATTTTTCGATTTTGGGAGGAATGATTAAGCAAAATTAATCCTTTTTCGATATTGGAGGGGATGTAAATTGGCAATTCAAAATTGATCGCATGTGTTGTGCCTCAGTATAGCAAATGGACCTATGGGTGGACTAACTGTATCGTTATTTGCTTGATATGGTCCGACATACAGTAGACTTATGATTAATGATATCGTTATGATAATCACCATTCACCAACCATTGACGCCGCTTGTCAAATTTTGATTGGTGATTAGGCTTACTATACATTAAATGGGGAATTTTCCATTTCCATGAAAAATATTGGGGGGGATACATCCCCCCTTTCCCTGGATTTGCACCCATGTTGTTTGCGATAGAATGGGTAAAATCTGGCAAGCAATTGCTAATAGCAAATAAACTACAACAATAAGAATTATTCTCTTAAATTGATAGGTAAAAAAAGATTTAAAAGAGACTAAATTTTTAAACAAAAAAACTGAACGCAAAAGAAAATAGCTGCGACTGCAATGCAACGTTCCCTCTAAGAGCTTGCTTAGTGTGCGCCGAATGGAGGGCCGTGTGAGCTTTAAAAAAAAGGTCTGCGCAGAAAATTTGAAAAAATAGGAAAGAACACAACATTTTGAACAAATACAGGCCTAGTGGTTACTGCTAAGGTGCGTAGCTCTGACTGCCGAGTTCACGGTTTCATCAACCTCTTACCTTCCATTTCTTCACTCTTTCCTTTAACCTCAGGTGTTCTGTGTATTTTTCATTCACGCACACAATTAGTGGCGTAGCGAGAAATTAAAAAAAAGGGCCATAGTTTCTACATTTTTTCAAGCTTATTTTTTTGTGCAGAACTAATTTGAAGCTGATTGAGAAACCAGAAAGACTTTAGAGGGGTACGGGGGCATGCTACTCCGAAAATTTTTTCAAAATTTGCATGCTGTAATGGCTATTTTAGTGCGTTTTGAATAACTTTCAGACAAATTTTGTTTAAATTTTTTGACCCCAATTTCTGAGTGCTTTGCCAAATATGATGCATTTTCTTTGCACATTTTCGATTATGCGTGCGTATAGCGTAAAGCTTATCGCTAACCAAATTACGGAAAAATTGCATGCATTAAAAACATTTTTAAAAACGGCTAGTGGAAGAATGCATACCCCTCATCCTCCCCTTTGGATCCGCCCTCGCCATAACTACAGAAACTATCAAATGATTCTGGCATATTTCAGACACTAGGTACCATTAATTTTGCTCTTTTTTGCTACAAAGCAGAGTCAAAAGTGGGGAGGGGCATGGCACAATGGCCCCCCTAAATACGCTCCTGCACACAACTAACTACCACATGCCTTGTACTGATTAGCTTAACCCTTCCCTTGTCAGAACTGTACTTCCTCGAAACATCTCCATTTTGTCAACAACATGCCGTGTTTCCTATCGCGAGTTTTTAAAGGCAATGCGTTCTGTTGCCATTGAAATTATCAAACGATTATAACATCATTTTTAGTTAATATGCTCGATTGATTTCTGGCATAGTAGAATTCCATGGTATTTCTGCACAATTAACTGATTGCACCTTGAATTTGTAAAACAGGATTGTCAAATTTCAAATGTGGAGCTTGCTTTCGATTGAAAGCAAGTATTTGCAGCTTGTCTTGCTGTCAATACTAATGCGGTGCGCGGCAGAACGAATGTACTGCGCAGGGGTTCTTGGCTAACTGGGCGGCCGCGCAGCCTAGAGGGAACGTAGCTGCAATGCAACTACGACATTCACAGAATGAGTATATACAATAATTAGATATTCAAATACACCTCGAAAAGTATATTCATTATTCACCATAATTAAGTTCTATTTTCAAGCTACCGGTACTACAGACACCTCTGGCATTTAAAAATAGTTGATTTAAAGTGTCTTCCACAATCTAGTTAATACAAGTTTAAAGAAAATTTGGCAGAGAAGATTTTCATTGAAACATATTTTTCAATGCGTCCATGAGCGTACACTGATGAACACAGGGTCATTTTAAAATTTCATTGGACAGTAACATCCGCATCAAATAACAGTAACAAGCAATCAACATAGTAATATACCAGCAGCTGAAAGATTGAAGTAAAGATTAGAAAGAAAAATATGTATATATAATTTAATAAATATCAGCACTGTATGTATAATGTCTGTTTGTCTCTCATTTTTTAAATCAGTCATTCCAGACCCAAATTAAGTTTGCATAAATCAAGCAATGTGGATAGATTTAATTGCATCATATGAACGCCATTTGTAGTAACAACTACCATTTCATTAACACCATCACCTATTAAATCTACAAGCTTTACTTTCAACACTGGAGCTGAAAAAGTACGCGTCCAAATTGGTGACAAAGACTTACACTCATCGGATTTGTTTTTGAAGGAGTAAGCAAGAAGTTCAGAACCATATGTACCAATAAGCACTTCTTTGCACCCGTCATAGTTGATATCAGATACATCACAGCAGGTAACACAATCATAAGAGTCACTTTTCTCAAGAATAAGAGGATTTTTTAATCCATTTTCCAAGATGTTTTCATACACAACAGCAAGTTCTCTTGCACTAATTACCACTAAATGCACCAATTTTAACTCAGTGAATAAATGGCATTGAGCTATTGGACTATCATGTTCCATGGACCAAGACGAAACTATCATATTTTTAATAGTGTCAACTAGAAAAACGTTGATTCCTCCAATACTATTCCCAATAACAGAAATTCTTTTTTCACCAATGTTCCTAATTTCTAAATAAGTTGGAATCCCATAATTGCCGCCGAGTTCAACAAAATAGGCCTTTGCCGATTCATTTATGAAATCTCCTTTGGTTTTACTTTGAGCATAAACATGAAAGTACTCATCGCTTCCCAACAATATAAACACCGTTTTATATTCACCATTTTTTGGATTGTAAACTTTGCAGTGCGTCAGTTGATACGGAGTAAAATTAATTTCAAAGCTTCGTCTGTTTTGTGCTACATGATCTAAATTCCATTCTTGACCAACAGGAACGTCATCATCATAATTGTAATAAATGTTCAGAAATTTTTCATTAGATTCTTTGCAAAACGTAACGCCAACAACCAGACCCCTTGCTTCGCAGCTGAAGCTGTCAATTGAAATAATATGACAGTTGCCAGGAATATATGTAAAAGCAACCTCTTTGCTTAAGCATTTCATTTCATTATTGGTCTGTTTGATGTATTCCCACATAAAAATTCTCCCTTCAAGTAGAGATACTAACAACTTACTAGAAGCTTGGTTAGGTTGCTTAAAACAAGATACACCATATATGTTACTTTGACTTCTCAAAAGGTCAAAGTTAATCTCATGAAACAGATCTTTATCACCATAAGAGGATTTAGTATCTTTTCGTTCACTATCCATTACACCAACCTGTCCACAGACCTAGTCAATCAGAACTATTTCAAGTAACTAAACACTGAAAACAAACTTAAAATATGTACCGGTACCCTACTTCGAATCGCAATTCCTGAAATTTACGAACAGTATAAGTACCATAGACTACTAACATAAGACCCAATAATATTGGAAACATTTGAATATCTTAACTACATTTTGATTGACTAGTTGACAATGGTTTGTACATAAGTTAAAATGTTTCATAAATATATAAATATTGTTTGCTCTTATTTTTGTATGATAATAAAACTATGGGTCCTACGAAAACCTGCAGGAGCACAAGAATCACAAGAACTGTTCCTCGCAAGAGCACAAGGACCGCTAGTGAGTTATTACAAGGGGTTAGGCGCCCCTAGCTGTCTTTGTGCTATAGCAAGTAACTATCCTTGTGATCATGCAGATTTTAGCAATACTGAAACTACGGTACGATATGTCCTGAACTGATATTACAGCACTATCAAATCATAGACTCTCTGCAATAGACTGGAAACTCAGTGCAAGAGAAAAAGGCGTGTACAACAAAAGAAACATACTTTACTCCCAGACAGAGCCTTTTTTTTGCATGCTTGGTCTATTCTGTATGCTTAATTCACTAGCGCTGAATAAGCTCTATAACACAATAAGTTATACTGCACAATGTACAAAAATAACGATTAAAATTTAACTGATAATGTTAGTATTTAGTATTTGTGATGACTGGTAAGTGGAAAAGGTGTGGCAGTGCTGCAAACAGATCGATGTTGCTAAGTTGATCAAAAAATATGACGTTAATTTCTGTTTCAATCAAAAACAAAAAATTTTTAAGTAAAGGCAACGTTATACTTACGTTTAAAATTCTAAAAGTTTTGCAGAAACGTTAGTTTGAAATTGAAAACTTGCTCTAGCTTATTTACTGTATATACCCTCTGACGTTGTTAGGGGTTTTTAAGAAAACTTTGCCTGCAATGCAAAGACAAAAGGTTTTGATTTCTTTTGCGAATTTAAGCATGCATGGAATTTTTTTGAAAAATTTGCTTAAAATATTTCATGTTGTGATGAACTGTTTGAATTACCGGTATGTAATCTAATATGTCAGTGATGACTTTTTCGCATATTTGGTGACACATATCCGAAGAGATTTTACAAATCTCTTCATACCTCACAAAATTTCATGAAGTATACGCCTTGGCAAACTGCATTTCAAGCCCCCCCTTCGGTACCAGCCCTGCTATCACGAATTTACAGTATATATAGATAAATTTTGTAGCTAAGAGGATGGTGACCATTTTTTTATTATTTTTTATTGTAGAGACAAAAAATCAGTGGTAACATTGCCGTAGTGTGTGTAGAACGAATTCAGAGTTGTGAGAAATTTTTGTCATATTCAAACTTTCTAGCCTAATAAAGAACGTTTATATCTTGCTTTAGTAACTTTGTCAAGCCATTGCAAAAATCATATCCAATAATACAACAACAAAGCTTGGGCAGAATTAATAATTATTGAAGTAATAGTTTTCTGATCATTGCTGTAGCATAAATCATAGGGTCTGCAGGGGTAAAATGGGTACATCGGGTAAAATGAGTAGCAAAACTTTTCTCCTAATACAACAAAAATTGTTGCAATAAGCTAAAGCTGCTTTGCTTAAAAATATATCTTTTAGCAATAACAAAGCAGCTTTAACGTATTGCAACAATTTTTGTTGTATTACTAAAAAAATTTGTGTACTCATTTTACCCCGTGTACCCATATTACCCCTGCAGACCCTATGCTCCAGTTCACAATACCTCACCTGCTGTGCCAGCAACGAGAGCCTATAAATAATTATTTAATGAGCGGAAATAAACGGAAAGACTATATACTAAATGACTAGAAACGAAACTCCCCGGATACCAGGAAAAACTCGTTCACTCGGTCACGCTCTAATGCATATGAAGAAAAGCACTAATTTTGTGCGTGGTATAATGGAAAGAGACAGGAGATTGGTAGTCTGCTGGCATAGTTTCTGTTCCTAAATCTATAAAAACAAGAATTAAGCCAATTGAGGGTAGTTGGGATGTAAGTATTATTCTGCACTTCTGAGTTTCAATGCTGACAGACATATTGCGATATGTTTTAAGTTGAATAATAAGAGTTTTGGATGGCCCTTAAAGGTTTAAATAGCTAGCATAACAATACGAGGATTAATTTTGAAGCCTTCTTGGTGGATCGACGTCTTGTGTAGTTTCTATGGTTACTAAGAATGATAACGTTTTCAACAATAATAATTTGATCTTTTGAGACTATGTAGTTAAGTATGAAATCAGTCATGGGCCAGTCTTTTCTGCTACTTTGTTAGTCCTGGCTTGCTGGTGCAGCAACATTTTTTATGAACTGCAGACTATGCCCGCAGCTGTGCAATAAAGTTGTTTCAATTTCTAAGAACTGCCAAGCACTTGTAGTTTATCGATTTATTCAAAAAGACTAAAAAACTCACCCTCCAGGTGTAAAAATATGTGATTGCGATAGGCTGACAAACATACCAGTAAGCTGACAAAAGGGACCTGTACAATGATAAATCAAGCTGCTAATACAGTAAAGGAGAGAAGTGTATTTGGTCTATTTTTTTAATTGTTACTTAGATTGAACTCACTCTATATTTAATTGTTTTAACCACTAATTTATTTTCAGCAAAAATAGTCTAGCTTTATGTTTATGGTCCAGGCTCTGCTTTGGGCAGTGTTTGGTGTGGGCTCTGGGCTGGTGTCTAGTGATAACATTGTAGACTTGTCTTAGTTTCATTATTTTAAACTACAATGATGAATTGTCTTTTGGCGATAACACTCTTGCGATGATGTTTTTGATTGTGCTTGTTCAATGCATTGCTGAATGCTGATATGCAACAGTGCTAAGCATTGCAAGTTTGATTGGCAACACAATCTGCATAAACTTCAAATTTGCCTGAATATTTGGTGCAAATTCAAGATTTAAAATATAGAGAAGACAACAAGATACTGTTTCACCGAACGTTTTTTGAGATGGAATAAGCATACCTTCCCAGCAACTGGGGGAAAAATGTGGTGGCGTCCGGAATAATTTATTCTCTCTTTGATGACTACGACCAGCCCAAACTGTCGCTTGCTGTTTCAAATATGACAGTAACTTGCGGATATTATGGCTGGCTGGAATGCCATAGGCCCGCCTTACGGCTTGTCCGTTAACACCAAATCGTAAATGCTACTCTACTTGGCTTAGCAGCAGCCAAGGTTTGTTTCGGGTCTCAGCGAAATTTCGGTACTAAAAATTTAAAAATAGTCCCCATACTCTACTATTTTTTTCATATTTTTAGTGATGTGACTTTAGACCAGGGGTGGGGAACCTGCGGTCCGCGGGCCACATGCGGCCCGCTTAAGTTTTGAATGAGGCCCGCGTCAGAACTTTGTAAAGGGTACAAGAAACTGGTTGTAACGATATAACTGTTCAATATGTTTTGTTTTATGTGCTTTGTATACTGTAGGCTAGTAGGTTTTGGACCGAGACGTTGTTTTTCCGAAGTTCTATTCGTGGGATTGTTTTGTAAGGTTGCATTATGAAGTCATAAATTTCTACTGACGTAATTTCTCTCGTGAATATTCTCGACAGATCTCTCCTTTACGTAATTTCACTGCTTGTGACGTCACAATTGTGTTTACTGCGGTTTGGTGTGAATTTTTGCATGTCACATGATTTCTCTTGACGTCACAATCGTGTTTATTGTGATTTGGTGTGAGTTTTTGCGTGTCATGTGATTTCTCTTCTTGTTTCTTTTTGAGAATGCTGTAGAACGTTCTCGAGCTTGAGTTTCAAGTATAAGTTGGCGTGAATTTTCGAGCGTTATTATTCAAGTATAGATTTAGTGTGCGTAGAGTAAGCAATATTGTTGTATGCTGAAGGGTATAGTCCTTGTTGTATAGTGTTACTGAAGTGAGCAGTGGAGCTTGTGTTTATATGAAAGCAGTACGGTGAGTACCGTAGCTAAGTGAGTTCAGTTGGGTCGATTATTATATTCGTTTGGTGAAAAAAGTCCTGGTTTTTTCGTGACGTCAGTTCTAAGAACGAATTAATTCCTACGGTTTGTCATACAATTCTTATCAATCGTCCTGTCAGCGAAGTAATACCATTTCCTATTTCGCGACGCTGGTAGAAAAGAAAATATTAAGATTTTGTAAAAACTGCTTCACATTCTGCTACATGCTTTATTTTGTGGCATAAACAACGCGCAAAAGTCTCTGATTTTGCGGCAAAAAACAACTCAGCGTGAAAGTTTAATAAATTTGCTACGTAATATTGCTTATTTTTAAAACAAATTAACAAATTGAAAGTACATGTGGCCCGCTGAAAATATTATGCAATCAATGTCGTCCGCTGCGCTTTGCCGGTTCCCCACTCTGCTTTAGCCTATACCCGGTAGGCCTATCGAACCTGCTTCGTTTTTTTCGGTAAAATTTCGGTCATAAAAAAAATCAAATCTTCATTGTACTCGCGGTATTACGCCGAAGCGTGTAACGAGTGTTGTGGTTCATCTCCGCGGCTTAGCGCCTGGGCTACACAGCTCCGAAAGAACGCCGCAGCGGTGGCGAGCCGTTCGAGACACTGTGCCGACTAGACCGACCGGGGTTTGAACCCCAGACCTCCCGCACCGATAGCGTGTGCGCTAAGCAACTGAGCTAACGGCTGGTTAATCTTTTTTTTTTTTCGATTTTGAAATTTCGGTCATAGTCCAAATTAAATTTGTAAAAACGGATAAAAATTAACGCCATTTCGGTGAATTAACGGTTCAAGTAAATATTTTGCCAATATGCGAGCAACAATCACAAACGGACTACCGGTGTCAGGTTTAACAGACATCAGGGACGGCGCCAGTCGGAAATATGTGGAGAAGGACTAACCAAGCGAATAAAATTTGCAAAAATTTAGACTCTTTCAAGAAGGTATGGCATGGAAAGCCTCCCCCAGAAAATTTCGAAATTTTGGAATTAATTTGGTGCATTCT
This sequence comes from Trididemnum miniatum, assembly GCA_964006365.1. Lineage (NCBI taxonomy): Eukaryota > Metazoa > Chordata > Ascidiacea > Aplousobranchia > Didemnidae > Trididemnum > Trididemnum miniatum. Next base: position 13,701,479 of record OZ023248.1, on the reverse strand, counting down.
GGCGTATATTCAGGAGGATTTTTCGTCGAAATGGGGACTTAGTACGAAGTAAAAATAGGATTACTAGTAAGCGTAATTGTTCAGAAATTGACATTGCCTTCGGTTATTGTGCCTAGTAATTCCGTAGCCTGATTCTGCAGTACAGTGTGCTACTGTACTTCAAAATAGGCTATGGAAAAAAAACGGTCTACCCTGCAAATCTTCGACCAAATTTAGTGAAAGATATGTAGGGTTACCATACGTCCTCCTTTTGGAGGACATGTCCTCCTTTTTGACCAAAAAAATTGTCCTCCGAGGACGCCAAAAAATTAACATATGTCCTCCTTTTCGACATTACGAACAGTGAAAACATGTCACAACATTCTTCCACGAAAAATTTTGGAAAGTTTCAGTGCAAACTACGGTCTGCGGACGTGATGACCTTTTTTTTGATCTTCACGGCTTGTTTTTGAGCAGAAAAATGAACATGTGCGGACGTGATGATCCTCAAAAAACCTGTTCTTTCGCATAGTGAAAATATGGTAACCCTAGATATGGTGTATTATTGCAGTATCACGGCAAAGAATGAAAACGAAAATTAAGAAATCCTGAAAATGTTCAAAAAGCAATGGCACTGACAGAATATGAGAAACGTATAACGGTCAAAAGGTAGTATCTTGAGGTCAAATTATATATTTCTGGGTTCCCTTGACGCTTTATCAAGTGATTTGTTAAAATTTTTGTGTTTTAAAGACAGGAAACCAGGAGAGGGTCCACGTCTGCCCCCTACCCTACCCCAGAAAAAAAAATTAACGGATTTGCACGATCTACAAAAATGGGCCGAGAAGATGTGGTGGGGGGGGGGGACTTGTCCCTCCCATTGGCGCAGCCACTGACAGACATCAAACTGATCAAAGTAGGTTTTATTTGTGTTGCGGTTACAAAGGAGTAGGTGCACATTTCGTTCAACGTATTGTTACTTCAAACATGACCGAAAAAAATTGAAATGACCAAAATTTTTGTAGAGATAGGTCAATTGACCGAAGTCAAATTTAGAAAAAACAAACAAACCAGTAGTGAACGAATTTTAATGATATGCTGTCAACATGGGGCACTCTAATCGCACGAGCCTAGATAGTTAATTGTATATCCACTATCCAGCCATATCACAGCTGTTGCTCAAATGAAATGACAAATAGAAAAAGAAATTATTAAAATTTATTGTTGTCTTACTTCATAAAGGCCAAGGAAATTACGCACAAACAAAAGCACACAAAAAGCAACGTCACTATTCACCACTATAACATAGCCTATTAAACTGTAGGATTATCATCCTACACATAATACATGTAATCGGCAGTAAAAAGTTTTTTTAGAGCGGTAAGTGGTTTTGCGGGAAGTATTAAGTGGGTTACCAATGTCTGTTTTATTCCCTTTTGCAACTGCTTTTCTTCCAAACATGCATATCACGAGGTTCCACTCTACTTTCAGGGGCCGATTAAAAGTAACTTCAAATGGTTGGCGGAGATATGGTTTGCCAGGGGGAGAAAACCATTACACAATGAGATCATTGTCGGAAACTAACACTTTTTGCATATTCGTCATTTGGTAGGATTTATATACATTTTTCTTGTTTTGTCAAGCATATCTTCACCAGCATTCGTAATGCGTCACAAGACAAAAAAGCTCTTTCATCTGACAAACTCTTCAGAACACTTTTTTGTTCTCTTCTCTTGTACCTGACAAATCGGTTTTTGCATTTTTTGCGGTATATATTTGTCATTGAGAATGTTGCTTAAAGTTGCAACGGTAAACGACACATCCTGCTAGGTTAGGTTTGTATACATAGTGTTTGGCTATAATTTTAACATGAGCAAAGGCCTTTCGCACAGTTTTGCAGAGAAAATTCTTTGAGGGCAAATGTCAGATACCATGGGGGGTCTTTCGAGACAAGAAATTATCAAAATTGCAACTTCAATTGGTTCATACAAAAATTACACCATTTATGCAACCAGTAATCTAAAAGCTAAATGCAAAATAAGGAAACCACAATAAAATTTACCAATGAAAACTAACAATTTAGTCAGTTGCCAATCTGTTTTTATTTATTTTCTACATTTTGTTGCATACTTATCCTTCTATCGCGAGAAAGCGATATAACGAGTTCGCTTAGAAGTTGCCATGCAGCCATCTGTCTACCACACTAAGATGGGGGAATTCCGCTAAGTGCCTTTCCCAACAGCACAACAAGTAAACTTACCGGCTTGATCTTCACACTGTCTCTTTAATGCTGAGCGTCAAGCAAGAAAGCTGTGAATGCCAATTTTAAAGTCATTGGTTTGACCCGACTCGGAAACAAACCCAAGTCTACAGCTCTTGAGGTAAACGCTCTTACCACTCGGCCATCTGAGCAGCCTAATTAATAGAGTACGTCAGTAGTCTATTGATAAAAACAAAGCCAACACAGACTGCTAAAATTTGCTAAAGAAGTTCATAAAGTCACCCTATTAAATCTAAGTGCCTTTCACAATTAATGAACTAGCGAACAGCCAAAAAGAGTAGGCTACCAGGAATAGGCACAGAAGAAGGTAAGCTTCCATCAGGCCCTCATAAAATTTATGCAAATAATTTAACTTCTGCAAAGACTTTCAATTAACACAATTTTACCTGGCAAACCGTTTACCGGTACAATATTAACCATACGGTAGGCACTGACTAGGCTAATCAATCTCTTGAACTTACGGAAAATCTTCAATGCGAAATTGTTGTTGGAACATCTACATTGATCATATTTGTTGGGTTACTGGTATTTTGTCTGGTTAAATTACTGTACTATTTAACTAAAACTATGTTATTGATTTCCCAAAATATTTAATTCTGTTTGTACATTATTTACAAAATCTATTACTCAACTGCGATTTTCAAACTTCGGTAACAACTGGTAAAAATTTGTAATGAACTCTTTAAATTGTCTCGCACCTGATTTTGACCTCTTGGCTGTACACATTGCGATTAGCATGATATTTCCATCTAGACTAGTTGAATCAGCTTTAGCAGTCAAAATCAACTTAAAATGTTGCAAAATACTGTATTGTCTATTTTTAAATATAAAATTCTGATTTTCGTTCTTATTCTCGAGACTGCTACACCTTTAACTTGACCACATTCTAGCCTCTTCAAAAGTCTGAACTGCAGGTTTCAAGCTTTCCCGTTTTTTAGGCCAAGTCACCAGAATAAATACCATTAAATTTGTCTTCGTCTGATTAAAAGTGCCTGGTTCAAGTTCCTAATTCGCTCTTGCACCTGTAATGTACATTCAACACCTTTTTTTGTGATTTTTTAAAGTTTTATGGCCAATTTTGTCCAAAATTAATGAACTTGGCGCGAAAAATGCATGCAAAAGGTCTAAGCATCTCGGTTTTTCTTCATATGCATCAGAGCGGAACGGAGTGAACGACCTTTTGTACACAAATGATGCTGTGACGTAATAAATCAAACAAGAGTTTCCAGTCATTACGTACATAGTCTTTGATTTGACCATAGCAGCTCTTTTGTATTTGGTGTCCGGATGGCTATTCGAGATATGTCCATGTCCACTTGCAAAACTCCAAGTGTTGCTGTTTTGGGGTTTCTCCAAATGGAAGCATGATCTATGAAACACTTTTTAGCTGGTAATGCCATAGAAGCTTTCAAGTAATCTCGTATATTCAAAACAACTCTCTACTCCATTGTAGTAGACTTGAAAAAATCTCCAAAAATGAGGGAACGTATGCAGCAACGATAAACTGGACAACTTGGTCTAATGAAGCTTGTTGCTCAGAACTTAAATCAAGTACGTCAAATAGCTTAAGGCGTAGATATCCACCGGCTGTAGTCAACCATCTGGCATGGCCAGTAACCACTGTTTCCTGCAAATTTTTAGGCTTAGCAAGTGCGAATTTGCCCAAATATGAATTTTAACAAAAAATGTGCCCAAAAATTTAGAGGGTTTAATGAAAGTTTGATATAATTTTTGCATCAAAATCGCGTTTCTAGAGTACATAACACAATCTAAATAACTTGATTCAAATTCGGCCAAAAATCACCATTCCAATCAGCAAGTTTGAAGAAAAATTTATAAACTTTTGCCCAAAATCATTTGTTTTTCTCAAATTTCGCACCTTTAAGGGAACAGTGCCAATAGCTTCCTGTCCATAAAATAGATACTTTTTCATATTGCATCTTCCCAATACTTTTTCTGGAATGTTCCAGAATGTAGAGCTAAAACAAGTGAGTATGTGATTAGCTTGGACAGAGTTTCATAATACTATCTCTCTAGCCTTTGTGCTTAATGTTTAAGTGGCCAACTTGAGTATTTTAAGTTTCAGACTTAAATTTATTCCTTCTGGAATAAAAAAGCAACAATCAGACAAAAAGGTTTCTGCTTTAACTAAAACTACTGTAGTTTCAAAAATTCGGTTGCAAACTTGCAACTCACAATTTTTTTGAAAAAATAATGATATTTCATTCTGGAACTGAATGCAACTGTATTGTGAGTCGCAGCGCAATCATTGTGACGTGGACAAATAGATGCACTGATGAATGGACTTCAATGTAATCACTTTTTGCAAACTAATTCCTGTAACATGTAACATCTTGGAAAATTTTCATCAAAAATTAATCTTTATTCACATTGCATAATATGCTAAAAAAAGCACTGAAAATTGCTCAAAATTAACAAAATTGCTTATATCTCCCAATCTAAAGGAGTTAGACCTGTAGTTCCTCTGAAAGTTGGGTGTAAACTTGCCTATTCCGGTTTGTTTGATGCCAATATCAGCAATGTACGATAATCCTGGCTTAAGTAATAGCATTTTCATGAATTTGACCCCCATCCGTTTAAAAATGGGGGGTGTGGGGAGCTAAAACGCAAAAATTTTTCAAAAAAATTTTGAATATTCATCTAGTTAGTTCGTTTGGCATTAGAAAATCACTATCCAAAAAAAACTTTTTTTCAAGCGAAACACCCTACTGCGGAGACGGGCCCCGCCACTCGTTACGCGCTTTGGCGTAATACAAAGAGTATAACGAAGACTTGATTTGATTTTGCTCACAGCAGGCCTGCGCCTGCACGATTCAGAAGTTGCGCGGACCACAATTGAATACAGAAAATTTACCGAGGGCCAACTACAGGGTGTTCCATACAGTGCGCCGAACTCAAAAATTTTATTCCGGAAAACGAATAACAACACAGATGGGATTACATATGGCATACTTATGAACAGTAAGTTCTCCCATTTAAGTATGAAACACAATGTCCGTCATATGTCCGCTTGCACTAAAGGTCCGATCACACTAACTGAGACGTTGAGATCTTTGAGACATTGTGCAGGTTTATCTTATTGTGACATCACATTCCCACAAAGTCATATCACAATAAGATAAACCTGCACAATGTCTCAACGTCTCAGTTAGTGTGATCGCACCTTAAGTCTGCATGCATTTATGCGCTCTTCGAAATTGCTGATAACTTTTTTTCACGTCTGTGGCACGATGCCTCCAACCACACGCTCGATTTCAGCCTGGAGTTGAAGAATCGTGCGTAGCGTGTTGGCGTATATCTTGAACTTCACAAACCCCCACAAGAAGATATCACAAGGGGTAAGATCGCAAGATCAGCAAATTAAAGATGGGCGAATAGTAATCATTCGTTAAAAAGTAACGGTTAACAAGAAGTAACGGATAGTAACAGATTCGTTTTGTCAAAATACCGATTCCAAATTGTATTCGTTTGCCATCTACAATACAAGATACTCGAAATGAAAACCAGGCGAAATAAAAATACTGGTTTGAACCGGTTTATGTCGCATTTTTTCTTGCTTTTCATTTCACCGCAAAAGCAGCGAAACTATAAATACCGTGGTTGAATCTATAATGTCATCATTTCGGCATTGACGTTTGCAATCAAGGCAATAGAAATGTCTGAGCTACAGTCAAATCTCGATACTATGCCATTCCGCTTCTATGTCACTCTCGATATTATGCCGCTTTTGATCGTCCCAATGAAATTTAATAAAAAATAAAGTTACTATGCCATCCCTTAATCTCGATACTATGCCACGTGAGATTTGTGAATGATTAGTAAAAAGAGCCTTGTGACGAGTCAATGTATAACAACATGCCACGTTTAGTTTTTGTACTGTGTTGCATGACTACAGCACAAAAGCCTACAGCACTTTCGAAGTCAAAATTTTGTTTCAAATCGAAATTTTACCCAAAATGTTAACTCAGAAGCGCAAGCGAGAAAACGACTCCTACTTTCATTTCATAATGCTTCTGACTGACAAGTCAACAAATTCCTTCACGCTTGTATGGCAGACAAAAGAGAAAAAACATTTGTTTGCCGCCAGTTTGATATTTATTCTTTTTTGTCTGCCTTGACGCTCACAAGCAGAGAGAAAATATCTGGTACTTGGTAATCATCATAGGCTTCGACTCAAACGAATAACGAATCCTATGATAATTATTATATAAGTGCCAGATTTTTTCTCTCTGCTTGTGAGCGTCATGGCAGACAAAAGAGAAAAAAGATTCGTTTGCCGCATGCTTGATAATGGCAATCGTTTGTGAGTCGAATCCTTAATTACTACTTTTCTCTCTGTTTGTGAGCGTCATGGCAGACAAAAGAGAAAAAATATTCGTAGGCCACGTGCTTGATAATGGGAATCGTTTGTGAGTCAAATCCTTAATGATTACTAAGTACTAGATATTTTCTCTCTGCTTGTAAGCGTCATGGCAGACAAATGAGAAAAAATATTCGTCGTCGCGTGGTATTTAAATTGTTTTGATTCTGCTGCTCTTTTTAGATTCGAATAGATTTTGATTCGTGATTACAAGGGCAACCAGATTTTGACCTAAAAATTTTAAAATTTTGACCTAAAAAATTTAAAATTTTGACGTTGTTTTTGACATAAAAATTTTATCACTAAAAAAGCGACAACATGTTCAAGCAAGTAAAAATAATGCTAATTAGCTTTTTATGAACGAAGTACAACGAAACCAACATAAATAACGAACAAAATAGCACTAAAATTGTTTCAATCAAATTCATCCAAAGGTACAAAATAACTTTTTTTCGGTCCAAACAAGTTAAAAAAGGTCCAAATTTCGCGAATTGGCACCCAAGATTGTCCAATCTGGCAACCACGCTTTTCTTCACTGTTAGAATTAAACTAATCCTCAAAACTTGATCTCTGGCTACTGCGATATAACAATGAAATTCTGGAATTACTTGAAAACGATTGTCTCGTCATAAACACAGTTTACCACTTTTATACTCGAATGGTGTTTTAATGCGCTTATGTTGAAAAAGGGACTACCAGTTTGCTTTCCACAAGCTGGCAACCAATGATTACGACGTAATTTGTTTCATCTATTTATTAAACAATGTATATTAAACAATATAAACGACGCAGATTTTGCATCTTGACTTAAAAAGCAGATTTTGACCCAACGCAACATTTTGACCTTATTTTGACCTAATAACTTTTAAACTACGCCTAGTTTGAAGCTAAAACATGCTTAGTAGAAGTTTAATGACTTTCTGAGCCAGGTAATAATATTTGACTTTATTGACTTTTGGTTGCCCTAGTGATTACCTAAACAAATACAAGTAACGGATAAAAAGTATCGAATATCTTTTCTAAAGTAATCACTTGGAACCGTTACTCAAAAGTAACGGTTAAGCACATCTCTACAGCAAATCACCTCCGCCTCCCATGATCAGCTGGCTTAAGATCGCGCGAAGCTGAATTTCGTGCGCGTGCATATGGAAATCCTAATGCAAAATTCGATGCAACGAAGAGGTCGGGATATGCAACCGCTGCGAACGTCGGCGAATTGCTTTTAGTGAACTCGCAGCGACACTTTCTTGCACAAGAACATTCTTTTCCTCAGTTCGACGAGAACGTTTCTGCCCAGGCGATTTCACCGTTAAAACTGAACCAGTTGTTTCAAACTTTGTCACTAGTTTGCTTACAGTAGCCTACACCTGCAGGAAACTTCATTTTTGCCAAAAATGGCTCGGAGTTTTCGCACGGCTTGCGTAACACATTCTCCATTTTGATAAATTGTTTTAGCAATAACAACTCGTTGCGCAGTTGAAAACCGCTTCATGACACAATATTCTAGGCAACAATTACTAAGCAAATACAGGTAAGCCTAACTTATTCTGCAAATAAGTCAATTTTGCATAAAGTATTTTGCAAATTAAAACAAAAAACAACTAATCGGAGTGAAGAGACTATGCAAAAATGATAAAAGTATGCCCTTAATCTTTAACACACAAAACGTTCGCCGAATTCAAAACGCACTGTGTGAAACACCCTGTAGTACTATCTTTGCGTTAAATCACTTGTTACATTTTCGATTGTGCCTAATTTATTAAGTTGAAGACTCGTAAAGAATTGTACCCGGGATTTACAGTATGTTTTGAACTGACTGTTGAGTTGATTGATTGCGCCTGTGTCTGAACGTCGTGATTGCCTGATATGAAACTTGCGTGTTTTTTGTGCTTCACTTACCTGTGAAATGGCTTGATTGTTAAATACTTGCTGGTGCGCAATAGCTTATTGGTGAGCTATTGGCAGAGTACAGTCTGCAGTGGCGTAGCCACGGGTAGGGGGTCTGGTGGTTACACTTCCCCATTGAGCCTAAAATGACGTCATACTTACTTCTTTTTCCGTTATTTATTTCGCAGTGCTCATCTGGTTTTGTAATTATCGTAATAACAAGAATTACGTAGCGTTGTTTCCTGAAACTTGTTCTTTGCCGTTATGCTTAATGAAGCAATGACGCAATTTTTATTAGCAGGGCAGTGCCGCTCCTGTACATGCACCTGCCCTCGGCCCCTCAGATCTTCCGTAGAAATAAGGTTAAACAATTTCATGCAAAAATGATGCAGGGCATCGAACCGCTTGAAATATCGCTCCGGTTTAGATTCAGGTTCTGCAGAATTTTATTTTTAGTGGTTTACCTCCGGTTCAGGTATTTCGTCGTTTGATTTTGCAGGTGTGGTTCCGGTTAAAATTAAAAATGCTTGGAATTATCGGGTTCAAGTTATATTCAGGTTCGCAAAAGCAAAAATTTGAAGGTTTAAATTCGGTTCGGGTTCAAGAATTTGAAAGCGTCATTTCGACTTATGTTCTGGTACACAGGCGCATTTTCTCAAAAATACTTGTTGTACTTAGGCTGATTGTACTTTCTATGATGCTACTGTAGCTCATAAAGGATGTCCTTAGCGGCAGAGATAACCTCAGATTAACTTCAGATGTGCTTAACCGCTGTTGTAGCCACCATGACAAGCATTCTTAAGAAAAATCTTCCATAAGAACACACACGATTTAACGTAACGAATGCTTTTTTAGTCCAAACTTAAAGAGTAAAGCAACAAAACTTCCACAGACGTTAGGTTAAGCAAGGTTTAGATTAGACAAAAATTATTTTAACGGTTCAAATCCGGTTAAGGTTCAAAAATTTTGATAACCTTGGGTTCAGGTTCAGGTTCGGTTTACGTCGATTAAATTATGAAGGTTACGGTTCGGTTCGGGTTCAATGAAAGGAAGCGGTTAATACAAGTTTTCAGTTTGCGTTCCGGTTCGGTTCGACGCCCTGGATAGTAGTCATCAGGGCCGGATTTAGACAAAGAGAAGCCCTGAGCTATTTAAACTATGAGGCCCTAATGATCAATGATCATACCCAACTCTACAAGCATAACGGTCTTCATGGTCGATTTCCAAAAACAAATTAAGGTCTTCGTTGTTCGTGGCATGGCCCCTAATTTCTCCCAAGCCCTAGGCTTCGGCCTTCCTAGGCTAATGGCAAGTCCGGCCCTGGTAGTGATATGAGACGATAGTTATTACTGCAGTTTTATTTTTGCCACCTTTTTTGAATATTGGATTAGCTTCAGCGATATTGAGATATTACGGAAACTATAGTAGCCTCAATATAACTGAATCAAGGGTTGGCACTTGGTAACTTACGACCCGTGGATCGGTTATGGCCCGCCAAGGTAAATAGCTCGGCCCGCAACTTCTTAACAAATTATGACAGTCCTGTTATCATAGCATCGTATAACTGCAACTACTTGCGCTTTCGCATTTGAGTTACAATTACACAAAAATCAAACTACTTCGCTTGTGTTTATAGGCTACTGCAATTTGTTAGAAAAAGAATTAACTACGTTGGCCAGTACACTTGAATATTTAAATTATAAGATCTCAATGAAAAATGTAAGCCGTGTCACTAAAATTCGGGATACGTTTGTACTGTGAATATCAAGTCTTTTTTTCAAACACGTTGGTGAAAAAACTCCTATACAAAAAATGCCACGCTCGTTATTTTCAGGGTTTTATGCAAGTGTATTTGTTGTTCAATAAGCTACAAAGAAGACTAAACTCAATTTTACTCAAAATTTTATCCAGGGCGTCGAACCGAACAGGAACGTAAATCGTAAGCCCGTATTAACCGCTTCCTTTCATTGAACCCGAACCGAACCACAACGTTTATTATTTAATAGACGTGAACTTAACCTTAACCTGAACCCAAGGTCATTAAAAACCTTGAACCTTAACCGGATTTGAACCGTTAAAATAATTTTTGTTTAACTTAAACTCAGACCTGAGTTCCTTTTTGGGACTGCGCTATTGATGCTACAAGATGTATTTCGTAAGTGATTTATTTCTGATGGTTTCGTTTGATTTATCTCGGCGCGTTTGTGTTGCAATCCTACGTCATCGTGCTGAAAACTGTTGTTAGAGGGCGAGAGCAACACTGATGCAGCTGGCAATGGTGATGCATGCAATTAGTGCTTCATTATTATGTAAAATCGATTGATCTAAGAGTAAATGCGCAAATGGAAATGATTTAACCAAGTACAGGTGGAGTGAGCATTACTGATGTGAGCAAAACTGTTATCAGGTAAAACTCTTTGTCAGACAAAATCAAATTACTTTCAACGCAAAAATCACTGAGAATTTGTCCATTCTTGTTGCTTTTGCCAGCATTAAAGTCACCAAGCAAACATATATTTGGATCATTAATAGAATCACAAAAAGATTTCAATTTCCTCAGTTTTTCACGAAAGACGTCTTCATTTTCAAAGCTACAGTAGGGGAGATAAACATTTATTAAAGTAAGAGTAGCAGTACCCATGGCTCCCTCTGGCCCCCTTTAGAATTGCCACTGCTCATGACCTTTTTTTAAGCAGGAAAACCAAAGCAAAATCTGACGAAACAAGATTGATGGTGGATTTAGAACTTCAGTTTAGGGAGCTCAGTTCCCCATCCACTAAATGTTTAGTCAAAGGCAACATAATAATACATACAAAAATTCAAGGCATGCGATTAAGCATTTTTTCATATTAGCTAGCCTCTTACTAAAAATATTAACCCTTTAGTGCCTAGTGTCTACAAAAAGGGACAAATTTGAAATTGCATTTACTAAGCCTTCCTTGCTTTGTTTTAAATAAGTTTGGCTTCCGAGTACCATAAACGCTATATTATAAGCGAAAAAAACGTGTGTAGCAACTCTGTCTACCTTTTTCGTGTAAAGAGAGTGGCTTCGAGTTCAAGGATTACGTCTCAGTGAGGGGCTAGTCTAATTTAAAAATTTTTATTGCTAAATTATTAATTTTTCGGAACTTTTTATTATAAAAGTATGATTTCATCTTTTTTATTATGGTAGAGAACTAATATTTTGACAATAAGTGCTAAGAAGTTACTTAGTAGGTGAAATGACATGTGTCCTCAAAAGTGGACTATGGGCTCTTAAGGAAACGTTGTCAATAAATTTAGACAACCTAAAGTCAGGGTCGTCGAGAGAAAATCCGGGCCCCGGGGCAGAGATATGATGCGGGCCCCCTCGGTACCAAAATTTAATTCTCTAGAAAAGCAAAGGTCTTGACATTGCGCAGAGGTAGGCAGTGTGCGAAGCAGAAAATTTTTACTGGGAGGGATGTTTTTGTCTACAATTTTGCTTGAATTCTCAACCCAAATAACCAGGCAATGTTGCGAAAATGGTATTCATTGTTCATGGGGCGATGCAGTGGCGTAGCAAGAAATTCTAAAGGGGGGGGGGGCATAATTTCACCATTTTTTTCAAGCGTAGTTTTCTTCAGCAAAGCTAATTGAAGCAGGTTGAAATTTATAAAACTTTAGGGGGGTCCGGGGGTATGATCCCCCAGAAAATTTGTAAAATAACACATGCTGTAATGGCTATTTTAGTGCTTTTTGAACATTTTTCAAGCAAACTTTGTATAAATTTTTTGACCCTAATTCTGAGTACTTCACCAAATATGCTGCATTTTGTTCGCACATTTTCAATTGTGCGTGCTTTAGGCGTTAGGCTTATTGTTATCGAAAAGGTTCGAAATTATGGAAAATTTGTGTTTATCAAAAACATAGTTGAAAAAGGCTGGTGAGGTGAGTACATTCCCTCATCCCATTTCCCCCTGAATTTGCCCCTAGCCATAAGCTACCAAAGCCATCAAAAGAATCTGGCGTATTTCAGTCACTTGACACCATTTGTTCTTTTTTACTAAAAGGCAAAGTCAAAAGGAAAGGGGCCATGACACTATGCCCCCCCTAAATACGCTCCAGGGGAAATGTCATTGGTCAATGACCAAATTAAAACAGTGGTGGACGGCGTATTGCGTGTTTGCATACTACCAGCATGATGAACAAAAATTATCAGCAGTAGAATTTCGAAAACTTCATTAGCTTTGTTTTAGGCAGGTTTTTGTTTTACAAATGAAGCAAGGGGTGTGGGGGTAGAGCAGTAAGCTACCCAGAGGGGTCCGGGGCAAAGCCCCAGAAGGTGTAAGCTAGCATTTTCTTAATTCATACTCTCAATCTAAAATATGATAATGTGAAAAAAGTTGGGGAACCGCGGTTTTAACATTTCCTTAGTGCTTTCACTAACGCTAGTAAAAAACCGCTCACGTGTTGCAATGTTGATGAAAAATGAACTATTCTGTCATAGGCGCACCGAAAAGGTTGTTCTTGATTAGTTTGCGAAGGAAACCATAATGGCTACAAGATATGCAGGAAAGTATCGCCGCAGACCGTACCCACAAGCAACACGTATCAGAGATGGAACCGCCAGCGATGGCAGAAGCATTTCTAAAGTCGGGGAGCCCAAAACCAATGGCCAGATTTTTTCGCCTACAACCAGGGCGGGCAGTGGCGTAGCGAAAAATTGTAAAAGGGGGAAGGGGCATAATTACCGCGTTTTTTTCAAACGCATTTTTTTTGGCACGACTAATTTGAAGCTGATTAAGAAACAAGAAAAGCTCTAGGGATCCGAGGGTTTGCTCTCCCGGAAAATTGTTGAAAATTTACACGCTGTAATGGCTATTTTAGTCCATTTTGAATAATTTTCAGACAAATTGTGTTTAAATATTTTGACCCTAATTCTGAGTGCTCGCCAAATATGATGCATTTTGTTTGCACATTTTTAATTATGCGTGCTTAAAGCGTAAGGTTCGAAATTATAGGAAAAATATATACATCAAAAACATTTTAAAAAATGGCTGGTGGGAGGATGCATATCCCTCATCCTACCCCTCTGGATTCGCCCCTGGCCATAAGCTACAGAAACCATCAAAAGAATCTGGCATATTTTAGTCACTTATCACCATTAGGGTGGGGTGAAAAAAAAATTTTTTGAAATTAAAAAAGTGGCCCCTCCAAAAAGTTGGCAAATGGTCCAAAACTCCCAGTTACATTGAAATTTTTCTGTTGCTCCCTCTAGTGGTCGAGCAACACTAGACTAAAGATCAAGCGTAGGTCAAATTTAGTGAAAATGCTCTAACTTTGTGATGGATTGCACTAGAGGCCTCAAACTGTTGTCAAAAGAAGCAGAATCATAACGTTTCTATCTGTCCAAGAAGAACTTTTTGCCGTATTTTGTGTAGAAAAGAAGATATTGTCAAAAAATGATATTTTGAGGGTTTCTGTAGATGAAATTTTGGAAAAAGCACGCTGAAAACTGCAAGCCTTTCCGCTTAAACAGTAAGTCGCTATGAAAGATTTTCAGGGCATTTTGTTATCAACTAGGCACCAATGCATCACGAATCACTACACACAAACTAAACTTTTGTCAAGTTTTCTTAAAAGCAGCAGGAAATTGCACCAAAATATACATCGTGCTTTATCTGTGCGTAATGTACAATTGTTCATTGCATTTATGAAGCTCCTCAGAGAATGTAACAAAAGTTATTTAGGTTGATGCTGCTCGGCTGAGTTTGCGTGCATCGATTCCTAAACGTTTCATTGAGACACCTTTATGATTCATTCACGTTCACACAAACATTTAAAACTGACCCTACTAACTAAGAACTTTGCTTGGAAGAGGTATGATTAACAATTCAAAACATTCACTCTCATTGAAAAGCATACTCAGCTCTATCCAAGACACTTTTGATAGTTTTTAAACAGTAAATTGCTTTTTTGTTTCAAAAGACTTCATCAGTCTTCTAGATTGAATTCTCTGCCTGATCATTCCATCACGTCTCTCATGACCTGTGGTTGAAGCAGATGCCTCGGTGACCAATTTTACATGTCGCTCAACAGCTTGGTTGTGACAAGGATGGCTAAGCTTTAATGGTCGAAGGCGAAGCTTATTGATTTCTTCATAACTAAACTGCTTTGTTGCTGGGGGCTCAAATATATCTGAAACATTCAAATTAACCATTTCGTGGAATGACTTTGCTTTGAAATTTATCTTTGGTATCAGAAATTTTCGAACTGCTGTGCATGTTGTCGGAACTGAAGATGGGTCAATAAATTCTCTCTCAAAATTATCGTCAATTGGATCGCCTCGTCCTTTTGATCGTAGGCTACATAGATTGTTAACAGCCATTCTCCGAAGGTCTTCATCATCATCACCAAGCATACCAAGCAAAATGTTCTCTGGGTGTGCGAAAAATCCATTGTTTTGAAGAACTTTCAAACCAATCTCCACAACTTTTGATTTGGAAAACTAACGATTCTTTGAGAAAGATTGAAGAAGTTTTTTGATCCACACGTTAATTTGGAGTAGCGCTTGATTTCAAACCAGGTTTGAAAGTAGACTTTTATAGAGAATTGAGCCAGGATTGTTAGGTTTTCGGATGGATTTTCAGTTGCTATGTATAGACGAAGAATTCTGCATGCTAGAGTCAGCCACCGTGAATGAACAATAGGCCCAATATCGTGGAACCGCAAATCATCACTGACTTCACCACAAATCACAGATAAACAAATCTTATACCCATAGTATTGGTTGGTACTAAGGTCTTCAAGAACATCATCGGGTAAACTTGGAAAATGTGGGTTGGGAATGGGCTTGAAAGCTACAACCTGGCCATTGCAAGACCTTGCCATCCAATTTCTTGCCGATTCGTCCAGCAAAAGCATGGGGACTTTTCGTACTTCCATCCAATTCGACGAAAATATGACAAAGAGGAAGCTCATTTGTATGCAGGAGGCAAATCACCCACTGCAGTGGCCTCTGAAGAGCCTCTTCCAGTTTTCTTATGCAGCCTTTATTAATGCCAGTCATTGTAGCAGCACCATCAGTACCTATGACTGCCAGGTTTACCTCCAAGTCGGTACCTTTGATTACACTGAAGATGCCATCTGCAATGGAACTTCCTTTTCCATCTTCAGTAGAAAAGTGGCTAAGATAATATTCACCTGGCTCTCCTACCATTACGATGTGTTCTTCCAGGCATGTTGATTGATAAATTTTACCACTTTCTAAATATGTTGTTGTCAAAGTAGCATCCTTACGGCCATCAACGTACACACCATTTACTTGCTCATAAAACATAGCTTGGTCTTGACGAATTTGTTAACGATATTTTTGTCTTTCACGTCGCAGCTTGCTTTTGTCAATTACGTATGTTTTTTGACTCTTAGTAATTATTCCTACATCTGTTAATACTGCGTTTGCTAGTGCTGCTGCTGCTCTGTCGGAAATTTGATATCTTTCTGTTATTTGTGCCAAGTTAGGAAAGTTCATCCGGTTTTGTAAGCTTGGTTGAGATGCTCCAAAAAAATTTACAGAGCGAGACTCTGAAGACTGAGAACAGATATCATCACAATCTGAAAAGAGTGATTGGTCATCCAAGACGACTGTATTTCCAGCATCACTTGCATCCACACTGCCACTGTGACTTGGACACGATAGTTGAATACCACTCTTTTTGTTAATCCTTTCTTTAAATCAATTATCAGATGAAGTGAGAGGTTCTTCCAAACGTGAACATCTGGCTTTTCTTGGTCCCATTTGATCTTCATAAAACAGATAGTCATCTCAAGTCATTCGCAGTCGATACTTTTTCTCCAATTCTCTTCTACGTTGATTATCTTTACAAAATATGTCAAACAATTTTTCAACATCTCTCATAAACTGGCTTTCTTTGATAACATACGATGGTTTTGAACGCTTTTTTTTAGGGTAGTGATCCACAGTTTTAAATTCTGCCATCATGTTGAAAATCTTCTTAGCAACAGTCAATTCATGGATCGGATAAACATTGCTCCATATCCAACGCTTTACAAGCTCTTCAGCAACAACTCTTGCAGCACTTAGTGAAAAAAAATAGTCTTCATTTAAAACTCGATCAATAACATCTCGCTTGGTAGGCAATGTTCCTTCTGGAAATTCATCTCTACTAGAAAAAGTATGCCCACCTTGAAAAGTCTTTATTACCTTTACAGATCTTTTTCTAGTTTCCATTTTTCACTTAAAGAAGCAAAATCAAACAATGCATGAAGTGTAATTATTAAAACACTATATCTGAAAATCAAACCACTATCACATATGTTGCAGCAAGAGCGTGAAGAGTTAGTCTATGTTTATTTTTCTTGTCGCAAACACGACTGCTCTGATATCAGTGCGTAATGCATATGTACTGTGCAAGGCTTTGCCGTATAAAGCCATGTAACTCATAAAATACAATTTTTTGACAATATCTTTTTTTCTACACAAAATACGGCAAAAAGTTCTTCTAGGACAGATAGAAACGTTATGATTCTGCTTCTTTTGACAACAGTTTGAGGCCTCTAGTGCAATCCATCACAAAGTTAGAGCATTTTCACTAAATTTGACCTACGCTTGATCTTTAGTCTAGTGTTGCTCGACCACTAGAGGGAGCAACAGAAAAATTTCAATGTAACTGGGAGTTTCGGACCATTTGCCAACTTTTTGGAGGGGCCACTTTTTTAATTTCAAAAAAATTTTTTTTTCACCCCACCCTAATCACCATTAGTATTATTCTTTTTTACTAAACGGCAGAGTCAAAAGGGGGGCAATGGCACAATGGCCCTCCTCTAAATACGCTCCTGAGGGCCAAATTTAGACAATGAGAGGCCCTAGGCTATTTGATCACACTGATTGGAAGAGCAAAAAAAAGGTATGCACGTCCTCAGATGTCCTGTTTTTGCTGTAAATATCGGTATAGTGAAAATCAAAAAAAAAGGATATATACGTCCTCAGATGTTCTGTTTTCCCCTGAAAGAATCGGTGAAGAAGAAAAAAAAGGTCTTCATTGTTCGTGATGATGCCCCTCATTTTCTCCGAGACCCTAGGTTTTAGCCTGCTCAGCTTATACGAAAATCCGGCCTTATGCCTACAACCCATATTTAGCCTGTCCACATGTGACATGTCCAATTTATGTGGGCTTCCGACCCACGGTTCTTGCTTTTAGTTTCTGTCCCCCTACCTACCTTACAAACAAAATTTTGAAAAAGACATCTCTGGATTTAAGCTCTTTCCTGGGTTTTAATTTCGATGGTAGGCCTATTAGGTTTCAAATACGTTCATACAGAGGCAATATTGTAAAAATAAACGTTTAAATTAGGCCCCGCCCTGAAACAAAGTGGGGAGGCCAGGCCCCCCGGCCCCCCGCTTCCGCCACCTATGGGAACCGGTCAGGATTTTCTCAACCCGGCCCGATCGGCAACATTAGCAATTTACGCCGGTTGACCGGTCACTGACCGGCCCGGTCGACCGTTTGTTTTTACAGAATGTTCAGTGTTTAACAAACCTAATGACAAACTGTAGTTTACACTAATCACTAAATGTATTTAACACGTAAAATTTCATCCTATGAAAAGAGCATTTGAATGAAAGTAAACAGAAAACAAACTTTTGTTGTCAGAAGTACAGTAGTGATTTGTTAATTCCGTTTTTCATAAACTATTTAAAAAACACATATCCGTATGTATATTTTGGTTGGTGTTTAGGTGTATTTTAGTTGCAAAGAAGGAGAATTTGACCGGTTTTTTGACCGGCCGGTCGAAAAATCTCGACCCGACCGGTGCCGGTCGACCCGACCGGTTTCCATCTCTGACACCTATAAAAAACATTTGACTTTTTACGATACTCATCACTGGGGAGGACGTTTTGGCACTCCCCCAGGACAAATTTTCTTTCTTTGCTGGGGGGACAACTATTTGTACTGGGATAGACATGTCCCCCCATCCCCTCCCCTACTTCGCTCACTGGACGTAGGTCTTAAACATAGCGAAGAAGTAATTTCTCCAGCATTTCTTCGAATGTGTCCCTAAAGAAACATTTTATGAGAGCCGGGCCCCTCGACGGGTCCCTAAAAACATGACGGGCCCCCGTACTTTGTACCCCACTGCCTCCCCCCTCTCACCAGCCCTGCCTAAAGTACTGGTACCAAAGTCGAATATTGCTTTGTTTACTGCTGTTTCAGTATCTTTTTCTGTAAAGTTGATCATGTTTTGATTGACAGTAATAAAATGTGTGAATTTCGCAAAAAAAAAGGGTGCTGCTAAAACCTGGAGGATCACAAGGACCGTCCCTCGCAAGAGCACAAGAACCGCTAGGAGCGCAAGTAAGTTGTTACTAGGGGTTAAGGCCCCTCGCAAGAGCACAAGGACCGCAAGTGAGTTATTACCAGGAGTTAGTTAGGCTAGGGTAGGCCCTAACCCTTAGTAATAACTCACTTGCGCCCCTAGCAGTCCTTGTGCTCTTGCGAAGGGCGGTCGTTGTAACCCTTGCGCTCCTTGTGCTCCGGCAAGTTTTAGCAATGCCGAAAAAACTTTGCGAAAATTAAAATCAGTTTTTATATTTTTCTTACCGCAAACGACCAATGTCCCCAAATGTGGACATATTTCCACCCCTAGAACTATAAGATTTGTGATGGAAACTTTGCGCAAAGTCTGCTATTTGATAGTCAAATGACAACTTGACGGCATTATTATCATTGTGAAAGGGGTGCAATATACCACAGACATTAAAACGTTAAGTAGTAAAGTGCCGTACTCTCCCTTGCAAAACTAACCTGACTCTTTATCATTTCTACAATAACGTCGTTTATTAAGTCATAAATGCTTGAAAACTAAGTAGCTTAATTGAGTAAAAATTCCAAAAAAAGCTGTAACTCACAACATTATTATAGACCACCAGAACTAGCTTGAATTACAGACATTAAAAATAAACGGAAACGCTGATGGCAGAACAGCAAAACTAAAATTTAGCGCAGCGCTACCTTTTATCCGATACCACTCATTTCAATGTTTTGTGGTTGGGAATGAAAATAACAAGATACAATTTGAAACTAAAACAAGTTTTCGTAACGTTGGTGATTTTAGTATTACTAAAGCAGACAACTTGGCTTTATTTCCTGAAAAGGTAAGTAGAGTTCGGTTTGTAGAATAGAATACAGGCACGGCAGCCGTTTTATATCGCTAAGTGCTGCTGCCAGCAGTTATGTGGAAACACGCTGCTAAACTATTATGATTGAGGTTGGTTGGTTTTTTTTTTGCAAAGTGAACTGAAAATTCAACAGTAATTGATGGAGACTGCGAAGTGAGCTTGCGCTCTTCGAGTCGACAGCCACCCGGTAATCCTGTATTTATGTCAAATGTGACCGGCTCCAGCCGCGAATCGAGGCCGTCGCGTAGAATCTGTAATCTGCCGGCGGTCCCGCTAGGCCATGCCGTAGACAAATTTTTAGAGCTTCCACTTCCAAAATCACTAGTGCTTCCGCTTCTTGCTTCATTTTTCGCGTCGTGTTGCTTCCGCAATTTGCAGTTACTACTTTTTTTCGAAATCTAACTACTGTATAAGCCATAATTTGCTCATCGGTAAAGAGAAAATTTAATAAGTTAATTGATTACACAAAAATGCAATTAACGTGCAAACAATGTGGTGATTGCCCGTTTGAACAGTAGCGGATCCAGAAAATTTTGGTGGAAAAGGATGCAGTTTTGAATTAGGTTGAATGTTATCTAAATACAAAGACGTATAGACCCGGAAAAGAGCGAAGGTAAATAAGCCTTTTGAAATGTGTCCATGTCAGCGGAGTATTCAGAATTTTTTAGGCAGGGAGGCAGCGATTTTTGACATTTTTAAACGTGTTTTCCGGCAGAGTTGACTTGAGGCAGATCGCGGAACCAAAACTGCTCAAGGGGTTTGAGAGCACGCTCCCTCGAAAATTTTTTGAAAATTCTCATACTGTAAGGGCCATTTCAGTGCTGTTTGGACAATGGTTAAGGAAAATTTTTTGCTCCTAATTGGTCCTTCACCTAATATTGCATTTTGTTGCGCATTTTCGATTTATGCGTGTTTAAGGCGTGAGGATTTTTGTTATATCAAAGACGTTCCAAATCATGGAAAAATTTTGTTCATCAGAAACATTGTTGAAAATGGCTGGTGGGAGATATGCGTCCACCCCAACTCCTGGAATTTCACTTGCCAACTTTTTAAGTTGTTCGTACGCTTCTCGTTTGCTAATGGATTAACGTGAAAGCTCGACTTCTAATCAAGGGCGTTGGTCCCCTTTCGAAGCTTGATCCAAAGTGTAGTTGAAACGTCCTCTAAAATACCAAAATCTTTGTAAGCTTTGGCCCGTATGGTTGTTATTTTGTTCCACCCGATTAAGAATCGAACCCCAATCTAACGCTATAGGAGGAGACTCTATCCACTAAACCATACCATCGGTTGTCTTCACATTTTGCTAATTTTACAAATCCTTATAGGGATATTGAAATCATCGCTAAAAACAAGCCACATGAAGAAATTTTGTGGCAGCCAAGAGTATTTGCAAGACCGAATGAGAATGTTGAAATCGTCGCTAAAAACATTGCAGATGAAGAAATTTTGAGGCAGCCAAGAGTATTCACAATACCAGATGATGCAGAACATCGCGTAAAGGGAATTTTCATGGAAGATACTTCCACAGAAAGACCCCTGTTCGCATTTCTCAGACGGCCTTGGAAAGTGGAAACTACCATCGCCAATAAAACCACTTGTGACAACAAATTAAGTACCGGTATAGGTTATTGCTATTTAATTGTTATGAGTTTAATCGACAGTATACGATTAGGTGCAACAAGATTCTTGTCGTATTTAGAAATACAGTGAATTTCCTACTCTGCCTAACGGGCAAGTCGGAAATCTAATTTTCATAAAACCAGCGACTATTTTTGTCAACAGAAAATACAGTAAAATCTGTTGCTCTCTTTCATAGGTGGCGGAACCGGGGATGGGGGGGGGGGGCTGGCCCCCCACTTTTTTTCAAGGCGGGGCCTAATTTACGCGTTTATTTTTACAATATTGCCTCTGTATGATTGCATTTGAAACTTAATAGGCATACCATCGAAATTAAAACCCAGGAAAGAGCTTAAATCCAGAGATGTCTTCATTAAAATTTTGTTTGTGATGGGGTGGGGGAAACAGAAACTAGAAGCAAGAACCGTGGGTCCGAAGCCGACATAAATTGGACATGTCAAATGTGGACAGGCTAAATATGAATTGTAGCTTGTAGGTATATGGCCAGATTTACGTATAGGCTAAGCAGGCTGAAACCTAGGGCCTCGGGGAAAATGAGGGTGCCTCATCTCTAACAATGAAGACTTTTTTCCTCTTCACCGATACTTTCAGTGGAAAACAGAACATCTGAGGATGTGTATACCTTTTTTTGCTCTTCCAATCAATGTGACCAAATAGCCTAGAGTCTGTTATTGTCTAAATCCGGCCCTTTAAAAGCGTATTTAGGGGCGGGGCTATTGTGCCATGCTCCCCCCCCCCCCCGTTTTAACTCTGCCTTTTAGTAACCAAGAACAATACTAATGGTGCCGAGTGACTGAAATATGCCAGACTCTTTTGATGGTTTTGGCATCCTACCCCTATGGTTCGCTGTAGCTTATGGCCAGGAGCAAATCCAGAGGGGTAGGATAAGAAGTATGCATCCTCCCACCAGCCATTTTCAAAAATGTTTTTGATGCATACAATTTTTCTATAATTTCGAACCTCTTCGATAGCAATAAGTCTTACGCCTGAAGCACGCATATATAAAAATGTGAGAACAAAATGTATCATATTTGGCGAAGCACTCAGAATTAGGGTCAAAAAATTTTAACAAAATTTGTCTGAAAATTATTCAAAAAGCACTAAAATAGCCATTACAGTGTGTAAATTTTCCGGGAAAGCATGCCCCCGGACACCCTAAGAGCTTTTCATGTTTCTTAATCAGCTTCAAATTAGTTCTGCCAAAAAAAGATGCTGGGGAAAAATGTGGAAATTATGCTCTCCCCCCTTTAAAATTTCTCGCTACGCCGCTGCCGGCCCTGGGTGTAGGGGAAGAAGATCTAGTCGTTAGTTTTGCCCCCCCCCCCCCCACTTTAGAAATGCTTCCGCCATCGCTGCTCTCTTTTCAATACAGCCTTCATCATGTCGTTCGATTTGATTACAATCTGTTTAAGAATCTTCCACTGGCGTAAGCAAGAATGTTCATATTCAAGCGGTGCATCTAGTGATGGGATTAAAAAATGAACAGGTTCTTATTGGTATTGTTCTTATCAAGAACAGGTTCCCTTATTTCCCGTCTAAAACTGATTATCTCATCATCTCTGCTAATTTTAAAAAACAGTTGATAATATTAATATAAATATACTACATGCACTACAACACGATAATAGATGCTTGTAACCCCATCTGGCAACACTGCTTTCGCATTGTGCACAAATGGTTTTAAATGCTTTGTTCTACGCAGTGCTGTTTCTGTGGGGGATCAGGGGGCCGTGCCTTGAATCCCATCACTGGATGCGTCCTCTCCTTCTCCAAGCTTTTGTTACACATTATAAACTTAAAAACTATTGTCTCTGGTTCCCCCACTTTTTTTCAGGAGTGGCCCTGGGGGGGCTCTAATTTACGCATTTATATCAACAATAGTACCTCTGCATGAGTGTATTTACAACTTAATAGGCCTACCACTGAAATTGAAACCCAGGAAAGAGTTTAAACCCGGAGATGTTTTCTTTAAAATTTTGTTTGTGGGGTGGGGTAACAGAAAAAGTGTAATCTTCTTATAGCAAAAAAAAATTAACTTGCGGCTTGTAAATGTCAAATTGACCGTCTTAACACATAAAAGGCAAACCAGCGATTGGTAGCATCTAAGCCAGGGGTTCTCAACCGTGGCCCTTGGCCCCCAAAAGGACCACAGAGTACAAAGTGCTCTCTTGGCAACCTCGATGGTAGGAATCTTTAATGACTTATAACAGACGGGGACTTTTAAACTTACACACTGTAGGGACTGTAGGGGCCACCACTAGCGTAGCCAGGATTTTGCAATGGAAGGGGTTGAGAATGACGTCACATCTAACCATACGTTGTATAATAACAATGGATAGCCTCAAATTTAGGAAAGATGTTTTAAACTAAAAGTACCGAAGGCAGTTAAGGCTTAATTAATGTAAGGTAGTCAAAGGAATGCTTTCTGGTGAAACTGTTAAAACGATATTCAAATGTTAGCGATTTTGTTCTTTTTTGAGCTACGTAAATCATTTTTGCTTGAAATTCGTTTAGCCATTTTTTCTACGGAAGGTCTGAAGGACTGAGGGCAGTTGCGTGTACAGGGGCGGCACTGCCCTGCTATTAAAATTGTGTCATTCCTTCATAAGCATAACGGCTAAGAACAAGATTCAGGAAACAGCGCTACGTATTACGTAAGTCTTGAAATTATATGACAATAATTTCACAAAACCAGATTTTCAATGACGAAATATCTAGCACTTGGAAATAAATATCAGAAAAAGAAGTATGAGTTAGTTAGTTAGCTTGTTTATTTTTTCGCTGACTACAAAAACAACAATACGTACGTCTCCTGATATTATATTCATAAATTTTAATACTACTTCCACTACTGCTACCTGCGGTAGTGAGGGGTGGCTGCTCGACTCGATGACCGTTGAGGTCTGCTGGCAGTTTCCCAGCCGCTAATCGACCATGTTCCTTTTTGTTTTTACTTACATTGTTGAAGTATGTGTTTTTTTGTTGTCGCTGGAGGCAAAAATAATAATAAACTTAACAACGACGAAATAAAGTGGGCACATTGCCCAAAACCAATGAGCAACAGAAAGCCGCGAAGAATCTCTCGATCAGTCATCGGGTCAAGCAGCCACCTGAGCAGAGGGAAAAGCACATTTACAGGCCAGCATGCGCTTTTCTGTGTGAGCAATCAAATCGTTAGCAATTATGAACCAAGTATTTTATCGAAGATGAATTTACTAGAAGTTTTAATAGCAAGTAGAGAGAAGATTTTGCTGAACGGCTAATTTGAATTTAGAAAACGTCAAATTTTGTTGCAAATGGGAAATAGAATTCCAGATTTTAACTCCTTGATACCTAAAATTACGTTGGAGCCTTGATGTGTTGTATCTAGGAATATGCAGTGACAATTTATTAACAGTTAAGCGTGTTGATTTCGGATGTATTTCTCTGGTTTTTACAAAAAGATTTGAGAAGGTAGTAGGAAAATTATTATGGACACATCTATGCATTAATTTAGCAACCTCTAATTTGTACAAATCAACAACTTTAAGAATATTAAGGTCTTTATAGTATGGATTGGCGCTTTCTTGATAGTTACAGTAGTTCGGCTTATAATTTTAACTGACTTGTTTTGAAGAGTTGCTATTCTGGAAAGATAAGCTTTGAATGTCCCACCCTAGACTGGAATGCCATACAATAAATGCGAATGGAATGTGGCATAGTATATACTGGTCAATGCTTTTTTTGAAGTTTACACAGCTCTAAAAATTTTTGCGTTTAAACATTGTAAGTGTAAGCTAAAGTTTAGCTTGTTATCCAATTTACGGTAATACCTAAATACTTTACAGACTCTTGAAGGGCTATAGTCGAAGAATCTAGTCGAATGTTGAAATCAGGGTTTTTTTGGCTTATTTTGGGTGAAAAACTAATGCGGAAGATTTATCAGGATTGATGATAATCAAGTTGGCGCTAGTCCAGTATTTAATTAATTTCAAATTTTGATTTAGTTTGCATTCTAGTTCCGTCGGATTTGCAGCATTTGTTATTAAGCACGTGTCGTCCGCAAACAACTTTGTGTCACAAATTTGTTGCCGGTGGGAGATCTTTTATGTAAATTAAAAACAGAAGGGAACCGAGGTTCGATCCTTGTGGAACACCGTAATTTATTTGTTGGAACCTAGTTGAGTTTTAAATGAAGCCTTTTCAGACTCAAAAAGAGTATTAACTTTTCAGTACCGTGGTCACGCCACTGAATTTTACAATTTATAAACACGACACCCGAGTATTAAAATATCACAAGAGAGTAACAGTTAAATTCTTAAAAGTGAACTCTAAGCTGTTTCATATTTCTGTTCTGAAAGTGCAATATTTTTGCGCAGTTTATAACTCCCTGAATTGAGTTCTTGGGATCTGCCTCTGGCTACGCATCCAATTAACATAAAATAACCGACTTGGGCTTGCAGTTACGGGTATACTTGCTTAAGAAAGAGTAATATAAGTATCTAGCGCTTCAAAGAAGAATTCAGAAAAAGACGTAAGTATGACGTTACTTGAGGCTCAGTATGGGGGTTGTACCTCCCTCGTGGCTACGCCACTGGAGGCCGCGGTATAGAGCCACAGTCAAGGGGCCACGACTCAGAAAACATTGAGAGTCACTGATCTAAACTTTTAGAATGGAAAAAGCATTTTACGGTACGTTTTGAGACGAGGCGAGGCACAGTAGTTGTCGTAAGCGTCGTTTAAAACTTTATTGTAAACAATAGCGACTAAACTCAAAACTAAGCCCCTCCACCAATGTATTGCATACCTACCGTCGGCACTGACTTCGCAGACAGTCACTCAAAAGAAATGTAGCCTATTTCGCAGTGTAATTTTTCATAATGCGAGAAGCGGGGCTAATTCTCGGGAAGGTGGTAGCTTTGCTTTTTTCAGACCTAATTTTGACGTTAACAACTAACCTTCAAAATCGATAAAATAAGCAGCTGTCATAAAATAAAAGCGGCGGACTGTGCCAAATACCTATAGCCTAGTTTTTCAATTTTTTGAATGTATTTAAATTTTTTAATTCATTTTGTTTTGCTGTGCAGTGCTAACCCTAGCGATTTCTTTGTCAACAAAATTGCTTTTTCTAGTCAGAGAAAGCAATTAAAACATTTCCATTCTAGTTTTACGTGTGGAGATGCGATTTATGAAGTTTTACTGTTTCTCTACGCATCACCTCGTTGTTGTAGGAAGTAGCGTTGATTGGAGTTGAGCTATTAGTCATCCCAAGTTTATCTTGTCGTATGCTTCAAAAAAGCTTATTGCTGTCGTTGTTTCCGTTACCGTACTCCTATTAGGGCGTTCTATTAAAATTGGTGTTCAGTTAGAGGATGGTGCTATATTTTTTTGACTAGCTGGTCAGAATTTTGGGAAGATAAATTTAGTTAATGAAAAGAAAAAACTTGTAACAGAGTTAACGTTTAACGTTTACAGAAAAAAAAATCTACCGTAACACAGTTACTGATACTTAAGTAATCAAAAATTCAATGCGGAAAATCAGGTGACACTTCCCTGTGTAGCCGTCCTCGTCATTTTCAACATCTTACCTTGTAGTGGCACTGCAGGTGGTGTTCAACTAGTGGGTGGCGCTTTATTTTTCAATCCTGCCCCTATAGCGGTGCTCAAATACAGGCTTTATGGACGGTTATGATATTTACAGTAGCTGTTGGGGTTGCTAGAACAATTAACTTCAGCTTCACAATTACCCTGTCCACATGTCCATTGTCCAATTTATGTGAGCTCTAGACCCACGGTTCTTGGTTCTAGTTTCTGCATCACAATGAAATTGTATCGATGCAGAGACTAGAAGCAAGAACCATGGGTCTGAAGCTCACTTGAATTGGACATGTCACATGTGGACAAGCTAAAAATGGGTTGTAGGCGAAGGAAATCTGGTCACTGCTTTTGGTTCCCCCCCCCCCCACTTTTGAAATGCTTCCGCCATCGCTGCTGCTAAAGGGAGGAAACAACCTAGGAAGAAATAAAGTTGAGATGTTTAAGATGAGCAATGTAACAAAGAGTATTTACAGTCTGGAATGAGTCTAGTTTGGGTTGGCTCTGCGTAGCAAGGCTGGCGAGAGTTTTCTTATGGTTTTATTTTGTTTTTATCGGTTGTCGTTGGATTGATAACAGTCCACCTTTTTATTTAAAATGGTTTACAATGACTTTTTGACAACAACGAAAATGACTGAAGCAACCAAGAGTCAGATGTTGTTTATCTTTTACAAACAAACTATTCTTTTTGGCTTTAGAAACTCGTTGGTCCATGGTATTCGTGATCAAGTCTGCAATTACCAATTACGACAGGCGAAATGCAATCAGAAAGATTTGGGGAGGAGTGAAAGTCTTCAATGATGCAAGATTTGAAGTTGTATTTGTGATAGGAACATCCACTAAAGAAGGTTCCTATCAGAATATTTTGAAGGAAAACAAAGAATTTGGTGACATTTTGCAATTTAATGTGGAGGATACCGATAGGTAAATCAGAATAAAGTAAATTAATGGGATCAATAAAGCTTTACTTTTTGCTGTTTTACGCAATAAACCGTTAAGGGTTACTTTTTCAGATTTTTTACTCTACTAGAATGTCTTTTTATGGCTTAACTTGTGCTAACTGTTAATCCAGAAAACATACATAAGCTATCAATAAAAAGTGGTTTCACTTTATGATGGTGTCATGCTTGCCATGTAGTTTTGCAGCTTCACGCTGCTCTAATCTAAAAAAGGACAACTTTAAGAGGTATCTCATCAAGTCATTTGGAAATACTGACCGGCCCATTTGATTGGAGTTCTGCTTGTTAATAATGGCTGTACGGAGGTTATGGGCATTGGTGCACTGTACCGAGTAGGCCTACAACTGTATCGCGGTACTATTTTGTACCGGTACCGATACCGTTGGTACTCTTTAAAATTTCTACCGGTAACGTGGTATCCTACTGTTTCGAAAGTACTCGGTATTTTCAAACGTTTTTACTCACGTGGTGCACCCTTGAGATGACGTTATAGACCTAATAAAAAAATATTGTCGCATTCGTCATCAGCGCCAAAAACTCTATCAAAAACATTGGCACGCGTTTTGAAATATCGGAAGTGGTGCAATTTTGATACATCCACATGGCCATGGCTTTCACATTTGTATACGTCACCCAACATGCACTGTAGAATAAAATCACAAAAGTACCTAGTAACCAGTACCGGTACCACGGAACGTTTGAACATTTGAAATGAAACGTTTCAACCTTTGGCTATATACAGTAGGTGGTATAGTTGGATCGCTTTTTATTCACTAGTTTCTCGTTTGCAGATCGGTGCCTGATAAAGTTATTGCTGGTATGCAATGGGCATCTACGCTTCCTTCTTATTGGCTGTACTCTTCTATTGATGATGATATTGTGGTCAATTATGCAAGATTGCATGCATATTTTACACATTTACTTCACGGGTTTACGCTCTCGTCCAGCAATACAATTCAATTTGAAGACATTCCTGTAGTGTGTGTTTACAGCTACCAAGACCAAGATCCACCAGCTCGTGATCCGAAGTCTAAATGGTACATGGCAGAAAAAGACTTTCCAGGTAAATACTGGCCAGCTTATTGTCGTGGCGGAATGTATTCAACCAGTAGCGACATGGTAAAAAAGCTTTTCAAAGTTTCAAGAAGGACCCGGAAGTTGTATTTGGATGACGTCTGGATAACTGGATTTATGAGGCTAAAAGTAGAGCACACAGACAACAACGTTGTGGTAAGTCTCTTTAAGTTTGCTTCACTTATGCTACAATTAAATTATATTGAAATTTGAAAAAGACCTTTTCCGAAGCACTTGGCGGTGCAAAATTGGTCATTACGTCCGCGACGCTTTCGCGCTACCTAAATTCATATAAGCAAAACGTTTTGCGAGTTATTTTACGAAGTTTTCTAAAACAGCAGTACTTTTTACTAAAAGCTGCCCACCAATTGCTGGAGAATGTTTCTTGTGTATGCAGTTCGTTTTGTTACAATGTATTTGCGACAGTCATCCCATTAATTATAAATCGATTGCAGAATTTCAAATATTTAGCTTGAAACTCATGTAGGCCTACTGTGTACGTGTCGTTGATAAAATGCTCTTGAATGTCAACAAATTGCAGTCAAAGTCACTTCTGGCTCGGCAATACTTTTGGATAGGGTTATCATATTTTCACTGCGCAAAAGGAGGACAGGTTGTTTGAAGGTCATCACGTCTGCAGATGTCCAATTTTCCGCCGTAAATCAAGTGAAGAGAAAAAAAGACCATCACGTCCGCAGATGACCAGTTTTCATTTTCCGCTCAAAATCTAGTAAAAGCAAAAAATAGGTCATCGCGTCCGCCCGCCGTAGTTTGAATTAAAACTTCCCAAAAATTTTCGTGTAAGAATGATTTGACATGTTTTCACTATTCATAATGCCAAAGAGGAGAACATTTGGGCATTTTTAGCGTCCTCGGAGGACAAATTATCTTTCGTTAAAAAGGAGGACATGTCCTCCAAAAGGAAGACGTATGGTAAGCCTGCTTTTGGATGTCATCAAAAAACTTGTAGTTGGTAGTTTGAGAATTATTCTATATCAGTTATTTTTGTTAATGTCACATTTACCCTGTCCACTGTCCAGTTTAGGTGGGGCTTAAGCCCACAGGTTTTCTGCATTATAATCAAATTTTTGATGTCATAATCATGTTTTAATGTGATTATGATGCAGAAAATCCGTGGGCTTTAGGCCCTATTAAACTGGGCTTGTGGGCAAGCTAATGTGCTGTCAGTGACACGGGAGCATTTTTACAACTAGGGAAGGAGGGCTTGAAAACTAAACCGTATCAACTTCTTAGGCGCTTAGCTTCCCAGACTTTCCATGGTCGGACTCGAGATTTCGAA
Organism: Trididemnum miniatum; assembly: GCA_964006365.1. Classification (NCBI taxonomy): domain Eukaryota; kingdom Metazoa; phylum Chordata; class Ascidiacea; order Aplousobranchia; family Didemnidae; genus Trididemnum; species Trididemnum miniatum. Next base: position 13,671,245 of record OZ023248.1, on the reverse strand, counting down.
ACAAATACAAAGAATGCATGTCAGCAATATGATACGCAGAGGTGCAACCAGAAAAATATTGTTGGGGGGGGGGGGGTTTAGCAATAACGTGATGTGATATTGAGAAGCTAACAGATCCTTGTGGTGAGCAATATCTTGCGAACCAACTTTTTTGAAGTTTTGAACCCTTTCGATAACAGGCCTACGCCATAAGCATCAAAAACAAAAACGTGCCAATGAAAATGCTTCATATTTGATGAAGAAGTCGAATTGCAGACAAAAAACTGACAAAAATGGCCTTAAAACTTGTTTAAAGGGCACTAATTAAAATAGCAATCACCGCATGTATAAATATATAATGCTTCGGAACATGGACCCCCGAAAACCGTTTTTGTTCCTCATGGTTGCTTCAAATTAACTCGATCAGCTGTTGCTGCTCATCGGAAGCAACTGCGTCTAAAAAGACTGTTTCAAAAATTTGTCCGTCCCGCAGAAAATTTTTGGGTACGCATGTTGACTTGTTGTAAATCTATAACTAATTCAGTTTAAAAAAAAAATGTCCCATCAAGCTAAGCGCTCTTCTGGGGACCGCCGTGAATGCGCGGCCCGTAAAAATTCAAGAAAAATGCGATGGGCTGATTGGGCTCGCTCGGCAAAAACTTCGAGCACCTTTGGTTTGAACCGAAAAAAAAAAAAATCTAATTTAACCACCTGAAAATGCATTTATTGTGCGAAGTGGTTTGGCTTTATTTGTTATAATTTTTCACGATCGTAGTGAAGTCACACGATTGAAAAAGTGAGTAAAAGCTAAAAAAGTGCGATGTTAACGGTTTTATTATTTGTGTTTTATTGCAGCCAGCTATCGGTTCAATGTTGTCCGATTACCAGTTGCGAAATACCTCGTGGCAAGAGGACGCCATAGTCTATCACCTGTGGGGAAATACAGCTGAAAAAGAGGTTGACGTTGCCTCTGAATTAATGAAGATTTGAAAGGACATCGTTATTTCATTTGCTGATCAAATCAAATGTAAAGATAACGTTGGACCAGCTAACAGGGAATAGGGATACTATTCTACGGTAGTATGGGGCACAATATTAAAGATTTTGGGCTCCAAACAACCCACTTGATTTTTTATACACTTGACAATGAACATACTTTTATGTTTGTACAAAGTATTGTCAAAGACATTGTAGGCTACGCGTTCCGTTGAACAAAAGTACACGTATCCTAATGTCCTAGGTCCTGAAAGGTTGAACGAATCAGTGTTTCTCAATTTGTTTTGAGCTGTGAAATTTATAAAAAATCCTTGGAGCATTTTATAAAAACACGTAGTAAGGCTAGCGGACATAATATAGGCATTATTAACAGAAACGGGAAAAGTATTCCTACACAGTGTGTAGGGTTATTTTGCCAATTGTTTACTTGTTGGTAGGCCATATTAAATAGTCGTTTAAAATAAACATTTATAGGCCTATAGGCCTACTCATTTTTGTTTAGTTGTTTGCTGACCCGTTCAAGCTTGAACCTCTTGTTTGGGCTTGTTAGGCTATAAGTTATTTTTTTCTCGTGTATTAGCATAACTGCTAACGCACCTGCTTTCAGATGTTAGCGCAAATTCAGCAATTAGTATTTTTTCGCTAACAGAGAATGATGAAACTTTTTGCCAAGTTAATTTCTACGGAAACATTTAATTTGAGCGAAAAAAAAAAAAAGTAGGTTGCGGAAGATGTCAGGATGGGCTGAATATTTGATTTGAGCTTTGGAAAGTAACATAATTTCGGACTTTGGTAATTCACTGTTAGCATAGATAGCGGAATCGGGGGGCCCATGCTCGCCTACTTTTTTTAGAGGGAGGGCTAATTTACGCCCACATTTTTTCAATCAAAACCGCTGAATGAATGCATTTGCAGCTTAATAATGCCAAAATTTCGAGGGCCCAAATTCTTTGCTTGGACTTCATTTTCTGCTCCAATATGTTTGTCAGTAACTATTATCATCCTTATCCCTACTCAAGCTGCACCCCGCAAAATTCGTTTTGCACAATCCGCAACGATCGGTCGCGGATTAGTAACTAACGTACAATAGAACTAAGATCAACTGCAATGCGAAGGAGTCACAGACGCTCTGTGAATGACGGGGCCAACAAAGAAGCACGAATCAGCATTTCTTCAACTTTACGATCATTCATGTTCATTCATATGCTGTATCTGAGCTTAGCTCCTTTATAGCTGCCTACCAATTAGGGAATACAATCAAAAAAATGAAATCGTTTTTTGCAAACGGTGGTCAGAAGATCAGTCAAGTTCAGACTCCATCTAAGCAGCTGATAATAAACCAATAGGAAGGTAGTGACGAATCTTTGGATGCTGGCCATGCTCGTGGTTCAAGTTCAAGCTTAAATAGTAGAAGTGTTAATTACTACCTTAATCATTCGTAAGTTGCAAATTTAGCCAAACCTTGAGTTGGAAATTTGAAGATCTTTTTTGAAAATATCCAATTGATTGTGCTGTCGTTAAATTGCAGCTGTGATGATTAATTAATTACGTTTGAAATAACTTTGATGTGCGCTCTGTGTCAAAACAAAATGCATTGTTTCCGCAAGCATAAGTGACATATTTGCAATAGCTGATCGTGATACTAACAAAAATTTAGAAAATCGCGACATGCTTAAATTGACTGTAGGGCTATGTGTAAAAAATGCGTTATAGGTAAAGAAAAACTGGTCCATGCATTTTGTCCCCCCCCCCCCCCAATATAAAAATGGTTCCGCCATTCATGACTGTCAGCGTAATTTTATTTTGGGTCCGTCAAAGCGGCCATAGATTCGCTCGCCACCGCTGGAACGTTTCTTCGAAGTTGGAAGCTACGTTGCCCCAGCTAGTGTTGTAAGTCCAAAAAAATTTTTTGTAAAAAAATGACGTTTTTTTTTTGTAATCTAAATCTATTTTTATTAAAAAAAAAAAAAAAAACGTGTTTTTTTATTCTTTGGTTTTTTGTTATACTCGTATGTTTAACAGATAGCCTATTTTTTGTTCAAGTGCTACGTTATTTTGCTACGTATTGCTATTGCGAACATCTGGGGTTGAGTAAAATGCTGAAAAAAACGTTTATGGGGAGAGTATTTCGGTCACATACTTTTTGAAATTGTAAGCTAATGCAAATCAGGATTACATTTTAATACTCTTTATTTACTGTGCCAACAACATGGGTACGCTTGGTACTATCGGAAAATAGTTAACCTTCCAATAAAAGTGCCCATTCTTTGCTGTTTTTAATATCAAATCGGGAGAAACAGTTTGCTTTTTAACAGGTGTTTTAACCTAGAGCTACGACTTTACCAGTTATCGCAGTAAGAGATGAACAACGAAGGTGATTACTTCATTGTGTCAGCAGCGGTACCAGGGCCGTAGCCAGCCGGGGGCCAGGGGGGCGCCGCCCCCCCTGGCAGAATTTTCGCCCCCCCTGAGAAAATCGTGATTTTATCAATAAAACCAAAAAAATTATAATTAGGGCCTAATAGCCTTTTCTGAGGCCTGTAGGCGCACTGATTGCAAAATAACTAATTTGCTAATAGCCTCAAGACCTCAAAGCTGATTCAGAAAAGTAATTTTAAAAGCAGAAAAAGCAATAGCTTCCAGGGCTTAGCCCCGGACCCCGCTGGGGGAGCTTACAACGCTCTTCCAGACCCCCAAGCTGAATAATTGATTGTTTGATACAACTAAATCATTATGAACGTCTAATGGCGTGTGCACGAGAAGAATTCAACTCCCCCTTTGCCCCCTTTGGCCATGAAACCAATGAAAAATAACATTTGTATCAGCTTTATGCGATGATTTTTGCTTCTGGTCCTTTTGCTACCAGTATTATTGAATCAGTTACAAGTACTTTTTTTTAATAAAAAGTGCGTTAGAATGACTATTTTCTGCTTAAAATTCGAAAATTCCGTCAGCGGCTGGGGCGTAGCCCAGTTAATTTTTCAGAAAACACCTTAGAATGGCTATATCGTTGAAAAAAAGGTCATTTTTTTGGCCCCCCCGAGATTTGTTTCGCCCCCCCCAAGCTGGTCCGGCTGGCTACGGCCCTGAGCGGTACACACAAAAGATTTTTAATTTTTTACTACAAGATGTCAACATGATAGCGAGCCACAGAAACCTTGCACAAATTGATACGTTCAAGGATCAAACCCAATCTACATTGAGCTAGTCAAACGACTTGCATTCGCTGCACCTAATCTTGAGTTAAAGAACAAAAATTAAACACAAGTTACACAGCAAAGCAAAATTAAATCGTTTGCAAAATTAGATCGCTTGAGCGTATCATTAAAAATGATTAAATTTAAAGGGTTTTCAATGATGGTCTTGCGGCTCGTTAGCGGCCCAACGCTGAAAAAAAGCAACAGAACTGGACCGTCAGCAGACCGACAAAAAGTCCTGCTAACGGCTAGGCTTAGCGTTTTACTTTCCTCGGATTTTCAACTGGGCCTACCCGGGAAGCATATGTTTATGTAATGTACCCAACACCAGCAGAGTGTACATTCCTATTTTATATGCCTGTCTTCACGAACCCGATGGTTAACCACATGTCACAAGCGAAGCTGCAACGAGAATCGCACTCAAAACTAGTGCAGCGCTTCTCTGTGTACGCTGGGCTCTAAGTGACAGAGCTACAAAAAAATCGCAGCAACGACGCAAATAATGGCCATTATAAACCCACGGTTTGTGAGAAAAAAGTAAGGTTCTGCTGATGTTGGGTGCATTACACAAAAAAGTACATTAGGCTTACATAAAAATGCAAAAAATCATAAAAGGTAACATTACATTACATAAAAAAGCAAAAGCCCCAAAAATCTTCGGGATTCGGGAAATTCCCGAAAGTTTTCGCGGGAAGTTTTTTCGAGCTTGATTATTTTGACGCTTTTCTGATTTCACTGTGTAACAAAAAAAAATTTTGTTTGTTACCGGGTTCTAATCAAGATTTCCTGATCACTTACGACCAAAAGGGTTGGAAAATCGCATTTTTTTCATTTTAAACCTTGCTTTTGTGGTTTTGGGAGTGATTTTTAAAATTTAGAGTTTTGGCTAAAATTGTGTGATATAGCGTTTGTATTGTTGCATATTTATCCTCCTATCACCAGAAAGCGATCAAAGCGCTATGCGAGCTTGTTTAGAAGTGGCCAGCCATCTGCCTATCACACCAAAATGGGGGAATCCCGTTAAGTGCCTTTCCCAACGGCACCACAAGTAAACTTGCCGGCTTGTTCTTCACACGGTCCTTTTGATGCTGAGCGTCAAGCAAGGAGCTGTGAATACCTATTTGAAGTCATTGGTTTGATCCGACTCGGAATCAAACCTAGTCTACGACTGCATAGGCAGACGCTCTTGGCACTCTAATTTGGTTTATTTGCACCAAACCAAATCAGAATGGTGGACATCCAGATTCAAACAATGAAACTTGCTTGATTCATGTGTTTGAGTCACTGACCACTGTAAACGTCACCTGGACTTCTCGAGTTTTTTTGCCTCAGCAGATGGACTTTGCTTTTGGCATAATGTACGTGGTCTTTTTGACTCGGTTGGGATTCCTTGTATTTCAAAGGACTGGCGCCTTTTTATCGTTAGTTCAAGCAGGAGTCTAAAAGGCGTACTGCATCAGAATGGACACAGATATCTATCTACCCCTCTTGCCCACTCAATGCATCTTGAAAAAAACTATACAAAAGTCAAAACTCTTCTGATTGCTCTAAAGTGTGACCAGTTCAACTGGCAAGTACAGTAATTAGAGATTTCAGAATGGTGGCATTCTTGGTGGGTCTCCAAGGTGGATCGGCGAAATTTCCATGTTACCTTTGCCATTGGAATAGTGGAAACACAACTGCACTCTACCATAGACGAATATGTCCAAAACAAACTGAATATTCTGTTGGGTACAGCAACATCAAATGGGACCCTTTAATTGACCTCATCAAAATATTGTTGCCTCCGCTGCACATAAATTTGGGCTTTATCAAACAATTTGTTTAAGCATTAGACAAGAATTCGGACGCATTCAAGCCACTACAAAACTTCTTTACCAAGATTTCTGCAGCAAAGGTGGAAGCTGGTATTTTTGTTGGGCTACAGATAAGAAAGATCCTAGATTGCAACGAATTTCTTGAAGAATTGACAACAGAAGGGCAGCTTGGAATAGCTTTGCTCCAGTGGGTCGTGGATTTTTGGGCAATCACAAAGCTGAAAATTATGTGGAACTGGTAGCCAACTGAGTGAAAACCTGCTGCAAAAGGGACTGCAGAGTGTTCTTCAAAGTTCATATGCTTGACGTTAATCTGGATCAGTTTATGGAAAACATGGGTGCATACTCAGAGGAACTTGACGAACGTTTCCTTCAGGATAGGCTATATTAGATTTTGAACGTCGCTACCCAGGACAGTATAATAAGCGTATAACGGGTGATTGCATGTGGAGGCTGATCCATGAAAGTGACTGAAGGGTATGGTCGGAAATCTAGATAAACCATGCATTTCTAAGTGATTTATTTACAGTTTGCAATTATATCCAAGTGTACTATAGCATTGCTATAAGCAGTGTAGGTTGTTAACTTTGTAAATAGGATGAAATTTTGTCCTGATTTGTTGCTAACAAGCATAAACTATGAATACACGATGTAAACCTCCCCTATAGCGTAAACAATCAAGAAATAACACGAGATTATACACGCTAGATTACACAATGTTAGCCAAAAATCTGAATTTCGAAAAACTACTCTCATATTCACAAAAGCAAAGTTTAGGTGAAATTATGTGCGTTTTCCCTGGTTTCTAGACGTAACCAATCAGGAAATAACACTTGGAAACCGGGAACAAAAATTGTGTTACACAGTGTTTTCTGCATTTCAGATTTAATTTTTAGCATTTTGTTATGTTGTTTTGACAAACTTAGCTTGAGCTTTTCTATTTTTTCGACAAACTAAAAAAAAATTATGATCTCACAAGCATTTCGTCTGAAAAAATTTTGCGAATTTTGAAACATAGTTTTTAGTAAGCAAAAAAAGTTTTAATTTGCAGTAACGCAAAACTAACGCATTTTTATGTCGGAATGATAGATATCAGAACCACTGAAATTCTTACTAATGTAAAGACATTTCCCGGGATCCCGACATAAACTTCCCGGTAAACGGGAGTTTTCAAAACCCCAAACTTCTTGTCCCGACCTCCCAGGAGGAAACACGAGCTAGGCTAGTCAAACTAGCACTTAAGGCAGCCAAAATGGCTCATGGTCATGCCATAAATGCCATCTTTAGCTCCAAGCAATCAGTGCAGGCCACTAGGGTAGCATAGCCAGGATTTTGCAATGGGGTGGGGGGGTTAGGAATGACATCACATTTGACCATATGTTGTATACAGGAGCGGATCCAGAAAGTTTTGGTAGGGTACATGAAATTTTGAATTAGGTTGAATGTTAACTAAATGCAAAGACGTTTAAACTCGAAATCAATTTTCGTCACTTTTTTTAAGCGTTATTTTTTTTGGCAGAGTTAATTTTAAGTGCCAAAAACAACTCTGGGGGGTTCCGGGGGCATGCTCCCCCGGAAAATTTGGGCCATTTTAGTGATTTTTAAACCACTTTTAAGGAAAATTTGTCATATTTTTGGCCCCTAACTTTGAGTGCTTCACCAATGATGCATTTTGTTCGCACAGTTTTAATTATAGTATGTATGACGTCATTTGAGGCTCAATGGAAGGTTGTAACCCCCAAATCCCTTCCCTCCCCCCACGTGGCTACGCCACTGGTGCAGGCTATATTTCTGTTGTAAGTGGAATATTGGTTACTTGACATTGCAAAAAACATGTCGGTACCATTAAAAACAGCCTTGTTTTGCCTCAATCTCGAGCTGATAACAAGCCAAAACGGGGTAGACTACTCAATTAGCTATGAAATGATCAACATCATAAAAAACAATAAAAAAAAATAACAAAAAACGAAGCAAAAAAAAAACGTTTTTTTAACTACACTATAGCCCCAGGCATAAGTCTCAGAGATGGACCCCACCACTTGCGACACGTTTTGGCGTAAGAGGCCTACCGCAAAAAAATAATAAAAATTTGAATTTGATTTTTTAAGGTTACGTTCGTCGTTCGTTTTAGGAAATTTTTTTGGTGTCTGATTAATCAATCGATATCGTGACCATTGAAAGAACTACGCGATAAAAACGACCAACATTTCAAGTTTTCAACATCGCTCTTATAGCCCTAACGGTATATCATTTCCTTTCCAAACAGCTTGCAGGATGTATTTTCACAGAAGTAGTTTCGCCCAGGGGCATATAGAACACTGGAATTTGTCCTATGTTAAGGCCCTTCGTCGCTTTTTCGTGACTGGAGAATAATAGTGAAAAAATCTCATCCTTTTTATCTAAATTTTAGATAGACCTACAGTGTAAATCAAATTGGGTAACGTAGACCCAAAAAAAAAAAAAAACTTGGGTTATCATTTTGGGCTCGAAGGCTGAGAAACCCAATTTGCCAACTTGGGTAATAACGACCCAATTTACAAAGTTGGGTTTGTTAACCCAATATCCATAACCCAAGTACAGTGGGTAACTTGACCCAAACTACAAACTTGGGTCTTTAAACCTAATTGAAAATTTTGGGCTCGAAGGCTGAGAAACCCAATTTGTCAACTTGGGTAATAACGACCCAAATTTTTAATTTGGGTGTTTAACCTTAAATCTTGTAGATTAAGAAAATTGGGTAATTAATACCCAAGCTGAAAATTTGGGCGCTTTGTCCCAAAAGCTTTTAGCTAAGGAAAAATGCCCAATTTTCAGATTTGGGTTTTCCGATTAATATTTGTGAATGCGTTTTTGCTTAACTCGTAATCACAACAGTCGTCATAATCACTTAGTAATGGAGGGTTCACAAGAAATGCACAACAAAATATTGCAATAATGCTTTATATTGTCAAAAGAAATAGGTACAAATTAAATGTTCAACAAATAACAGCATTGATTATTTGAACATGTTTAGGTTCACATATGAAGCGATTACAAATAAAACTGATCCAAACGATGTAAATATTATGCGATTATGACCTCAATTTAAATGAGAATTGCAAGTAACCAATTCCTGCAAGCACAAATAGAAATCTGCCACAACCATATGCAAACCCAAGCATTTTTAACTCACAAATGTATGTAAAAAAATAAACAATCATAGATACGGAGCAGTTACAGTATGCTACTCAAAGAATAAAAAATGAAGTGCATACGCAGAGACAATACAAAATAATGCTTTTGCAAAGATACAAAATAATGAAGTATTATGATACATAAAATTAATTAATTTCAGTTATTATCAACAATTTACTGTGCACTTTAAGTGCAAACTATTGTGCGCTCACAAAAACAAGGTTAGCAGCAATCAAGTTTAACAAGATGTTAAAAGGCAATTACAGTAGCTCTCAACTATAACCAAGAGCTTGTGTCACGAAGGTTTCGACTATGCCTAATTATATTTACGTTATGTCAGTCAGATATTTCGCTGAAGCAAAATTATGTCAATAAGCAACCAGCCACAGTCATGATGTTGCATAAAAACTAACCAAACAAAATAGGCTAAAAAAACATGACACCCATACGTTAGAATAGAACACAGGAAACAAAGACGGGCAAACAATGTTTAGTGCAAATGTTATACAATCGGTAAGCAGCAACACACTTCTTTGGAATAAATTCGACAAGTTATCAGTTCAAAGTTTTCCCCCTAAAACGTCTGTTTTCGCATATTATGCATCTGAGAAGTTTTTATTTTACCATTTGTCTCAATTGTTTTTTCCGTTCGCTTTCATTCAAGCCTTTTGTGCTATTCAGGACGCATTAGATAGCATCAACTGTCTGCAGAATTTGGTGTTTCGATGCACATTCTTCGCAGAATTCCCTAAAAAGATGGAGCAATTGTAAGCCCAAATATTGTATATAAATAATGAGCCAGAAAAGCGCATGATGAAAATGAAAATTTCCATCAGATTATATAAATTGCAGTATTTGAGAGAAACCGTTTAAACTTGGGCTTATGTCCAGCAGTGCTTTTGTTAAATTTCAACTATGAAAAACAGTTTGGAATGACTGGGTAAGAAAAAGCAAACTGGAGAGCCCGCGTATCTGCTTTGGTAGGCTTTCATTTAAGGTCAAATCTTCAGCAGTTCGAGTGAAGGGGTGTCTTAGATATAGAACAAAAGAGACAATTCGGTTTTATTGTAGCGTGAAGCAATATGGTAATAACAAGACATATAGCGTTTCAAACCAAATTATTATTTACTCCGATCTACAGTGCGAACAGGTCTTTTGGAACTGAACAGTTTTATGCGTTGATGAAAACCTTTTGCGCGTTATAGACAGGCAAGTAAACCAATGCCATAGAAAGATTATAGCCAGTATATTTGCAATCATACTCACAAACGTTTCGGTAAAAACTTATACCATCATCAGTGTGAAACTACATAGGCACTAGGCTAGAATAACCAGCACAAGAAAGAAATTATTTTAAATACAGCATAACTATTACGTCATAAACAAAGTAGTTGGGATTTACGTAAAATATAACTAAAGGGGCAAATTAAACAATTACGTGCAACTGGAGTGACTAGATTAGTAGTAGGATTATTAAGTACAAACACTGTAGGATTAATTAAATCATAACTAAAAAAAGACGTTGAATATAAATGGAAATTAAACACGTTACTAATTGCGATTTAGGCCTACACGAATATTGTGCGAAGTGAGCTAAACGTTAAATAGGTAGATGGGGTTGGAAGAGTCATCAATATTTAATTGTGGTTGAAGATTTTGGATGAGTAGAGTTTCTTTGATGCGGAGTTTTCGGATATTATTGCTGTGAGCTAGTATTTCGGGGGAATGAAAGTTCATCGTATGGTCTGGGTTATTTTTCAAGTGTTGGGACACATCAGTTTCATTCTTAGTTGAGTTTTTTGGCATATGGTCATTGATTCTAATCTTCAAATTTCTTTTGGTTTGTCCAATGTATGATTGTCCGCATGAGCAATTGAGTTTACACACTACTCCTGAGCTGTGTAGCAGTGTTTGACGGTCCTTGTACCTGAATTTTTGGCCAATAGTTGTTGTTTCGTGTACCATAACAAATTTTGATTTTTGGGAAAGTTTTTTGAATAGATATTGCCGAATTTCTTTTTCAATTTGATGAGACATGTCTCCGATATACGGTAGTTTTACAATCGCGAATATGGGTCTTGTTTTGCTTTCAGAGTCTAGTTTTTCTTCGACTTCTGGAGTTTTTACTTTTTCATGCATTTTGTTGAAAAAAATTCGAATTTGCTGATTAAGAAATCCAGTCGGATAGCCGTTTTTCTCTAGCATGGTGGAAATAATTTTGAAATCTTCGTGGATAATTTTGAAAAACGCGTGCTTTGCTACTTTTGAAAAACGCGCTCACATTACCGAATTTTACAAACATCTTAATTCTATTCACCCTAACATACAATTTACCTATGAACTGGCCCAGAACAACCAATTGGCTTTCTTGGATGTATGGATTAGTAATCAAGATGGAAAACTAGCCTTAAAAACGTACCGTAAACCCACTCATACCGGACTTTACATCAAGTGGCAAAGCTTTGTGCCTCTGAAATACAAGATTGATTTAGTGAGGAACCTCTTGCACAGAGCTTACAAAATTTGCAATTCCTATTCACTTATCCACGAAGATTTCAAAATTATTTCCACCATGCTAGAGAAAAACGGCTATCCGACTGGATTTCTTAATCAGCAAATTCGAATTTTTTTCAACAAAATGCATGAAAAAGTAAAAACTCCAGAAGTCGAAGAAAAACTAGACTCTGAAAGCAAAACAAGACCCATATTCTCGATTGTAAAACTACCGTATATCGGAGACATGTCTCATCAAATTGAAAAAGAAATTCGGCAATATCTATTCAAAAAACTTTCCCAAAAATCAAAATTTGTTATGGTACACGAAACAACAACTATTGGCCAAAAATTCAGGTACAAGGACCGTCAAACACTGCTACACAGCTCAGGAGTAGTGTATAAACTCAATTGCTCATGCGGACAATCATACATTGGACAAACCAAAAGAAATTTGAAGATTAGAATCAATGACCATATGCCAAAAAACTCAACTAAGAATGAAACTGATGTGTCCCAACACTTGAAAAATAACCCAGACCATACGATGAACTTTCATTCCCCCGAAATACTAGCTCACAGCAATAATATCCGAAAACTCCGCATCAAAGAAACTCTACTCATCCAAAATCTTCAACCACAATTAAATATTGATGACTCTTCCAACCCCATCTACCTATTTAACGTTTAGCTCACTTCGCACAATATTCGTGTAGGCCTAAATCGCAATTAGTAACGTGTTTAATTTCCATTTATATTCAACGTCTTTTTTTAGTTATGATTTAATTAATCCTACAGTGTTTGTACTTAATAATCCTACTACTAATCTAGTCACTCCAGTTGCACGTAATTGTTTAATTTGCCCCTTTAGTTGAGTATGATTGCAAATATACTGGCTATAATCTTTTTATTGAAGTTGAGTTCGAAAACCCATCTTAATGCTCCAATGCCATAGAGTTTGTCTTAAATAACAGACAAGCATTCAAGGACTCTAGCGCTTTATAATTTATGCTTTCTTAGCGTTAAGCACATAAAAACCTTAGCATGGGCTCCCATGGCAGTCTTTAGGTTGTTCACACCTTTGCATCCCAACTAAATAATTATCATTTATGTTTAACTGTACCAAACAATCAATTTCTGAAACTTCACAAAAACGTTTAGCAATAAACCACTTGCTTGGAGCAGGCTTGCTTATGTGGAATTACATTTTTAATTTCTTTACCCAATAATAACCATTGGATAAAAACTGCTAATTGAAGTTTGATCATTTTTAGTAACAGGAACAACAGCTACAAAAAATTTAGCCAGTCTATAGCCTTTTCAAATTTTAAACATTATTTCAAATTTCCAATCAACAAAGTTCATTAACGCCACATTACTTGATTTAATAATAATTTTTTATCAAAGACACAAAAAACAACATGCAACAGCTTGACTAGCATCAAATTATGCTGACCTGTAATTGTCACAAAATAAGTTTGCTGATTTTCATGAAAGAGGTTGATGCAAAAATAATCCACTGTGAATTATTTTATATGCATGTTGCCCATGTGTCATAACCACTGCTTTAACTTTACATAATAAAACTGAAAGAGCAGTATACTATCATAACAAGTTTCCAACACACAGCTGCAGGGAGCTATGCAGTGCATGTCAAGCCATATTTTTTGCACCAAGTTCTTTGATTTTACTGCTTATTGCATACGTAAAATCATGAAACCACTCACTACATAATCATGTGTCACTTTCTATGAGTTGCATACCGGGCCTATTGGTTAAAGCGCCTTAGGTAGGCAAAAATTTATAAATAGCAGTATGAAGTAGAATAATCACAATGCACTTGATTGGTAACATACTCATATTCGTATTGATGTGCATGGCATATCGAGAAAAAGTTTGAACTGCTCTTCTGTCAATATTTTAAATATATGATGGCACATTTTTGACTGTTTCACAAAACAATTTAAATGTTTATCACTGCCACATGGATGCCTAACAAAACTGGGTATCATATACAATCAGTTATTAGTGTGAAGCATTACATAATGCCTTAGCATTTACAACACAACATGCATAAGGTTTACTGTTTATCAGTCACTTACCTTGATTCGTTGCATGTCTGTTTTGGTTTCACACACAAAGGTAAATACATGTTATGATGAATTGATGATCAGAAACTTCAATGACAATGCGACACAGTAGTTGTACATACATCACATTAACAGCATGAAGCATCAGCTATATAACATGACTGCTAGGCCCATTCTCTAATTCTGAAATTTACCATGTTTTTACATCAATAAATGTACATTGCAAGCTATTTGATTGCTTATATATCCAGTCAACACTTTGGATAAGCAAGATCCATACCAGTATCAGTGTAATGGGTATTGTGGTACTTTAACATAAAATTGGGAAGTGGCAGCCAGAGATGGGCATTTATCGCGATAATTTATCGGCGATAACTTTTTATCGATTATCGTTATCGCACAAAATAGTTTGGATTTATCGATTACCGTTATCGCTTTTGTTATATATTTTGTTATCGCCGATAAATTATCGCGATAAACGATTTTTTATGCGCGCAGAGTTTAAACTTCAAAGTTAGTGAGTTGCCGCTATGGAAAAAACGCGGTGTCCATTAAGACTTGCTGTAATTTTTAAAAATTATTTCTTTGTTTAGCTTAATTTCACGGCAGAGTCCGTGAACTGCTCTCTTTTCTTGAAAAATCTAGAAAAAACATTTTTGCAATTCGACTTACAAACAAAAAACTTCGTCAAACACATCGAACATTTACCGCAACATTTATCGGAAAAATTTATCGGCGATAATTTATCGATTATCGATATCGCTTTAAGAAATTGAGATTTATCGATTATCGGTATCGCCCAGGGCTTTTTTCAAGTTATCGATAATCGTTATCGCTTTAGTACAGAATGGTTTATCGTGCCCATCACTGGTGGCAGCAGTGTCATTTCCAAATCGGTTTTCTCCACATGGAGGCTCATTTAGATTGACTCATTTTTCTCAGATCAACTCAGCTTCAGATTTCCCCAAAACTCTTATCAACTCCAACCTCTAATGGTCCAACTTGCAACTACTAATAGTGGGTTTACACGAACAAAAAAACGTCAATGGAGCAGAGCTGAGCTTTGTTTGTTCTTTGAAGCTTGCAATGAAGCTTGGCTCCACTTTGCTCAACTAGCAAAGCCAAGTTGCATGACATTAGGTCTATAAAATAAAAGCTCAGCTTCTCACCGTTTTGCACTATTTTTTTAGCTTATGTAAACCCAGCTTAACAACTCTAAATTTGAACTGTAGTCACTCCAATCTCCAGTTCTACCATTCCTCCGCACCTGTACTAGTGCACTCTGGGAGTTAAGAATCACTGAAAAGGGTCAGTACCAGTAGACCTTGAAATTTTTTTTGCCTTCTGATAAGCTTTTCCAAATTCAAATTATTTAAAAGTTCGTCAAAAAACAAGTTGTTTTAATTTTCTATCCCGCCATTAGCAGACCTAAAAGAAGCATGCGCAACCAGTAACTTACTGACATCTGACTAGGCAGCTAGGTCTTAAGTCTAGTAGCTAGTAATAAAAAGACCTGCGGACTACTAGTACTTGTGGTCTTCGCAGCATTTCCAAATCTGTAGATACTGCATGCTATGATAGCTCCTTTCAGCAAGTTGAACACATGAATCTGCAGATAACTTTAAAATCATTGTGTCTACATAGCCTAACTAAGTCGTTACCGGAACCTTTAGATTTTAAATTAGCTTTTTACTCCAGCGAGAAGCAGCAGTTTCAGTTCCGACGCATCAATTAATTCGAATTTCGATTATTTTGGCGCTCACTGATTGCGCTGATCACTAAACCGAAAAGTTTATTGAAGCGTAAAGTAAAATTTAATTAATTTCTGAAAAGTGCTATTTTATTAGAATGATGAATTACATCATGCACATTTAATTATTATTAAAGTCTGCCAGCAAAATTAATAAATTACGCTGACAAACGATGGTATACTGCAAGTTGAAAGCTTAGGTTGTTTGGTTTATGCGGTAGAGTGAAGGTTAGCCGCTTGCGCAACTGTCTATCATAATAATGTTGAACTTGAAATTAAAATGACTAGACACAGGTATGTAACTTAAAATTGCTATAGCATAAGTAGTGAGAAAAAAGACAACAATAGCTTATTAAATGACTTGTGAAATTGGGGTTGTCATCGGTTTTATTTCAAGTGGAAATATACTGCAAAATTTAACTAGGCCTATATCAATTTGGGGTAGATGACGCATTCTGAACCGGCCCTTAGCTCAGTTGCAAAGCGCACGCTTTCGGTGCGGGAGGTCTTGGGTTCAATTCCCGGGCCGGTCAAATCGGCACAGTGTCGCCAACGACTCGCCACCGTTGCGGCGTTTCTTCGGAGCTGTGTAGCCCAGGCGCTAAGCCGCGGAGATGGGCCCCGCAACTCGTTACACGCTTCGGCGTAATACGGCGAGTATAATGAAGATTTGATTTTGATTTTTGATGACGCATTCTGTCTCATCAAGCAAAACAGCTACACAAATGCTAGTTTATAATGCTTAGCATTTACGTCTAAGCAAAATTTAAGCGCATGCGCGTGGTAAGGCCTTGAAAAGCAATAAATCGCAGACTACTATGGCTTCCGGCTTTCCGTTTTGCTAATGTAGCAACATTTACCAATGCCCGTAGATAAATGCTATAAAAATTTAAGATGGCTTGCCCAGCTCCAATATCTGCCAAACACGCAGATAAATCTCAGAAAATTTTTAAACGGCTCGATTATCCTACAGACCAAGTGATCAACTTAGATAAAGCATGTAAGGTTTTTGGTGGTTGGCCTTAGACCAGGGGCGCCAAAGTTTTCTCCAAGAGGAACAAATTTCATAATGTAAAGTACCCGAAGGCTAATAGTCTTTTGTGGTTCTATGTGTTTTGCTGCTCTTCGTAACAAAAATGGTTTCTGTCGCAATTATGACGTAATAACGGTTTAAACTTTTCTCGCCGGTTTTTGTCGTCTCAATCAGATAGTCTTGTCGCATTTACAGCGTAAAAAAGCAACCTCCAGTTAGATTGGACAGGCTATCTAACTTTACATGTGCTTGTAGGCCAAAAATAATACATTTAGCAGCAACAAGCGCGGGCCGTATGAAAACTCATCGAGTGCTATATGAAACAACTGGGTTTTGCACTCAATGTTTCCTAAACTAAGAATTGTTTAAAGTGCAACCCGTTTTTTGAGTTTGAAACCAATCTATTATTTAAAAATTTTCCCCAAAGATCTTAGTTTTAAAATTCACTTTCCCAAAATAAGTTATTTAACATTTCCCAAAAATTTTTTTGGCTTTAAAAACAATATACACAAGTTATTATTTCAGGAATTATTTCCCAAAAAAAATTAATGGGTTTAAAATCCATTGACCCAAAACAATAGTCATAACACTCACCCAAAAATTTAATTTGGGTTTGCTACCACATTACCCAAATTAATATTTGCAAAAACGATTACCCAAAATTTATTTTTGGGTATAAAATTTTTAACCCAATTTACTTGGGTGATGTGCTTTGGGTTATGCAGAACCCAAAATCGACTTTGGGTTTTTGCTTATCATACCCAAAAAAAATTGGGTTTTTGACCGTTTTTTTTGGGTAATGCATACATTTGCCCAAAATTGGGCAATGCGATTACCCAAAATTTTTTACAGTGTAACAGTTTTAGATTTAGATTCTAAAACTTGATATTTTCAAGTTTGGACAAGCTTATTTTGTATGCTCTCGCAAAATTTGTCCATAAATATCGGTTGCAACCTCCCCCCTCAAAAAAAGTGCTAGAGTTAAGGCCGGTTCATAGTTGTACTCTTACGTATAAGTCTAAGTAAATTTTGTGCCTTATAGTTACGCATTTTTGACGCAACTTGCAGTAAGGTTAAGCATTGTCCACGTTTCGCTCACGCATTTCACTTATTACTTAACGGCAAAATCAAATACCGATAAGTAATAAGTAAACGACTTAAGAGCAAATTTTGGTGAAAAAGCATTTGCATTAAGCCAAAATTGCACGATTTTTGAAAGTTGAAAATATTTCAACTTTTGCCGTTTGCCTTACGGTGCGATCGGAGACGCTGAAACCTTAGAGACATTGTGCAGATTATCTTATTATGACATCACATTCGCGCAAAGCATGTCATAATAAGATAAACTTGAACAGAGTCTCAAAGGTCAGTGTCATCGCTCCTTTAAAGGCATTTAGCGATATAAAGATGTGGGATGTGGATGCTAAACCGGCGGAAGAGGCACAGAAGTACAATCATTTATATGATTCGAGTTTAAAAAAGTATAAAAATTCAGTAAGAACTAGCAATAGTTAGAAGGAAATTGCAGATAGCATAGAAGTAGAGTTTTGCAAAAAATGATGGCGGTACATGAGGGAGTCCTTTGTCAGAGCCAAAAAGAAAATGAAGAGAAGTGGCGATGGCTATAATGGCGATAAAATTTTTAAATACTCGGAATGTTAGACTGAATGTCTCCGTTTATCAAGCATGGGGAGACCGTGAGTAGTATGTAAGTAGCACGTACTTTTTTCCTTTTCTTTTACAGTATTTTGTAATAGCTTTTGATAAGTTTAGGCTTTGATAAATTTGCCTCGATCTATTTATCGTCCTCATAATATTCTCTTCTGGCTTGTTTTTTTTCGTCTGCGATGATGCAGAAGCAACGCTAGAACTTTCTTTCTTGAAGTCATGCTAAACTATAATTGCTGAATAAAATCAGAATCCTCGTAGCCCAGCTGCTGACAGCAAACAATTTACTTGGAGCGTTAAGCAAATTACGTTATGATAAAAGTATGTTACTTACGGCTATCGGGCATTAACGTCGTGAATTCAAAAAAAAACTTACGACGTTAATGCATTTTCATAATACTTATACGTAAAAGTACAACTATGAACCGGCCTTATAGCTGCTGAATAAAATCAGAAACCTCGTAGCCCAGCTGCTGACAGCAAACAATTTATTTTGAGCGTTAAGTAAATTACGTTGTGATAAAAGTATTTAACTTACGGCTTTCAGGCATTAACGTCGTGAATTCAAAAAAACTTACGACGTTAATGCATTTTCGTAGTACTTTTACTTATGCGTAAAAGTACAACTATGAACCGGCCTTTAGCGTACCAGCAATATTAGGCTGTTGAGTCTACTCAATTTACGATTATGTTATGGTCACGGGCGAATCCAGAAAATTTTGGTGGGGGGAGATGCAGTGTGAATGTTGAATTATATGTTGAATGTTAACTGAATGCAAAGATGTTAAACCCGAAAAAGAGCGTAAATAAACCCTTTTTAGAAAACATATCCATGTGAGGGGACTAGGGAAATATGTTCAGAACTTTTTAGCACCAACTTTTGACATTTTTTTAAGCGCATTTTCTCTGGCAAAGTTAAATTCGAAGCAAATAGGGAAACAAAAATGATTCTAGGGG
This sequence comes from Trididemnum miniatum, assembly GCA_964006365.1. Lineage (NCBI taxonomy): Eukaryota > Metazoa > Chordata > Ascidiacea > Aplousobranchia > Didemnidae > Trididemnum > Trididemnum miniatum. The sequence goes on along the minus strand of OZ023248.1, from coordinate 13,652,091 downwards.
GGTCCGGGGGCATGCTCCCCCGAAACATTTTTGAAAATTTACATATCATAATGGGCATTTTAGCGCTTTTCGAACAATTCGTAACGCAAATTTTGTTCTTTTGCCCCTAATTAGTCCTTCACTAAATGTATCGCATTTTGTTCGCACTTTTTCGATTTTCGCTCGGCTAAAGGTCTGTTTACAACAAATGCGATTTTAATCCTTGTCGTACGAAATTTTATTCATTTTTTGACGTAAGAAGTTAGAAGAAATTTCTTCCACACAACTCGAAACCCCAACAGTTTTGCTTTTTATCAGTTATTTTGTAAAGCACCTTACGATTGTTCTCTAAAATGCCGTGCAAAGTGACGTAGTGTTACGTCATCATTTCTAACTGTTTCGAGGCCTACGTCATCTTACGTACGAAAAGTGGCATCGCATTCTGTGTAAACACACCTTAAACAGTGCTCGAGTTGTAAAAACACGTAGGGGGGGATGGTGTAAGTCAGAGGTGGGAAAGCCGAGGGTCGCACCGATTGGAAAAGCAAAGTAATAAAGGTCATCACGACCGCAGATGTCCTATATTTCTCGCAATATCAGCAAGGAACTAGGTTTGTATTTCTGTAAGTGCCCGCGGGCTTTATGAAATGATCTCACCTTATAGTTTGCCCACCCCTGATGTAAGCTTTTCTCGCAGATTCAAAGAAAGGATGTTCATTGGGGAATGGTTACGCTAAAATGTTTTATGGGGGGATAGCATCCCCCCGAATCCCCCCTTAACTCGAGTACTGACTTTAAGGCGTAAGAATTATTGTTGAATCGAAGAGGTTACAAATCATGGACAAATTTTATTCATCAAAAACATTGTTGTACCATTCACCCTATCACTGATTTAATCACTGCATGTTTTGACGCTATTGAAGAGAAAAAATTTACCAACCTTATGTTCTTAGATATTAAAAAGACATTCGATACTGTGTGTCACAAAAAATTGCTTCTAAAATTGCATCATTACGGTATTGGAGGTTGACATGAAATATTACCGACTCGTGCGGTTTTAATCTAGTTAAAATTACACATACATTCTAAAGAAAAATGCAGGTTAGAGAGAGATAAACTAAACTGGTACCAAAAGCGGTCTTACTTCTAGCAATGCAGATCACTACTAGAATACGGTACAGCGAGCAGCGCCAATTGCAGTATAAAACATACGAGCGAGCTGCAGGCAAGCGGCAATAGATGATTACATCGTGGTTGCATGCGATCAATCAGCAACAAACGCGCTCGAAGAAAACGACCAACAAATTATCACATTTCTCCCCACCAAAAAAATGAAAGTAAGCAACACGGAAAAGATTACAGTAATTATTATAAAACACAACCAATAGTACATAACAATTATTAGTGTGGTACCCCTTCCCCGTATCGATCAGGAGGACGACGCTGTCTAGTTGAACGTCGTAAAGGAGGAGTAGTGGAAGTTTTATCCCCTGCGGGAGGTATAGTAGGAGAAGCGGGAGGTGTAGAGGGACCGGGTGTTGATGGAGGAGAAGTAGTTGAAGGATTGAAGACAACGGGCTGAGGTGGCGACGGAGAAGGAATAAGAGTATCAACGGATACCGTAGATTCTTGATTGTATTGTTCATCATCTGGGCTTGACTCAGTTACAGTTGGACAAGGCGCTAAGTCTTTAAGCGCTACTGTGGTTTCCCGTCCGTCAGAATATCTCACATGGGCAAAGCTTGGGTTTGCTTCTACCAGTTCGACCTCGTCGCAAAGCGGATCAGACTTTCTTTGTCTTACAAATCTGCGCAGCAAGACAGTACCCGGCGAGGTTAGCCAGGATGGAAGAGATTTTCCAAGCATAGATTTTCGGGGAAAAGAAAGAAATTGTTCATGAGGAGTAGCATTTGTTGCTGTGCACAGTAATGAACGAACGGAATGCAAGGCATCTGTAAGCACCATCTCCCATTGTTCTTCTGGTAATCTATTATTTCTTAGGAACAACTGAACAGTTTTCCAAATTGTCTGATTGTAACGCTCGCACTGAGCGTTTCCAGTTGGGTGGTAAGGTGTCGTCCTACTGGTGGCCACTCCCCTCGAATGTAGGAAACTCTTTAAGTCTCTAGACATAAAAGCCGCTCCTCTGTCACTATGCACGTAACCAGGTAATCCGAATATGGAAAACAAAGTTGTTAAGCAAGATATTACAGATTGCGAAGAAACATTTTTGCAAGGGAATGCAAATGGAAAACGGCTAAACTCATCAATAACGACTAGTAAAAACGGATTGCAACACTTGGATGATATCGGTCCTTTAAAATCGATGGAAATTCTTTCCCAAGGTCGAGTGGCTTTTATGAGTGGCGTGCTATCCGGTTTGTAAAATTGGGGTTTGATTTCTGCACAGGTACGACATTGAGAACATACACGTTTCACATCTTCTACTGAAAAGGGTAAGTTTTTCATTCTTATGAAGTGTATTAACCTAGAAACTCCAGGGTGGCCAAGTTTCTTGTGAATGCCATCGAGATCAGCTGATGAAGACAACGAGGCGCAGACACGTGAGAATGCATCTGGTGCTACGTTTTGTTGGCCACGTTTGTAGACTATATCGTAGCTAAAAGAGCCGAGCTCGATTCTCCAAAGCATTATCTTTGAATTTTTAATTTTGCTGCGTTTTCGGTTGTCGAAAACAAATGACAATGATTTTTGATCAGTTACGAGAGTAAAGGTCCGACCCAGTAAATAATGTGACCATTTGCGTACCGCTTCGATGATAGCGGTCGCTTCTTTTTCTACGGCCGGATAATGTTGCTCAGAACGAGAAAGAGTTCTTGACATGAACGCCACTGGTCGATTATTTTGACTAAGTATAGCAGCGATTGCAAAATCGGATGCATCGCATTCGACTGAAAAGGGAGCGTCATCATCAATGCTATTAAGCCGTGCCTTTAACAAGTCTTGCTTGAGGTGAAGAAAACAGTTTACAGCATTATCAGAAAGAGGAAAAACTTGAGAGTCTGAAAGAGGTTTAATTTTATGGGAAAAGTTAGGGATCCATTTTGAATAATAAGCAAACATGCCAACGATTCGTTTAAGCTCTCGTTTGGTTTGAGGCAAAGGTAGGTCCATGAGGGGTTTAAATCTTTCAGGGTCTGGTCGTATAGAGCCCTTTGAAACCAAATAACCCAACATTTTAATTTCTTTCACAGAAATTATAGATTTTTGTTGATTAAAAGTAAGATTTAATTTCTTAGCCACATCGAAAAAAGCATTGAGGTTGATATCATGCTCAATTTGGTTTTTACCAAATATAGTGATGTTGTCTAACTACGCTAAACAACCTTTCAAATTGTACGATTCAATGACACTATCGATAGTACGCTGAAAAAATGACACTCCATTAGTGACACCAAACGGCAATCTACAAAATTGGTACAGTTTACCATTAGCTTCAAACGCCGTAAACGGCCTATCTTCGCGTAGCAATGGAATCTGGTGATATGCCGATTTTAAATCAACAGTACTAAATACACTATGTTGGGCAATATAATTAATTTGGTCATCAATTCTCGGTAACGGATAAGCATCTAGATGACTATAACGATTAACAGTTTGAGAATAGTCGACAACCATTCTTTTCTTATGACGATCGTCTTTCGTTACAACAACTTGGGCCCGCCAAGGACTTTCAGACGGTTCGATAATACCTTCTTCTAAGAGCTTTTTAATTTCTAGCGTGATAAACTCGTGATCGGCCCGACTGTATCGCCTAGACTTGCAAGCAATAGGTTTGCAGTTAGGATTCATATGCTGAAATATTCGGGGAGGCGTTACATTCGCAGGAGCAACACAACAATACGATTCGTTTTTATCTATTATGAGAGATTCACGAGCTCCGCCAGTTTTGAACACGACACTTTCATGCAGCCGCATAAAGTCTTGGCCTAGTATAACATCGGCACACAAATCATTCACAACACTAAACTCGACATTTTTATAAGGTTGGCCGCGAAAAATAACTTCAGATGAAATTGAGCCAACTATTTCAGCACTACATATTTTCGAAGCTAGATTCACGTTACCTTTTCGAGGTTCGTAAGAAAAATTATTTTCTGAAGCAAACTTACGGTTCATGAAACTGTCCGACGCGCCAGAGTCTATTAATGTTTTAGCAAGTACTCCGTCGATCTTTAAGTCAACCGTAGCGAGTTCGAGTGAAGTTGGAGCTCCTGCAGCAATTGGTTCGATCACAGCCAGATGAGGAGTAGCTATAGACGCGGACATCTTAGTAGACTTCGTTGATTGACATAGCTTAGCAAAATGTCCCACTTTGCCACAAAGATAACATTCAGCAGATTTTGCAGGGCACTTGTATCTGGGATGAAAAACGTTTCCACAAAAAAAGCATTTTCGAGTGATATTCCGTTTCTCCGAGGCAGTGGATATGTACCCCGTGTCTTTTTCTTTCTTCGGTTCAAAGGATAGACCTCGATACTCAGAGTCGGAGGGCGTTGGCTGTGAAGCAGTTGCCACTTCAGGCTGTGGCTGAAAAAAAGTCGCGTTCTTCATAGCTGAATCTAGTGACCTTGCCAAGTTAAACGCAGCATCGATATCGAGAGTTTCATTTTCTAAAAGACGTTGTCGAATCTGATGGGATTTTAAGCCTCTAATAAAAGAATCTCTTACAAAATCGTTTCGGTTCTTTTCTGCTGTAACAGCTTTGAAATTGCAGTCTTTTGCAAGTAGTAGTAGATTTTGTAAAAAATCTTCTATCGACTCACTTGGATGTTGCTCTCTAGTTGAAAGAACATGCCTGGCAAAAATTTCATTTTGGGGTTTTATGTAAATTTTTCTCAAAGTTTCAAGGGCTTCATCAAAATTGGGGCAATCGTCGATATAGGAATATACAGTCGCTGATACGAAATTTGTAAGTACGTTCAGTTGATTGACATTTTCGTTCGTCTGCTGTACTGCAGTTAGATAGTTGCGAAACGTTTTCAGCCAATGCTTGTACTCAACACTAGCGTTTCTAGAGTTTGGGTCTACCTCCAATCTTTCTGGTTTGAGACACTTATCCATTGCTGACAAATTTTAACTAGATTAAATTGACATGAAATATTACCGACTCGTGCGGTTTTAATCTAGTTAAAATTACACATACATTCTAAAGAAAAATGCAGGTTAGAGAGAGATAAACTAAACTGGTACCAAAAGCGGTCTTACTTCTAGCAATGCAGATCACTACTAGAATACGGTACAGCGAGCAGCGCCAATTGCAGTATAAAACATACGAGCGAGCTGCAGGCAAGCGGCAATAGATGATTACATCGTGGTTGCATGCGATCAATCAGCAACAAACGCGCTCGAAGAAAACGACCAACAAATTATCACAGAGGTATTGCAAATCATTTACTAAAAAGCCTGAAAGGAAACAATCCGTTTCTTTACATGATATAACTCAATACTTTAACGATTGAATACGGAGTCCCTCAAAAGTCGATATTAGAGCCACTTATAATTCTAATCTATATAAATGATCTGCCTAATAGTTTAGTAACTACTCGAAGATTCTTTACGGACGATACTGCATTGATTATAACCTCCAATAGTACACGAGTACTTCAAGAAGCTACAAACTCCGAGCTCTCTAGAGTTTCTGAGTGGATTGCGTCTAACGTACTGACTGTAAACCCATTTAAAACAAAATCATTATTAATTTCTCCCTATATTCGTAAAACCGCTCCTCTTACGTCCTTCACATTTAATGAAGAGAAATTAGAATCCTCGAAATCAGCTACATATCAAGGAGCAGGCCCTTAGCCAGAAATTTTTTTCAGGGGAGGCCCGTTAGGGCCCACATTTTTATTGCATATAGGCCTATGACGTCAAACACTGCGACAATGTAGTAGTAGGCTAACGTAATTTTTATCATGCTATACATAAACTGTAAACGTGTACAGCTTGTTGGCTTCTCTGTACGGTTTATGCGCACGGTATTTTAACAGTAAATAAGTTTCTGAAGATGAATACTACAACAATAGTTTTGCTTGTATGACGTGCACAAAGGTGCCCGAAGAAAATTTTGTAGGGAGAGGGGTCAAACTGCAGACATGGTTAACTATACAGGAATAAGGAAGAACTTGAGGTGTACTGTATAATACGGGTGATTGTTTAGACCCTAAACAATCACACATAGTTTGAACAAGCATGTTTGCCTTGAAAATAAGTTAAGGTGGTTGCAAAACCGGGTAAGATAAGCAAGAAGTCCTCACATTTAAGATTTCTGACCAATCTTCTACCTAGTGGTTTTTCCGGTGCTCCTTTCCAAACATACTTGTATGAGGATGTATTTGTATTATAAAGCTGATCTTCAGGCCTTTGTTTTTCGCTGTTTTTTTCTTGTGCCTTACCGTTTATCTTGATTTTGTTAGGATAAATAAACTGCTACCACTAATACCGTTATACAATTGCGCAAGTAATTAGCCTACGTTGGCTTTATATTCCCTCTACGCAAAATTTTTAACACATCTACAGCAGCTATGTCTGAATTTTATCTTCTTCCATCACAAAGAATTTCGTGATTTCATAAACACGATTCCTTTCAAAGCTACGAGTCCAAGCATAGACGAGGACTCAAATGCTGACTGGCTGAAAAAGAGTTGCGATAATGTGATTTTTGCGTTTTACCCCGATAGACTGAGTTTAAGCATATTTTCAGAATGTACCAGAAATATAGGCTACCAAACCAAAACTTTACCTACCAAATAGCCAAAAAATATACCAGATTTTTCGAATCTGGTACACCAGTTGGCAACGCTGTTTACGATTGAAATGAAACTAGCAGTAAAAATTTGGCTCAAAGGCAGGTTCCTCTGCGGAGCTCCAACTTCCAACCGCACTTTTTTGCTCTGGCGCAAAACCAGGGTCACGGGTTTATCACGGTCACGGGTTTATCAGGTGCAAAACTAGGGTCACGGGATAGCTTGGTCAAATCTAAATCTATGTTTTCCTTTGCTGCTCCAAAAATTTGGAATTCTTTGCCTTTGCCGCTGCGTGAAATTAGCAGTGTTTCCCTTTTCAAAACGCATTTGAAATCTTATTTTTTTAATATTGCTTTTGAGGATATTGCCAGTATTGAATAACTGTGCTATGTTTTACTGTAGTAGTGTATTACCAATGTTAAACAACTGTGCAAAGTTTTTTGTAGTAGTACTTTTCACATATTTATCTTTGATGCTGTTGGGTAGTGATTTTTAGCGTTAATTTGATTCTGGTCAACCCCTTCGTCAGATTCATCGAATTGTTGATGAAATCTTAAGGGGATACAAATTCTTCTTCTTTTTATTATTATTATTATTTATCACCATCATTGTTACATTATACTAGCGCTATTTTTGACTCGTAAAACAAAGTTTTTGTTGTATCTATAATTTCGAAATTTTTTTCAGAAAAATTCGCAAATTTTTCGCCAAGTTACAGGGGGGCTCGAGGTTTTTCAGGGGAGGGGCCGGCCCCCCCCCTGTAGCTACGGGCCTGTCTAGGAGTATTAATTGACAATACCTTGAAATTTAACGAGCATGTCACCTACCTAGAATCCAAAATTTTTCGTTCTGTAGGTATAATAGCTAGATTGTCAAGATATCTTCCAACTGAAATTCTGACAATCCTTTACCATTCCCTTGTGTCCACCCATCTCCTCTATACTTTACCTGCTTGAGCGTCAACTTGTCTCTCCTATATTCATAAAGTGAAGATGTTACAAAACAAAGTTATAAGAATTATGACAGAAACGAGTAAATTTGAACCAATTTCTCCACATTATTATAATCTGAAAATACTCAAGCTAGATGATTTATATCACTATGAAACAGCTCAACTCATGTATCAATATGTTCACAAAATGTTGCCAACACACTTTAGTAATTACTTTATTGATGTGTCTAACGTGCATACTCACTCCACCCGTAATTATTCGTTAAAGGCAATTTCTATACCTAGATATTCCACCACGAGATCACAAAAATCTTTTAAATATAGGCTATTGGAGCTAAAATATAGAACGAAATACCCCAATCGTTTAAGCAATTACCTTTTAATAAATTTAAGACAGAATATAAAAAGTTTCTTTTCAATAATTATCTTTCAATTAACTAAATTTCATTGTTTTAAATTAGGAACGTAGTTGAATATATGGACACTCAATTCTATTCTGATTGCATAAAATCTGGACTCCTTTCCCAAAGCGACACCTGACTTTTAGCTATATGTTAAATTTCCAGTTGGTTGCTGCTTGACTCGAAGACCACTATGATCACTTCGCAGTTGCCTGTTGTTGATTTTTGTAAGCTATTTGGTGTTGTGTTTTTTTCGAGCGCCATGAATCGACAACAAATAATAAATTTTGAATTTTTTTTTTTTTTGTAATGTATTTTATTATCGTCGATAAATTATCGCAATAAACGATTTTTATGCTCGCAGGGTTTAAAGTTAATGAGTTGGCGCTATGAAAAAAATACACGGTGTCCATTAAGTGTTGTTGCAATTTAAAAACATCTCTCTTTGTTTTATTTAATGTCACGGTAAAGTCCGTGAACTGCTCTCTTTTCTTGAAAAATCTAGAACAGCATTTTGCTATGTAATTGGCAAAAAAACTTCGTCAAACACATTGAAAATTTACCGCAACATTTATCGGAAAAATTCATCGCCGACAACTCATCGCTTACCGATATGATTGATTGATTGGTAATTTCTTTATCTTTATCCTCCAATCACGAGAAAGCGGCGAAGGCGCTATACGTTGGACGAATTCAGACTCGCTTCGAAGTTGCCTTTGTTTCCAAATTTTCCGGTTGAATTTTCTTCTGACTTCTTTAATTTGCTGCTTGCCAGGTTCCATCGAGCAGAGATAATCATCGTAAAGCATTTTGTGCAAGGACGCAACAACAACACTAGGTTGGGAGTTAAACCATTAACCTTGCGATCATGGTCGTCGTAAAAACGACGCTCCAAACCTCTGCACCATCGCTTTCAGACATTGAAAATTATCGGTATCCCCCAGAGCTTTTTTGAAATTATCGATTATCGTTATCGCTTTGGTACGGAAACGTTTATCGTGCCTATCGCTGTACGTAAAATTGCCTGTAAATTTCTATAAATTTTCCTTTCAATATACCTAAAATTGAGAATCGCTGAAGCAGAAACTTTACTAACCCACAATGCACGAGACTGCATAAACTCCTTTTCGCCGAGTTGGACAGGGCATTGTAGTTAGGTTAAGAAAATGGGAATTTCTCATGACTCCTGGCATAAACGTCGTAAAACTGGTGGTAAACGACCACAGCCACGAAAGAAGAGAAAGTTTGAATTAGGTAGACCTGCTTCACACACTAAACTTGGTCCGAAGCGCATTCATTTAGTTCGAACTTTTGGTGGTAACACCAAACACCGAGCTTTGCGTTTAGATCATGGAAATTTTTCGTGGGGCTCTGAGTCTATCACTCGAAAGACTCGAATTATTGACGTGATGTACAATGCAAGCAATAATGAACTTCTTCGTACAAAAACTCTCGTGAAAAATGCAATTGTGGCCATTGATAGTGCTCCATTTCGGCAATGGTAAGTACAGTAGTGTTATCCCACAGTTGGTGAGGTGTAAAGATGTGTTTCAAATACAAAGTAGCTATATTTAAGCGCTTGTAGTGTTTTTCGCTTCATTTTATTTATCGACCAGGTTTTATCATGCTCTTGTGCAGTCGAGTGAAATGTGACAAGTACTGTAGGCTACCATAGTACCAACAGACTAGTGAAATTATACTAGGTCATAAACCGTAGTCAAGTTACACATTGTTTGGATCACTGATCAGCTTTATATCCTACGATGTCACAATTGTGTGTAATGGTGGCAAATCATCTACCGGTTCATTGCACACGCTTTTCATCAGATATTTGTGATGCAAATACCTGGCTACTAAGTTGCATCAGCACAGCCAGGCAGGGGATAAGGGGGACCAGTCCCTAGGGATCGACCAGAGCCCTGGCCAGGGATGCCACTTTTTGCGCCGGTCCGGCCTAGGCCAGGGAGGTCATAAATATTGGCCAGGGCCGGGGTTGAATTTCAAATTTAATTACGGTGGCCTACTGGTACTGTACATTCCGGCATACAGGGCATGCTATGGAATGTACTGGTAATGGAAGACGATTTTTCTATACTCCATACTGTGAAATATCTTCCATTCTGTATTCATTCTATACTAAAAATTTTCCATTCCATACTAAAATTTTTTTCCATATTCCATTCCATTCTTCCATACTAATGTAATTTAACGTAATGGTATAAATGCACTATTATTAAATTATGTGACATGCGCCTTATCTGCCTAAAACTAGTCTTGCTCATTCGTTGAACAATCCTACATTGCTAAAAAACACAGTAAATATACACATGCATGTAAACATAAACACAGTGGCGTAGTGAAAAATTAAAGAAATAGGGGGGCATAATTTCCACATTTTTTTCAAGCATTTTTTTTTTCGGCAGAACAAACATGAAGCTGATCGAGAAACATGAAAAGCTCTTAGGGGGTTCGGGGGTGTGCTTCCCTGGAAAAATTTTGAAAAATTGCTTGCTGTAATGGCTATTTTAGTGCTTTTTGAATAATTTTCAGGCAAATTTTGTCTGAAATTTTTGACCCTGATTCTGAGTGCTTCACCAAATATGACCCTGATTTTGTTTCCACATTTTTGATTATGCGTGCTTAAGGCGTAAGGCTTATTGCTATCGAAGAGGTTCAAAATTGTGGTAACGGCAGTGGCTAAGGTTATGTGACGGTAACTTTGGTTTTCTGAATTCAAAGTTACGTGAGAGTCTGGCGACAAGCATCGGTTTATAAGCGTCATTTTGTACTTGATCCCCATGACTTTTTGATAGCTCAGTGGATAGAGCGCCGCTTATAATGGAAAGCGCTGCACAAGTTTTGGGTTCAATTCTCATCGCGGCTTCGGTTTGTTTTGCTTCGATGGCTTTGGTTTGATTTGGATCCGTGTGACCTGGGGTTAACAATCAAGTTTGTGAAGATAATAGAATAGAAAAGAAATAGACTAGACTAAAAATAGAATGAAATTGCTTGTCACGTAACTTAGAATTCAGAAAACAAAACTTACGATCACGTATCCTTAGCCTCTGCCTATGGTAAAATTGTATACATCCAAAACACTCTTGAAAAAGGCTGGTGGGAGGATGTATTGTATACCCCTGGCCTTCATCTTACCCCCTTGAGCTGCAGAAATCATCGAAAGAGTCTGGCATATTTCAGATACTTGACACCATCAGTTTTGTTTATTTATACTAAAAGGCAGAGTCAAAAAGGGGGGTGGCATGGCACAATGCCCCCCTAAATACGTTCCTGCATAGACGTAAACAATGTATTTATGCTTACAGTAATGGACGCAAATTGTACTGAAGCAATAACGATAATTGATAACTTCAAAAAAACCCTGGGCAATACCGACAATTGATTAATCTCAATTTCTAGAAGTGCTGTCAGTAATCGATAAATTTTTCTGATAAATGTTGTGGTAAATTTTTAATGTGTTTGACGAAGTTTTTTTTTGTAAGTCAAATAGCAAAAAAGTTTTTGTAGATTTTTTAAAAGAGGGCAGTTTAAGGACTTTGCTGCGGCATTAAACAAAAAAAAAAGAGATTTTTTTATTTTAACAAGACTTATTTGACACCGTGTATTCATTCCTTAGCGCCAACTCTAGTTTTGAACACCGTAGGCATAAAAAATCGATTATGGCAATAATTTATCGGCGATAACAAAATATCTTACAAAAGCGATATTAGTAAGGAAGCGTCTATTTCACCGAAAATTCTGGTTACTGAAGTTCGAAAATTGTGGTTTGCGGAATCGGAAACATCCCCTAACAGTTCCCCTACTGTGAGAGTCACACTACAGGAACCAAAAACGGTTACGCAACTACGATTTTTCAAACTTTGGTAACCGCAATTTTTTGTGAAATGGACACTTCCTATTTGTAATCGATAATTCAAAACTATTTTAAGCGATACGATAATCAGTAATGAAATTATCGCCGATTATTTATCTTGATAAATGCCATTCTGTGGATGCTTAACGCTTAAAAGAACAATACAGCCAGTCACTACATGCTAAGAACTTACACTGCAGAACCGAAAAGTGACCAGGGATGCCTGATTGCTTTCAGCAAGAGGTTCCAGATTGGACCTCAAAAAGGTTCTAAAAAAATCAAATCTTTATTATACTCACTGTATTACGCCGAAGCGTGTAACGAGTGGTGGGGCCCATCTCCGCAGCTCAGCGCCTGGGCAACACAGCTCCAAAAAAACATCGCGACGGTGGCGAGCCGTTGGCAACACTGTGCCGATTTGACCGATCGGGAATCGAACCCCAGACATCCCGCATCGATAGCGTGCGCTTAGCATTTGAGCTAACCGGCCGGTAACCAAAGCTTGTAACGAGTTGCGGGGCCCATCTCCGCGGCTTAGCGCCTGGGCAACACAGCTCCGAAGAAACGTCGCAACAGTGGCGAGTTGTTGGCGACACTGTGCCGATTTGACCAGCCTGGGAATCGAACCCCAGACCTCCTGCACCGATAGCGTGCGCTTAGCAACTGAGCTAACAAATGGTCCAAGAAGGTCCTAAATAGTTCCAAATATTAGAATTGAAATTTTGCATATTAGCAGTAAGTGTTGCAAATACAAACTTGACACTACTTCAATATATAGTCAATTGGGGTAAGTGCATAGGCTAGTTAGAGTTTTAGGGTCCTCGGTCGTACTTTGCGGTGTTTAGTAGGTCCTTTGTCGTCCTTTGCAGTATTTCAGTCCTTTGCGGTGTCTAGCAGGACCCCACCAAAGACAGATGCCCCTCATAATTACTTACCTTTAAAAAAAAGATTTCATTTTATGAAAATATAGCATAAAATCTAAGAAAACTTTAAACATGGGGTAGGTGGGGTCAGAAATATTTGTTGGTGGAGAAGATTTTTTCAAAAATCGTTAGACTATCAATATCATGATACACAGTACATACTAAAAAGTTCATCTTTTGCCATAGCAGGTCAGAACAATTTTTTTTTTGTCATAACCCTAATGATCACATCAATTTACTGCAACTAAAAGCATTTACTTTTAGCTAAGGACACCTGTCTAGTAGCCTAGTGCTGACAAGTAAACGAGTATGTCTGTTTTTAGTAGATTCATTACCTGGGTATAGGGCAACTAAACAATCAGCTTAAAATACTGGTCGCCAGATATTATAAACAATTAAGGTAAATAGTTACAGAAACGTTTAATGAAAATAATAAAATTGAATACAAATAACAGAAATAATAAAAACAAGAAATTAGGAAATATCGATATAGAAAAAGAAAAACACCATCAAACACACTCCAAATAACCAAATAAGTACTAGTATAATCACAGTACGAAGTATTGCGGATTATGAGATTAATAAAAAAAACATGAAGCTTTAATCTGAGCAACCTGTCGAGATGGCCTGTGTTAGTAAGTTGACTGCCTGGGACCTGGGTATCGCAATACCACCATCACTAGTTGCTACAGTTCTGATGTCTGAGTTCCGGTGTCATAGTCCATATAGTCCACCAGGTTATCTGTCTTAATCTAGTCCCTTACGTATCAAGGATTTCCAAAAATGATTTAACACAAGATAAGTTTTTGGAACATCCTTTTTGAAGGCGCGCGCTCGCTGCTGATCAAAATTCCTGCATCGCGGCTGCGCATTTTTCACAGTTTCGTCAGAAGAAAGAGCGCTCTTCTTTCTCTTTTTGGAAAACATTTATGATTGAATGCTGATTTCTCGACCAAAAAAGTGTGACTGTGATGAGCCAAAAAAGTTTTTTTCCAAAAGTTTGTAGTACCTGTGGATTTTATCCTGCGCATGCCAGAAACTGTAGGTTTCACATATACGCTGTCCAAAATTCTGGAACGTTCCAAAAGCATCACTTTAGTTCTAAGTATAATACCAGGTTCCAAATCGAAAATTTTGGTTCTAAACGCTTGATTTTAGTTCTAGATCTAGAACAAATAGTTCCAATCTGACAACACTAAAAGTGACTAATTATCCTCATTCTAGTTTGATATTCCTTCGTAATTTGTTGGAAGTTTTGATATATAGCCTGTGTAGTTAGTATGGAAGTATGGAAGACGATCTTCCATTCCATTTTTCGAATCTTCCATTCGATTCTGAGCATCTTTCGTATTCCATACCAAAATTCTCCTTCCATTCCATTCCATAGCATGCCCTGCCGGCATATAAGACCTTTAAAGTGCAAAAACCCACCTTTAAAAATTGGGGTGGTCTCATAGAACAAATATAAAAGTCAAATCTTAATTTTTACATAAAGATTTTTTTTATTTTAGATGAAAAATGCGTTGGTGCGTAAATTTCACCGTGGTTTATTTTTTTTATTTTAAAAAATGCTATTTTCCAATGTATTTACATTAAAACTGCAAGCTTAGGCTATGCCTATTTCTTTCTCAGTAAAAATACGATTACACCATCAAATTTTCCACTTCAGGAAGTTTTCCCCTTTTAAAATTTTTTTTTCCTGATTTGGAGAATATGTCCATAACGGAGAAAAAATTCCAATCTGATAAATTATACCAAACTGTTAAAATGCATATTAGTGCAGGAGGCCTTAATAAACAGCCAGCAATCAACAAAAATTTTTATTGACAGAAAACAAAAGGATGCATATTATTTGTTTTTCTATTCCAAGAAAGAAATTGTACGCAATAGAAACTTTTTCTGGAAAGAATTATTTTTTGTAATCTGAGAAACAAAACTCAATTACGCCTACTCTTGTCCTCAGGCCCTTATTCAAAAGTTGTATTTGAATAAGGAACTGAGAATGATTTATTTCCCCATAAGCTAGGACAATGCTTGGCTCTTACAAAAATGTTAAATGCATAGATGAAGCAAGCGATCATCAGCTACGCTAACTGCTTCAGTCTAGATCTTAACTCAAAACTAAGCGAGAATCGGTTTCATGGAGTGCAATTGATAGCTGCAGTCTGAGAACACTGCCTGAGTATGTTGACGTCAGCGATGAAAGCCATCTTTACATTACACCTGCTACTGTGATAAACGTAGCTTGGGGCATTCAGTGGTACCAGCGCAGTTGCACACGTGCAGAAAAGCGGCTGGAAGAAAAGAAGCAGGCAATTTTTAGCTACTTCCCAGAGAAATCAAACTGCAGTTATTACAAAAAGTATACCGTAATTAACACTAGAGCATTAACAGTTCTATTTTTGCAAAGGCATAAAAAACTTTTGAGTTACTTTTTAATTAACTCAGTGTTGTATTTCAAACTCTCTGTGATACATGCAAAATATCATTTTTCCATTGGCCTAGTATTTTGTGGCAAACATAGTTGTTCATAAAAAATAAATTGAATTGTGCTTTATGTATAAACATTTATCAAATTAGCTAGGCTATTTTGTTTGAAATTCATCCTAAGTGGTAACAACATGATATTATAATCATAGTCATGGCCTTTGGGGCCAGAGGAGCCCAACTCCTCCCCTAAATTTAGAACTGATGTTTTTCATAGAAACGCATCATCAATTCACAGGGATCGGTCCTAGACCTCTATCAGGGATCGGGATCGGTCCTAGACCTCTATCAGCATTTCCTGCAGTCACCTGGGGGCCCTGATTCGGATAGGGCTGCCACAGCCCTACTCACAAGGCTCGACGGGAAGCGGAGAAATCGCTGGTCAGAGACGGTCCGCAACATTGACTTTTCGCACTCCAGACGGCTGGCATGGAATACTATAAACAACTTGACTGGTAGGTCACGACAATCCCCTCGTCAATGTCCCGTTTCAGCTGATGCTATTGCTTCTCAGCTGGTTAAAAATGGGAAATACGAAGGTGTGAATCGACGCTCATCTCGGCTCGTTTTACAGGAAGTGTCTGACCTTTGGAGGGCTGATCCATTACATCCTGCGAATGTCTCTGGGAGTTTTTCCCATCGGGAGTTCGCTGCTGCCCTCCAACATTTAAAACCAGGCAAAGCTCCTGGACCTGATTCCATTTGTCCGGAGCTGATAATCCATGCTGGAGCCAGCTTAAAATCTTGGCTACGTGGCTTCCTATCTTCCTGCCTGCACCACCTCAAAATTCCTAAGATCTGGAGAAGAGCGCTAGTAGTAGCGGTCCCAAAGCCTTCGAAACCTGTAGAGGACCCAAAGAGCTATCGTCCCATCTCCTTGCTCTGTGTTCCCTACAAGATTCTCGAGCGACTTATCTACGCCCGCGTCGAACCTCTTATTGACCCTCTGCTCCCACGGGAACAGGCGGGTTTTCGACGCGGAAGATCCACCGTGGATCAAGTCACTTTGCTCACGCAAAGCATTGAGAATGCATTCGAAGCGAAAAAGAAGGCCGGTGCCGTCTTTATCGACCTGACAGCTGCCTATGACACTGTCTGGCACCGTGGCCTCACCTGCAAGCTGTTGCGGCTTCTGCCGGACAAGCACATGGTTCGTATGATTATGGAGCTGATCCGCAACAGAAGCTTCACCCTTACAACTGGCGACAGCAAGCCTAGCAGGTTACGACGCCTGAGAAACGGCGTCCCCCAGGGATCGGTCCTGGCCCCCCTCCTTTTCAACATCTATACATATGATATCCCCTCCATAACCTCCCAAGAAGTTCGCCTATGCGGACGACCTGGCGATACTTCGTACATCTGGAGAATGGAAGGAGTTGGAAAGGACTCTAAGCCAGGACATGACTACACTCTCGGAATATCTCCAGACCTGGCGATTGAAGCTTAGCCACACTAAAACGGTGACGGCGGCCTTTCACCTCCACAATCGAGAGGCTAAGCGTGAGCTTAAGGTCTGTAACATCGGTAAGACCTTACCTTTCTGTCCAGTTCCCACTTATCTTGGGGTCAAACTGGACAGATCGCTCACATATCGTCCTCACCTGGAAGCATTGCGCAAGAAGTTAAGTGCTCGCGTCTCACTGTTGAGGCGACTTGCCGGAACAGGTTGGGGTGCTAGCGCTAAGACATTACGCACAGCTGCCCTGTCTCTGGTCTACTCGACTGCCGAGTACTGCGCAACAGTCTGGTGCCGCAGCGTGCACATACGGCTTATCGACAGTGTAATAAATGACGCCTTGCGCATTGTCACTGGGTGCCTGCGTCCCACTCCATCGGTCTACCTTCCGGTTCTTTCAGGCATCCAGCCAGCTGAGCTTCGCCGCCAAGGAGCGACACTTTCCCTAGCCAACCGCAGCTCCCTGGACCCTGACCACATTTTACATGGCCAGTTTCATGAGTCACAGGACGTATGTAGGGAGAGATTGAAATCTAGACGCTCATTTGTACCTGCTGCTCGGAAATTACTAGACAGTCTTTCTGAGATGGACGTCCGTGCAGCCGAGTGGACGAACACGAAATGGGACATGGAGTACTCTGCCAACGCATTGTCACTCCACGCTTTCATTCCCAAGGCTAGCTCCAGACCCTTGGGTATGGGTCTGCCCAGGGCAGCCTGGGTCAAGCTCAACCGTCTGCGTTCTGGTGTTGGACGTTTCTGTTCGTCCATATACAAATGGGGTCTCGCTCCTCTAGCGAATTGTGAGTGTGGTGCCAGTGAACAAACCGCAGATCACATCATCTCACAGTGTCCCATACATCGAGCACCCCGAGGTATGTTTGGTCTAATGGTTTTGGATGACGAAACAAGATGCTGGCTGAAGTCCCTTACAGTCAGCATCTGACCCAAGCAGTTTGGTGGCCAGGGTGGTAAAAGGATAAACCCTCGGCCTTGGTCCTTTTATCTGTCTTGGAAGAGATGCCCCGCCAAACGACGACGACGATCAATTCACACCAAACACTTTGGACGTTGCCAGTACCTAAAAATATTGCCATCCCCCCAAAAAATTTGTTTAGGCCAAGCTGCCTTGCAAATTATGATATTATGGTGAATGTACAATGTCATGATAATTGTACTGTTTCCTTGCTGTAACCGTTGAGTGATGGTAGGCATATGTAAGAATTATATTGTTTGAAACAAATTTGTGTTTATCTATTTATCACAACACATTTTCAGTGACAAGCCTGTAATTATTTTACTATGCTAAACTTGCTTATTGAAAATTTTGTGATTTTAATTCAATTATTAACCAGTTATCAATTGATCAAACATTTTTTTATAGCACTAAATGTACCAGTTCTACAACTTAGACGAGGTAAAAGTAATCTTTGTGAGGATAATGATTGATTTGATTGAAAATTGTGTCATGTAACAATTTTATCTCACATGTTAAAGTAAAATTGATACATTTCAATTTAAAAAAAAAAACTTTATCCTAAAAAAAACTTTTTTCGCTAGTGGACTTCAATCTTTGTTTATACTATAAAATGTGAAAAAGTGTGATCATTGTAGTTGATTGGAAATTTTACTGACATTTGATTATAATTTTATAGCAATTCCCCCCTAGCCCTGATGTATAGTTTTAAGCGCTTTGCACATTTATGCCACTTGGAAATTCAACCCAGTGCTTGCCGATAAAATCATACACTTTTCAACTTTTACTTGAAGGGTTGTATCTACACTTTCATTTTCAAGAAAAAGACAGACTCTGCACAAATGCAGTTTGTCTTGAAGGGAGTTTCTTTGGAAAAAAAATTCGTTGTTGAGTTTGGCCACTGGCCAACCAGACACTAATAAACTTTTGCTGATGTAATTTTAAAACTTCTAACTTTCAAGGCAAAAGTGACCCATCCTAGGACACTGGATGCCAGCATGCCCTATTGTAGTGGTTCACTTTTAATATTTTATTACACGAGGTTGAAAAGCACTGATGTAACCCAATAATCATGTTTAATTGTCTTGAATGAATGAATAAGTTAATGACTAATGAGGTGTTGGCACCCTTTAGTTATTGTTAGACTAGTGTGTGTAACAATGCTGTTAATAATTGCTCAACTAGAAATACTTGAAAGATATTGCTCCATTCTTGGCCACTTCAGAGTCTGTAATGATTTTTTCAGGTATGAAGCTCATTATTTAACAGAGTTGGGCCGAAAGAAAGGAAAACCTTTGTCAGATGCTGAGAAAGCACTTTTCAATAGAAAACGATCGAAGTCGACTCAAAAGAAGTACGATGACCGAAGGAAAATGGCCAAGGTATGTTTTGTTGCGTGATTTAAAAATTTGCCATTGAAGTTGCTTCCAAATTTACCTCCATTAATATTTTGTTAGTCAGGGTAGTAGTTAAATCAATAATTATGTTAGTTTTCATACCAAATGGTTAGCGAACGCAATAACGATGTCCTTGTGATTAAACGTGCATGCATGCCTTGGCGAATCTAGTGCAATTGATTTTATCGAAGTTGTAGCAGCTGCTCAAAAAAGGCCGAGAAGACAGGAGGTAAATTGTACTTCAGCATCCAAATTTACTGGTTGCAGTGATGCAAATCTTCCGCTTTTCGGCGAATTTCGCCGATTTCGTTGCCAAAAATGTCATTTTCGTGAATCGTCTAAATCCGTTGCAACAATTTAGGGGGTATGGGAGGGGGTTGGGGGTGCACAATGCATATTCAGGTTGTTTATATGAAACTAATCGTTCATTAGTGATGGCTTTCGCTATTGCGATCTGATGCTATCATCAGAGTGTGATGGAAGAGGAAAATGGTTTGTCTGACTCATTAGATCTCACATCTACGGCAAATCCTTGGCATGGCGTTTGCACGTCAAACAAATGATGTAAAATCCCTGCCCTAAATTTTCTCATTCTGCAAAAATTGAATCTTCGTCTAACTTTGGGATTACTGGAGTACTCTTGATCATTTTTTTTTTCAAGCATGGGAACTGCAGTCCTTGACGTTTTCGCACAAATTTTGATTGAAATTTAGGAAATTGAAAAATTAAGAGTTTCAACTGCTTGATAACAAGCTGCACATAGCTATTTATGTTGCAGCGCCGTTGACTTTGCTGGTTTTTATAAAATCGCTCTGCTAAAAAATGAGATTAAAATTAATTACATTAACGGTAACCACCTTGGTTTGCAATCATAGGCGTACGGTTAAGGGTTCCCAAGTGCGCTTCTCAATATGACTGACACAAACTTAATAGTCTGTTATGCAGCAACAGTAATGGTTTAAACATATTTTTAACCGCTGCTCCATGGCAACCTCAATTGCGGTGTGGTAGCAGCGTAGGCGCACGCAGGGGGAGGGGGCACGGTACTATGGCGCCCCCTCTTGGCTCTGTGTTTAGCTGGTAAAACCCAACTGTCAGTCTACGATTGCTTTAACTAATAGTGGTTGCAGCCTCCTATTATTTATTTTAGCCCAGTTCCTGTTTTTAGACATAGACTAGTAAAATATTTTTGTATGGTCTGACACTATAATAGTGACTGTTCTCACTGCAGGTACCGGTATGTCCAGTTTCCTTAAAAAAGTCTGCTAAAATAAGTGTTTTTAAACCGTAAAAATCCGTTGGTGGCTGGGAGCTCAGGGCTCGTGCACATCGAGGATCATATAGCTATGAAAACATATATTAAATGGGAGTAGTTTTAAAAGTGCTGCTATGTAAACATTTTTATTGCAGAAAAGTTATGCAATGGGCACATGCAGCTTTTCACTCGAACCCGCTTTTTCATGCGAAAAAAGTTTTGTAAGCGAAGTAGTCCTAGAAGACAGTTATTTTTACTGTCCAGTCTCCACCTACTGATTTTTGCGAAATACGAATCTCTTCTCTCCATAAAATCAAGACTCTGGACCCGCAATAGCAAAGGACTCGTTGGGGGGGTCTGGGGGTCGCCCCCCAGACGTTGATTCGCGTTTTTGAAAATTCTCGCCGATTTTCACTCCAGCCGTTTGCATCACTGTGGTTGAGTGTACTGTAGTATCATTAGCATTCGATAGGGTATGGTAACGCATTGCTGTGAAATTCTTGATCTGTCTGATATTGTTGGGGCGATAATATCGATAGGTATTTTATATTGTTAGTCTATCCTTAATTTCTCTTGTAGTCTTCAGTAGTTGGTTTTGTCCAACCCTTTCCAACATATTGTAGTTCTCACTGTAAAATTGATTTTTAGTAATTTATTTGCATGTCATATTCAATCATAGGCAGTGATGGGCACGATAAACCTTTCTGTACTACAGCAATAACAATAATCGATAAATTATCGCCGATGAATGTTGCCGTAAATTTTCGATGTGTTTGACGAAGTTTGTTTTGTAAGTCAAATTGCAAAAATGTGTTCGTAGATTTTTCAAGAAAAGAGAGCAGTTCACGGACTCTGCCGTGGCATCAAACAAAACAAAGAGAGATTTTGTTAAATTGCAACAAGACTTCCATAGCGCTAACTCGCTAACTTTACGCAGTGTGCGGAAACAATCGTTTATCGCGATAATTTATCGGCGATAACAAAATATATTACACAAGTGATATCGGTAATCGATAAATCCAAACTATTTTGAGCGATAACGATAATCGGTAAAAAATTATCGCCGATAGCTATAGCCGATAAATTATCTCGATAAATGCCCATCTCTGATCATAGGTATAATAGAAGCGTGAATTTTCTCTTACCGATTGGAAAATATTTGTTGGGAGTTCTGTTAATGAGAATCTTGCCGTAGTTCCAAGTTTGTTTCAACTCTCAGACGTAATTGATTTTCAAGTCAAGAGTTACTCAAATGTACGTGGCTTCTTGTCACAATGTCGGCCCCCTCCGTCCAGCTGTTTTTTTTATGGAAAAACAGTAATTTTTTCGGCTGAAGCTTTTGCCATTTTTGCGACTACTTTTAAATTGCAAACAAGCTGCAAACGTGTTTGATGTTTCAGGTTGCTAACGCCTTGGAAGATCAGATCAGCCAGGGTCGTCTTCTCGCTTGCATCTCTTCGCGACCAGGACAGAGCGGACGATGTGACGGATACGTGTTGGAAGGAAAGGAACTCGAGTTCTACCATCGTAAAATAAGGGCTAGAAAAGGAAAGAATTAATTGTTCTTTCAATAAACTTTTACATCCCAATGTGTCTGGTAATTGCATTTGCGGAGCTATTAGACGGTTTTTGTGAAACGAACAAGTGCTAAGGCTACAGCGAAAACAAAACGTGCCGAAAGATCACCATCTTTTGCTAGTTAAGTTTAAAAGTGAACTTCGTAGCAGTACTGCCGTTTTTTCTCAAAACCTAATAACTACAAATTTTTCAAAAAATTTGTTTTTGCAGTTTTCGAATTGAAATTCGATGTTTTATCATATGTCCAAAAATCAAAGTGCTGACTTATTAAGTTATGCTAATGCGGATACCTAACAACTACACGCAAAAAAATTTTTTGCCAACTTTTTACCGATTATTTTTTTCGAAACCTAACAACTACATTTCAATTGTTGAGGCATATTATGACGTCATATAATTGTTTTCTTCAGAGTACTGTAAGTTGAAACAAGGTGACTGAACCAAAGTCCGGAATGAGACGCCTGTGACGTCATAATCCAATTTGTAGTTGTTAAGTTTTGAAAAAAAATTTGTTACTTTTTAAACGAAGAATTTTTTTTTTAAACCTAACAAGTCACTTTTTTTAAAAACTAATCGATAGTTTATTTTTTATAAATCAATTTTCATTCATGCCTTTAAAATGACTCACTCTGAAAAAGAAATAGAAAATTTTACAATCAGGATTTTGTGCTAGCTTAAAAAAACATAAAACCTTCAATATCTCGAAAACTTGATTAATTGTAGTTGTTAGGTTTTGAGAAAAAACGGCAGAGTAGCCAATTTTTATTGTCTGCCATGAAATAACAAAAACTACAGTGAGGCAAAAAAATGACACCGCGACTTCGTGCTTACAACATTAGCACAGGTAAAAAAGAGTTAGCGCGGCCGATGACAATGTGAAAAGAAAACAGAACACAAACAAACACGCGTTTACCGAAACACGACCTTTTCATAGCATGAGTAGGCATGGTTTCAATTGTAACCGGAAAGTAGTCCGGAAACATTTTTGATGGCTCGCACGTACTTACGGTATAGGCTAGTTAAGTCACTGCAGAAGAACAATTGCTCATAGACAGGAGAGATTCATCTCCCACCAGCCATTTAACCATTTTTAACAATATCTTTGATCAATACAATTTTTCCATAAAGTCCAACCTCTTCGATAACAACGATTCTTACCAAGTAGCACAGGCTTATAGACCTACGTCCTTTTTAAAAAAAATACTGTTCTCCGAGGACGCCAAAAAATACCCAAATGTCCTCCTTTTCCGCGTTATGAACAGTGAAAACGTCAAATCGTTCTTCTACGAACAATTTTGGGAAGTTACAGTCCAAACTACGGTCTGTGGACGTGGTGACCTTTTTTTGCTTTTCACTTGATTTTGGGCGGGAAATTAGACATCTGCGGCAGTGTCCGAAGTAGGAACTTTTTACTGGAGGGATGTTTTTGTCTACAATTTTGCCTGAATTCTGAACCCAAATAACAAGACAATGTTGCAGAAATGGTATTTGTTCATGGGGCGGCGTCATTGGTCAATGACCATTTTAAACAGTGGCAGAGGGCGTATAGCGTGTTTGCATGCCACCAGCATGATGAACAAAAATTATCAATGGAAAAATTTCGAAAACTTCATTAGCTTTGTTTTAGGCAGGTTTTTATTTCATAAATGAAGCAAAGGGTTTGGGGGGAAAACAGTAAGCTCCCCAAGCGGGGTCCGGTGCTGAGTCCCGAGAGCTATAGCATTTTCTTAATTCATACTTTCAATCTCAAATATAGCCTAATCTAACTAATCTGTTCTTCAATGAATATGACTTAAAAACAATTTGTGGTTTAAACTTTTTTTTATTTCAAGCCACTTAATTGCAGCTTAGGATTTTTGTGGTAGTGAAGTACATGCATCATGGAGATAACCTAGTTGAGCATCGAACCCGAGAAGCCAGCTTCGAAGCCCAATGCACCAACCACTCGGCCAACTGTGGTTTAAACTTAGAATTTGCAAATTTTGGCGTAACTAGGGCGCCACAAGTGTTGATAAGTTTTTAAAGGGCGTCTCCAACAAAAAAAGTTCGGAAACCACTGCTATAACATCTTCTTACAGCTTTCGCCAACGCTTATTAAAAATTGCCAACGTGTTTTAGTATTGATGAAAAATAAACTGTTCTGTTCTGTAATTGGCGTACTGAAAAGGTTGTTTCTGATTGGTTTGTGAAGGAAGTCATAATGGCTACAAGATATGCTGGAAAGCATCGCCGCCGGAGTTGTCAATTATGCTTGGGCTTGGATTTTGAAAAATTGTCGAGCCTCAATCGAGCCGGATGCCGGAGCAAAGTCAAGAGTTTTAATGAGTACTAGGGTTTTTGCGATAACTGGAATAAAGCAAAGAGAGCATGTTAATTGTCGCATCTATCCAGAGTTGGGCAGTAACGCGGTGCTTTTTTAATACCGTGATCGGTACCATCGATACTTTTAAAAAGTGTACCGTTTTTGGTACCATTGTTCCTTTTTATAGACCGTTTTACTCGATATTTCGGTAATTTTTTCTTAACGAACTTAAGAGAGCAAAAGCGGAAATTATTCCGCGAAAAGTACCGCGAAACCACGTTGTTGTAAATCAGTGGTAGGCAACCACCGGGCAGCGGCCCCGTGCCGGTCCGTGTGCAGTTTGTTACCCGTTTGTACGCGTTTTCAGAATAAATGCTTTGAATTTGAAACATTTTTCTAACATTAGACGCAATTTTCGGACTTTTTTAAGTAAATATTTGATAGCTCGATTCTGGTGACCCAGTATGGCAAATTCATTCAAAAGCATAAAATTGACCAAATTGCAAAGGCAAATCTTTTGATTCAACAGCGAACATTTGATTATGCTGTCATTTTATCGCAAATCTTGCGTAAATCAAATAGCGCTGGGCTAATTCAGTGCGTAAGACCTATTGGCGTTGCGCCATTTGAAACTTATAATTACACACTTTTCCCTCTGTCTTGCGACCTCATTTCGCTACAGCAGAGTTGTCAGATAATACGTATCGCGCCGAGACAAAACAGTTAGTCTTTTGTTGACAAAACGACTTTCCGGTACTTTTGAGGCAATCATATTGTATAATGAGACAGATAAAACTTTATCGTCGCTTGTTATGTCTTTGAAGTAGCGATTCAGATCGAAGAACTTGCAATGGAACCCTGACTTCAAAGAGGTTTACTTCAGCTTGCTGTTGTTCTATTCGCAGTCAGTCCGAAAAAAAAACAAAAAAAATTAAATCTTCGTTATACTCGCCACAATACGCCGAAGCGTGTAATAAGTTTGTGGGGTCCATCTCCGCGAGGTTGCGTCTGGGCAACACAGCTTCGAAAGAACGTCGCAGCGGGGGCGAGCTGTTGGCAAAACCGTGTCCAATTTGATCGAGCCCTAGACCTCTCGCACCGATAGCAATGTCATTACCACTACGACAACCGACCGATTGCCTCACAGGATTACAAAGTAATTAAACTAAAAAAGCAGTTTTAGGGCGATTTGGGGCAATTCGGCTATAACGTCAATTCGCCTGTAACCGTAAAATCAAATCTTTATTTCACTCGCGGTATTACGCCGAAGCGTGTAACGAGTTGCGGGGCCCATCTCCGCGGCTTAGCGCCTGGGCTAAACAGCTCCGAAGAAATGTCGCAGCGGTGGCGAGCCGTTGGCAGCAATGCGTCCGATTTGACCGACCGGGCATTTGAAGCCCAGATCTCCCGCACCGATAGCGCGTGCGTTAAGCAACTGAGCTAACCGCCTATAACCGCAGTTTATCCTCTAGAGGCGTCGTTATAGACGAATTCTACTATCAATATTGTTAACAATTGATTTCTGAATAGAAATAATGATGATCACTAAACCATTGATTGCTAAACCACTGACTAAATGATCGCTGAACCGTGATTGCCATTAATGCATGATTGCAGCAGACTAACAAAATAAGAATAGGCCTAAATATAAATAAAGTTATAGGCCTACTGTAAGTGTAAGTGCCAGTGACATACGCAGAATTTTTCCATGGGGGGGTTCAGTGACGTCACATCGTGATGAAGTAAAATATTACGTAATACTACGTCATCACGATGTGACGTCACTGGCAGTGTCAATTTAGATTTTTAACGTTTATAATAATTTTTCATCAAACCAGACGGTAATAGCGTAGTGTTCCAGAATGATGTCGCTATCGATGCGTAAGATTTGGGGTTCAATACCCACGTCGGTCAAATCAGATACAGTGCAGCCAACGGCTCGCCACCGCTGCAACGTCTCTTCGGACCTGTGTAGCCCAAGCGCTAAGACGCGGGGTCGGACCCCGCCACTCGCTACCATGCTTCGGTACTGCAGCGAGTTTAATGAAAGGAGTCCAGTGAAGATTTGATTTGATTAAAAAAAAAAATTTGTGTGCAGCCATAGCTACTGCAGAGACACCGTATTTAAGAAAACTCCTACTTACCAACTGCTTCACAGCAGCAGCATCAATGACAAAAACGCAGTTCAAGCAAAACACATTAGAAAAGTTGGACTACCAGTATTGTTGCATATCGCATCGTAATGAAAGTTTCGCGAGATTAAATTAGAAAGTTGTACAGAACAGAAAAAACATGATAGCAATTTCGGCAAGCTCTGCACGTTGTTTCAAAATTAAGTAAGAATTAATTTTTTCCGCAATTGTCAAGGGGGGTGACTCCCTGCCCCCTCCCTTGCATACGACACTAGGGGTCATTTCCGCGACTTAGCGACTGGGGAACACAGAAACGTCGCAGCATTGGCGAGCTGTTGGCGACACTGTGCCGATTTGACCGGCCCTGGAATCAAGCCCCAGACCTTCTGCACTGATAGTCTGTGCGCTTGATCACTAAGCTACCGACCGGTACCGGCCCAGAAATTGAACCCAAAACCTCCCGAGCCGATAGCGATGTCTTTGGTTAACCCCAACGGGCTGGTTTTGTTAACTCAAAGTTATGACATCGCAAGCGGAACATCCGCCTACGTTGCAACCATTCTCTTTCAAGAATACCTCCTGCGCTGGAACGCTGAGTTGTCCAGTCTTGATAACCGTTGAAAACAATCGCTTCATGACATCACAACACGACTCCAGCTTTAGCAGTACCCACTGACTTTGTCCTGGCTTGCATTTTGTGTTGGTTGTTGGTTCAAGCGCAACCCACCAGAAAAGTTGGACTACCGGAATCAGTGCATCACAATGAAAGTTTCTCGAGATTAATAAGCAAGTTAAATAGCACAGAAAAACATGACAGCAATTTCAGCACACTCTGTATGAAAAAAGGCGGATCGTTTCAAAAAGAGAGGTTTTTATTTTTTTTAAATTGTCGATGGGGGGGAGGAGGGGGTGACCCCCAACCCCCGTGCGTACGCCTCTGCTTATATGCCATTAAAGGAAACTTCTATTTATTTATTTATTGCTTCACAGCAACAGAAATGACAAAAATGAGGTTCAAGCGACACATCGCCAAAGTTAATCTACCGCTACTGTTACATCGCAATCAAAATACTAAATAAGAAAGTTGGATGGAACAGACGAAACGTTGGAAATTTTTGCAAGTTCGAAGGAAGGGCAAACAAAAGGCGTATCATTTTAAAAAAAGATAAGTTTTTACTGCATCTCTAATCGGCAAGGGGGGGGTTTGACCCCCGAACCCCCCCCTTGCTTACGCCACTGGTAAGTGCACTAAAACATTGATTTCTAAAACATTGGTTTTTAAATTTTTAGGCAGCGTTAGCCCCCTGAAGAAACTTCTAGTACCGGTAACGCGCTTTTTTGCTTGTGAAAATTTGCCAAAACATTTAGTGGTTGTGCAGTGCACGTTAAATAGACCTATTGTAATACACCACCTCCGCAGCTGCGGTAGCAGAGCAGATATAGGCTGTACGGAAATCATTAAAACTTCTGACAAATCATTTTGTTCAAAGAAATGACAGAGCTATACTCGAAGCCAAACGTTTTTGCTACGCGTTTCATGAAAAATCAATTGAAAATCATAGCCCTTTTACATCGAATGTATTCACTAACCGTATGCGTTGTATAGGCATGGTTGTAGGCAATGGACTACCGGTAGCCGATCAAAGTTGTAAATTTGCTGAAAAAAAAAGAAAACTTTTTTGTTTGAAGGTATCGAAAATCGGTACTGAGTATCATTATTGTCGTTACTATTTAAAATTGTACAGTTATCGGTAACCGTATCGTCGTTACTTTTTTTACCAAAATTGATATGAACATCCCAGCTCTGGCTACATGTAAGAAAAACATTAAACTTTTTATGGTATCTATCACGAGGAGAGACGTTTTGGCATCCCCCCCAGCTGGGTTTATTTTTTTGCTGTAAAATTTCGGACAAATGTCCGAATTTGCACTAAAAATTCGGACATCTATAAAATTTTTCGGCAAGATTTTAAACGAACGATTTTACCAGTTTACTAAATCAAATGTCAATAATTACTGCATTTCACAAAAACACGAGACTGGTTTTGAAAACGAAACTTGAATCACGCCAAAGCCGTGTAAAAACACGGAATGCTTATGCGAAAATGATCTTTTTTAAATTCTTTCTTCCGAAGACGCAATCATTAACCTCATCTTTCAAAGATTTATTTTAGTTCAATATTTCACAACTTCACTTAAAATATGAAAAGCAACAAATTGTTTCAAGTTGTCAATAAAAGTCTCAAGGGAGTACAAATAACGAAGCCTGTGCGCGATATCGCAGTAGCCACAATCGTGCGCGATATCGCAGTAGCCACAATCGCGCGCGATATCGCAGTAGCCACAATCGTTCTGAACGTCTGGACATAATTCCGAAATATGGAAAAGCGCAAAAACGATTTCTCCTCGCTGACAAGCGAGAATGTTGCAATCAGGGAGTCGAACCGTTTAATTTTTCCGGTTCAGGTTTGGTTTGGGTTCAACAGCGGTTTCAAATTCGGTTCAGTTCCGGTTAAGGTTTAGATAAATTGAAACGCTCAGGTTTGGTTTCGCTCCAGAAAAAATATTTTAAAATCGGTTTATAAAATTTCGGCTCAGGTTCGCAGTAAAAATGGTATAATTTTAGTAACGCAATTTAAAAAATGAAACGTACAAAGCAATTTTTCTTCGCATTGACAGGCCAATACAATGTATTAAATACTTGTAGTAAAGCCAATTTTCAGATAATTAAATTGTAACTATGCTCCGACACCGGCGGCCTAATCTTTGATGAAGAAACATATCGTTACATTGACGGGCCAATGTACAGCTTGTAGTGCTGTGCAAGTACTGTATTTCATTGAATATAAACCACCTTCAAAGTGTCAATCGGTTACGCCGATCAAAGTGACGCGTGTGACCGCACGGAGCGAGCCGCTTTTTCAATCGGTTCGGATTCGGTTAAGCTGCGCAAGTACTCAAATTATTCGGTTCAGTTCCGGTTCGCTCTTCGCGATTTTGAAAAATACGGTTCAGGTTCGGTTAAGGTTCCACAAAATTAGCTTAAAACCGGTTTATAAAGCTCCGGTTCGGGTTCGGTTCGACTCTCTGGTTGCAATAAGTACGCATGTCGCAAAAAACTCATTAGATGTCACAGTGGCAACGGTTTAGTTGCGAAAAGGAAGTCGCAAAATTTTAGATAAGTTAGTGAGCATGGAGCCGCCACAAGCGTATTGTTGTGCTGTAAGCAAATTTTTTTCGGACACTTTGTCAGAAATCGCTCCAAATATTTCGGATATTGAGCAAAAAATTCGGACAATGTCCCAAAAATGTCCGAAAAAAAAAACCACAGCCCCCCCAAAAAACACAGCCCCCCAGGATAATTTTTTTTCTTTGCTGGGGAGACGACTAAATTTACTGGGGGATATGTCCCCCACCATCCCTTCCCTACTTCGCACACTGATCTGCGGACAAGATGTCCTATTTTTTGCTCTTCACTTGATTTTGGGCGGAAGATTGGACATTTGCGAACGCGATGACCTTTTTTCTTGTTCTTCACTTGATTTTGGACGAAAAACTTGGACATTTACGGACGTGACGACCCTCAAAGAACCTGCCTTCTTTTTGCGCTGTGAAAATGTAATAACCCTACCTTAGCGCGAATAAATGGAAAATGTGCAAACAAAATGAATCATATTTGGTGAAGCACTCAGGATTATAGGGGAAAAAATAAAACAAAATTTGCCTCAAAAATTGTTGAAAAAGCACTGAAATGAACCATCACGGTAGGCCTATCTAAATTTTCAAAAATATTTTGAATAAAGCATGCCCCCAGACGACCCTGGAGCTATTTTTGTACCTCACTTTGCTCCAAATTAACTCCGCCGAAAAAAAATTACGCTTAAAAAATGCCAAAATTTGGCACCCCCCTCAAAAATTCTGAATAGGGGAAGGTGGGGTAGGATGGCCAGTTCTTTGCTTTCTACCATTTTTTTCCAAAATTGTTGAGGTTCCTTCTTTTTTAAGGATATTGCTTGAAACTTAAAACTTCGTGTCATATTTGTCTGCTTTTGAGCTTGCCAGTTCAAGTTTTTTATACCTTACCAGCATGATGAAAATGTGCTCTTAAACTGACCAAATTGCCCCAAGGGAGGGTAAGTTGGTCACCAGCGTGGGTTAAGTCGGCCAAATTCTGGCACAACAGCGCAATTGTTGATAGGTTGTATTAAGGTCAACACCCACAGAAAATCATGGCTCATCTCCTGCTGAATCTATGCTCATCTGGGGTGAAACGTTTTGTGGTGATTATCTCTGTTAGGCAATTATTTAAACAGCGAGTTATCCGTAATGAAGGTAATGAAGGACGATAGAAAGCGGACGCTCTGCCACGCGATATCGCTTCTGGTTTTCGCACAAAAAGTTTATTCGTCCCATAAAGAGTCGCAACTAATCTAATCCTGCAACTTCATCACGATGCCAAGGGGCAGGAACAACAATATCATTGAGCGTTGCAAAATGATATGCAAGTTTTCTCGTCTGAACGCATGATACTGGAAATCCGAAGAATCTGGCTGGAAAGTTAACGGCGTGTTGAGCTAAACCCTTTGTAACCTTGTCGGAAAATATTCTACGGCCTCCTGAACCATAACCCATAGTCACATTCTCTTGACCCTTTACTTAGCATTTTGTGATATATCGACGAAGCGATGTCCTAGTTAATCTTTCATTTTTGAACTTCTGCACAGCGGTAGATTTTGATAAACCTTGCTTGTTCACAAAACATATTTCCGACGTTGCATCGCACTGTTGCTGCTTCCACTTTCAATCTAACAATTTCGAGATGTATATTTAAACGATCCTCATAGTATTAACGATTTGTGCTATTCTTGGTCCAATTCTAATGCAAGAAATCATACTCTGTGCGAAGTAGTTAGTTATATAGAAGTTCGTAAATACGCTTTTTGTGCATAGCACCGTACTGCTTTTTTTTGGGTGTGTATATACGTTCTTTCTCTGTAAAAAAAGTGTTCATTACTTTTTCAAATTTCAGCTTTTTTTCCTGAGGGTGTTTTGTTTCCCTTTTGCAGGTCTAGCAACCTTGTGCTAACTAATATCTGGACCATGTGAAGTTTTGTTTCGAAATTGTCACGTGTTACAACGTGCTGCGTTTTGCTGCTACTTCCTTTTTTCGGCTATTGTTAACCTTAGCATCAATTCTTCACTTGTTGTTATTCCTTAGTCGCAAAATACTCGTAAAAAAACGACAACAACTACTACTGCTACTTGTAAATATGTAGAGGAACTTCCCCTCTAAAGATTGTGTTTTTTTTTTTTTGATTTCTCATGGTTAATAATTTCCTAAAATACTAATTGATATTGCTTTGAAGAAAAAAAAAACATTCACAACCAAATGTTATATTCTGCATGGGGTAAGTTTGCCACCCTGGCCAAGTTGCACCAGCAAAATCCGGCGACTTACCCCATGCGGTAGCCATCTTGAATATGGCTAAATAACACTAAAGTTCCTGCAGCTGTAATCTCAAAACCTAGGGTTAATTGAGCCTTCAACAGTAGGATGTGCCTAGCCTGACAAAAACTTCTTAATTCTCAACCTCAAAAGAGTCAGGTGACAGTATATAAAAATTTTGAAAGTTGAAAAAGTCTATAAAAAACAACTTTTTTAGAATAGGGTAATTTCGGGAGAGATGGCCATCAGCTGCTATTTTCTTAGTTTTACATGCTACGCAAGATTGACTTCGTCGGTTTCAAATCAGCAGATAGTGCAGCAACATGTCTGAAATTGCTGTCGAAATTTACTAAATTTTGTGAGATATAGCCAAAATAATTTTTAAGGTAGGGTGAAAAAATAATCTTTGTGGGCGTGTTTTTACTCCACAGTCTTCGGATTAGAGAATTTACACTTCCAAGAATGCAATCACAAAGCAGGTACCTCCTGAAAGCTGGTTATCGTATAATCACGTGGGTGGCCATCTCTCCTTAAGCTGTGGGACAAATGGACACCCCCTTATAAAGGTTAGATGGCCATACCTTCGAGCATATGCTTCTGTGTGAAAACTTCACATGTGACATTACGGCAAGAAGTAAACAAGTTTAATGTTACAGTAAAGTATAAGCAAGCCTATAGGACTAGCATGACTGACTAATACAAAGGTTTTGAGATAACCGAAATTTCTGCTCAATTCAGGTTCCATTTGTAGCAGCGCAAGGATAAAACAGTTTTATGACAGACTGAGCGGTATATACATGCCCATTTCGTTTGTTCTACGATAAGTCTTTCTCATTTCGTGATGCAACCACATTAGCCATCTCACCTGAACTTCTCAGGTGAGATGGCTAATGACGTCATTTTTCAAAAGTGAAATACGTATTTGTGTAGTGGTGTTAAGTAACGAAATACTTTTACTTAAGTAGATTACAGTGCCGAAACTAGCGCCCCCCGAACCCCCCCAACCGGTAGGGCCCCGCTCAAAAAGGGGGCCCTGTAAATAGTCAGTACGTAGTACTATTTACACAGCGTATGATAAAGGTGCCTTGAGTAGGCCTATTCTAAGATTCAATATATTTTTTGTCTTAACTCGCGCGATGTGGGGCCCCCATACCATATTTGTGCTTTTGGCCATGGCGGGCCCCTGCAAATTTTTCGAAAAATAGCAGTCGCAAAACTAGCAAACAAACGTTCAGTAGCATACCAAGGCCAAGGGCCCCTCATCCTCAAGTGAAAGGTGCAAAAATAAGTCTTAAAAACGTTTTTTCTTGGCATAGGTAGCAAAATGTTAGAGTAGGATTCGCCTGCAGCATTATTTTAGTGGGTTTGGAAGGGACCTGGTAAAACAGACTATTAAACCTTGCTAAAACTGAGGAATTTTAAAGGCTCAAAACGCACAAAAAGCATCCAAAATAAGGTCAAATTCCGCAAAATTTTTTTGGGGCATGCTCCCTGACCCCCTAGCTTGGCATCGACCCTTCGGGGCTCGCTCTTTTGTATCACCATCCAAGAAAAAATTTATTTTTAGGGGGCCCCGAAAGATGATTTCGGGGGGGAGGCCCGCATTGCCTAGTTTCGGCCCTGGTAGACTACTGGAGTAGTTTTTTTCCGCAACGAGTTTTTTTTGGCTACTTTTACGTTTGCTTAAGTACTTTCAGTATGAAGTAACACTACTTGGGTAGTTTTTATTTTAGAAAAGTACAAAGTGATCGTTGAGTTACGTATAAGTCTCACTTGAAATCCCTCGTTGCACCTAAAATCTTGCATTACAAAGTTGCGTAGCATGCAATGTCAGTTGTTGTCTGTAATTACTGCATGACCGTAACCGCATGACCGCAAGTTACAGAAAATGCTTAATATGTTCGCTATAATATATTCATTCCATAAACTTGTAGGCCTAGCAGTAAAACTACTGACTATCGTATTTCTCTTTCAACCTTAATTTTGGAAAAAAGCAAATTGCAAAGCTAAAATTGAAGTGTTAACAGAAAAAAGCAGGTTTCCGCTTCTGAGTTAATGCTTATTTATTAATGCGTTGATCCGTCTTCGCGATAGAGGCGCTATAACGAGCTCGCTTAGGAGTTTCGAGTCTCTTGTCTGCCACTTGGAGTTGGGGAAGTTTCGCTCAGCGTGGTTCCGAACGGCACAACAAATGAACTTGCCGGCTTGTTCTTCACGTTGTCGCCTTTGATGCTAAGCGTCGCGTCATGCAGGGAAGCTATAAATACCAACTTTTAAGTCATTGGTTTAACCTCACTCTGAATCGAACCCTTAGTCTACCGTTCCAGAAGCAGACGCTCTATCCACTCGGCCATCTGAGCGGTAATAATTTCTTCTGGTTTACCGTTTTGCCACCTTCAGAGCAAGTCATCATCGGCAAGTGTGCATTTGACACTTTAACGACTGAGAACGCTATACTTTTACTTGAGTAGTTTTTAAATGACTACTTTTTTACTTTTACTTAAGTGCTTTTTTTGGTCAATACTTTCTACTTCACTTCGAGTAGTTTTGCCGACAGTAACAATACTTTTACTTAAGTACAGTTTCAAAATACTTTTTACACCACTGATTTTGCGTGAGACAAATTTGAACGGATGAGACACAGGAATGCAACTCTGATCCTTAATCGTATCAACCCACCCTTTTAAATACGTTTTAAGCAAGTAGGAAGCAAACCACGGAGATACATAAAAAGCCTGGCTATCTCACCCGGATTTTCCCCATTTTAAGTTTACCTAGCTCTTCTTCCAAAAAGTAGAGGAAAGTTGGCTTGTTTTGTGACACATATTCACGTCAAGTCACGTGTCTCTAGATGTCATAATAGAGGAGAAAATTGCGTTGGCCTACTTCCCCCACTGGCCATCTAACCCCACTCTCCCCTACGCCACTGACATGAAGCATTTCAAAGGGCTTATTTACGCTCTTATTCCGGGTCTAACGTCTTTGTATTTGTTAACATTCAACCTAATTCAAAATTGCACCCCCTCACCGAAATTTTGTGGATCCGCTACTGCTCATAAATATATTTTGTTTGCCCGATATTGTTAGTCTGTTAGATTAAAATATAAGTCCAAACGACTTGGTGACCACTGCTGGAGCAAACCAACTCGAGAGAGTTTCTCTAAAAATAAACTGCCGCTACGAGCAGCGATGGCGGAAGCACTTTTAAAGTGGAGGGACCCAAAAGCAATGAACAGATTTCCTTTGCCTACAACCCATATTTAAACCCAGCTCTAGTGTAGATCAGGCCAAATTATGACGTCAAAAATCTAATTGTGATGCGGAAACTAGAACCAAGAACCGTGGGTCTAAAACTCTCATAAATTGAACATGTGGACGGGGTGATTGTGTAGCTATAAAGTTTATTGTTTTAGCAACCCCAACAACTACTGTAAATACCATAAAAAGGGGAAGGATTGAAAAATAGAGCGCCACTCTTGGATTGAACACTACCTGTAATGCCACTACTTCGTCAGCGACATGCCCAAGCGGTACCGCGCGCAGGTAACAGATCCTACGTGACGGGTTCGATTCACGGCTGGATCCGATCGCAATTAACATATTTACCGGGTGGCTGCTGATTCGAAGAGCGCAAGCTCACTTCGCAGTCTCCCTCAATCAGGGCCGAAACTAGGCAATGCGGCCTCCCCAAAATTATCTTTTAGAGCCCCCTAAATTTTTTTTCTTGGGTGGTGATACAAAAGAGCGAGCCCCGAAGGGTCGATGCCAAGCTAAGGGGGTCTGGGGGCATGCCCATTGCCCACTCAGAAAATCTTGCGAAATTTGACCTTATTTTGGAGGCTTTTTGTGCGTTTTGAGACTTTAAAATTCCTCAGTTATAACAAGGTTCAATAGTTTGTTTTACTAGAAATTAATCTAGTCAGTCGGCTAACGGCTACGTAAGACAGCTACAGCCTTTTTCATGTCGGAACTTTCCATCCTTCAGAAACGATATTTCAATAGGTAAGATTTCTTACGAAACGTGTGTTAGTATGACCGAATTTTACCGTCAGAGGCATTAGATGTTACACTAAAAATTCTTAGTTGGGTGCCACAATACTTTAAGGTTTAGATACGCTAGCTTACGTTAATCTTCCAAAGTAGAACTTTGTCAGCAAAGCTTCCAACAAATTCGGGCGAAGCCCGGAAATTTTTTGGCTATAGGCTACTTACGCAAAAAAATGCTTGTAAAGGCCTAGTTTTGCATCTTTCACTTGAGGATGAGGGGCCCTTGGTCTCGATATGCTACTAAACGTTTGTTTGCTAGTTTTGCGACTGCTGTTTTTCGAAAAATTTGCAGGAGCCCCCCAAGGCCAAAAGCACAAACATCGTAAGGGGGCCCCACATCGCGCGAGTTAAGACAAAAAATATTGAATCTTAGCCTACTCAAGGCACCTTTATCATACGCTGTGTAAATAGTACAGTAAAATTTGCCTAAGTTGTCACCTCAAGGGGAACAGAAAAGGTGGCGACTTAGGCGAACTGGCGACTTAGGCAAGCAACAGATTAATATGCTTAGGCCTACACAGACTTTAGATCCCTTTGTTTCTGCAGAAGCTGAACATTTGAGAAATAAAGAACACAAACAGAAAGGACTTTTTGGATTGCTGTACACAGCACTGTGCAGAAAAAAGCAAAACTGCGCTATAAAAAGCTTTATTTATTGGCAGTGGTGAGAATGCCGTTAAAGAACATTTGTATCTCTATACAGTACAATCTTCTCTATGCGCTTATTCTTCTTGCTCTGTGCTCTTTCTGTCTTCTTATTAATCTATTCTCTGCTGTAACCTTATTTTTTGCCCATTCCCTAGTCACTAAGTACTGTAATTTATTGCAAATAAGCTGATAGCTTTTCTAACTGTCATAGCCACACTCTGTAAGAAGTGGATTCATGCGAGATGCACCAAAATGAAAAAAGTATCTTGCAGTTTTGCACAACAGTTTGTATGTAGATGTGAAGATATTGGAGACGGAAAGGAAGAACCAGTGGAGGTATTGTGTAATGAAGTGGAGATTGTGAAGGGTTTTTGTTATCTTGGAGATAGGCTGAATGCTAGTGGTGGGTGTGAAACTGCAGTGACTGCAAGAGTAAGGATCGGTTGGATGAAATTCAGAGAATGCGGAGAGTTGTTACTTGGGAGAAGGTTTTCTTTGAAAATGAAAGGGATGGTGTATCGTAGTTGCGTAAGATCAGCAATGTTACATGGAAGTGAGACATGGTGTTTGAGGGAAAATGAGATGGTAATTTTGAGAAGAACTGAAAGAGCTATGGTGAGATCAATGTGTTGAGTAAAACTAGCGGATAGAAAGAATACTGAGGAGCTGATGAAAATGCTGGGTCTGAAGGAAACTTTAGATAAAATGGCTAAAGCGAATGGAGTAAGATGGTATGGACATGTGGTTAGGAGGGATGATGAGAGCGTTTTGAAGAAGGCAATGATGTTTGAAGTGAATGGACCACGAAAGCGAGGACGGCCGAAGCAAACATGGAAGAAACAAGTCGAGGAGAATATAAAGAAGATTGGGTTGAGGGTGGAGGAAGCTACAGATCGCGCGAGATGGAGAGAGGGAGTGAGAGCGATTGCTGAAGGAATGAGGTGCATCCGGCCACCTTCGGACACGAGGAAAAACCGGATTAAAACTGGTTGATGATGATGATGATAGCCAGGCTGCTTCACATGGCAATAAGATGGCTAACAGAACTGAAACTAAACCTGGTGAAAACAATCTAAAGTGATGAAATAATGGGGTTATGAAGGAAGTTTGTGACGCACAGTGGGGTTGTGTTACATCAGTCTGACAACTTAGGCAAATTTTTTTGCTCATGGTGAGCAAAAACAGTGGCGAATTAGGCGAATTGACGAGTTAGGCCAGGGGTGACGAACCTATTTGCTGTCGCGGGCCACTTTGTAACTTACCAATAAGCAAGCAGGCCGCATAACTTTTTAGTCATAAACAGTGGCGTAGCGAGAAATTTTAAAAGGGGGAAGCCATCAAATCAAAAATCAAATCTTCATTGTACTCGTCGTATTACGCCAAAGCGTGTAACGAGTTGCGGGGCCCATCTCCGCGGCTTAGCGCCTGGGCAACACAGCTCCGAAGAAACGTCGCAACGGTGGCGAGTCGTTGGCGACACTGTGCCGATTTGACCGGCCCGGGAATCGAAGCCCAGACCTCCCGCACCGATAGCGTGCGCTTAGCAACTGAGCTAACGGCCGGTCTAGGGGGCTAGAGGGAAGCCATAATTTCCATATTTCTTTAAAGCATTTTTTTTTTCGGCAGAACAAATTTGAAAATGATTGAGAAACAAGAAAAGCTCTTGGAGGGTCCGGTGGCATGCTCTCTCGGAAAATTTTTGAAAATTTACATGCTGTAATGGCTATTTGTAATGCTTTTTGAATAATCCTCAGGCAAAATTTTATTTAAATTTTTTGACCCTGATTCTGAGTGCTTTGCCAAATATGATGCATTTGGCGCGCACATTTTCGATTATGCGTGCTTAAGGTGTAAGGCTTATAGTTATTGTTGTTCGTTCTCGAAAAGGTTCGAAGTTATGGAAAAATTGTATGCATCAAAAACTATTTTGAAAATGGCTGGTGGGAGGATGCATACCTCTCATCCTAACCCTTGGATTAGCCACTGGCAATAAGCTACAGAAACCATCAAAAGAGTCTGGCATGTTTCAGTCACTTGGCACCATTAGTTTTGTTCTTTTTTACTAAAAAGCAGAGTCAAAAAGGGGGGAGGATGGCACAATGGCCCCCCTCCGAATACGCTTCTGGTCATAAACATATCGGATATAGGTCCAAATCTATGGTCCAATCTTTTTGAAATACCGTACTCTTTTTTCATCTACAATATTTCGTTTTTTCGCTGAAGACATCGCAGAAGACAAGCGGCTAATTAAATATTGAGTAAAAAACAGAACAACAAATACCTTGAGAAAGCAGTAAAATTTGCATATGATAAATGGTACTGCCACCTCACCAATTCATTTCCGCAAATTCACATAATTCCTACTACTGTAAGGCAAGCTAAGCTCTCACTCGAATAGTTACTAGTGAACTGCTGCACTATGCTGAAGCTGCAACGGACTCGAGTTATGTTACTATTATTTCATAACAATGGATGAACTACTGAATCCTGAAACAGATGACTTGTATTGAGCGTTTATATAACTACTGTGTGATACGCGCTTGATTAAATCAGGGGCTCAGCTTTTGGTATCGCATCGCAAAGATTAGACGGGAAAAAAATGTTTAAAAGTACTGGTCTCGCCAAAATGTTCGCGGGCCGCAGGAAATTCTTTCGCGGGCCGCATGTTCGTCACCTCTGAGTTAGGCGAAGACAACTTAGCCGAACTTGATAACACAGAAAACAATAGGCTCTCAGCCGGGGCCAAGCGATATGTGGCGAACTGGCGACTTAGCTGAAGTCGACTTAGGCAAATTCTACTGTAGGCCTACTACGTACTGACTATTTACGAGCCCCCCCTTTTTGAGCGGGGCCCTACCGGTTGGGGGGGTTCGGAGGGCGCTAGTTTTGGCACTGCCCTCAATTACTGTTGAATTTTCAGTTCAATATAATTTAAAAATAATCTCAACTATTTATTTATTTACAAAGGTGGTGTTGAAAATGACGAGGTCGCCACGCTGGGACGTCCTGTCATCTGATTTTCCGCAGTGAATTTTTGATTACTCAGCAGTAACTGTGCTACGGTAGATGTTTTTTTAAAGGTTAAATGTCAACTCTGTGATAACTTTTTTCTTTTCAATAATTAAATTTATCTTTCCAAAATTCTGACCAGCTAGTCAAAAAATACAGCACCATCCTCTAACGGCACAATAGGAGAAGAGAAAAGTTGAAATAGAGGTTTCGCGGTATGTTACCTACACGGTCATGGAAACAACGAGAGCAGTAAGTTTTTTTGGAGTATACGAAAAGATAAAGTTGGAGT
This sequence comes from Trididemnum miniatum, assembly GCA_964006365.1. NCBI lineage: Eukaryota > Metazoa > Chordata > Ascidiacea > Aplousobranchia > Didemnidae > Trididemnum > Trididemnum miniatum. The sequence goes on along the minus strand of OZ023248.1, from coordinate 13,612,173 downwards.
GATCAATAGCTCAACTCCAATTAACGTTACTTCTTAAACCGATAAGGTGATGCGTAGAGAAATAGTAGAACTTCATAAATCGCATTGACACACGTAAAATCAGAATGGAAACGTGATTAGCCCCGACTCCACGAGAATTAACCCCGCCCCTAGCATTATGAAAAATTACACTGCAAATGCAGTAGGCTATACATTTCTTTTGAGTGACTGTCTGCAAAGTCAGTGCAGATAGGAAAGTATATGATACGTTGATGAAGAGGCCTAGTTTTGAGTTTAGTTGCTATTGTTTACTAAAAACGGCAATTATGACAACTACTGTAACTCGCCTCGTCTCAAAACATACTGTAAAATGCTTTGTCGATACTGAATGCTTAGATCGTGGTTCTCAATCTTTTCTGAAGCCGTGGCCTCTTGACTGTACCTCCAAAAGACCGTGGCCCCAATGCAGTGTGTAGTTTAAAAGTCCCGCTCTGTTATAATTCATTAAAAAATCCTACCATCGTGTCTGCCAAGACCAAGAGAACACTTTGTGCTCTGTGGTTTCTTTAATGGGCCAAGGGAAACTGTTGAGGAGAACCCCTGGCTTAGATGCTACCAATCGCTGTTTTGCCTGTTATGTGTAAAGATGCTCAATTTGCATTTACAAGCCTCACGTTAATTTTTTTGCTTTAAGAAGATTACACGTTTTCTGTTCCCCCCAACCCACAAACAAAATTTTAAAGAAAACATCTCCGGATTTAAGCTTAAATTAAAATTGTTTTTACGTACCGTAACTGTCTCAGGAGCTGGAGTGCTCCATTTTTTAGATATCTTGATTATGTGTTTGAGAGTATCTGATGATATCGACGCTGTGATTTGGGTGAAAAATGCTTAGACAATAGTGACGCTGTGTTTGACCTTAATCGCATGATCAGGGATTCCTCTCGCGCGTTATTTATTTTAGTTTACAAAAGTTTTGGCAGGTAGGGCAGTGTTTTCTCATGCTCCACTATCTTCACTTTTCAAGACAATTATGGGAGAAGCTACCCCCTTCATAATGAGTGCATAATAAATGTTTATAGGCTATCAAGGTGTATACTGTATGCGTAGTTTGTATCAATGTTGGTTTTTGAAAAAAAATTTTTGGAGGGAAGCAATTCACTGTTTTTTCCCCCTGGCTACATCCTGTTTGTGACGTTGCAAAAGCTAGCCTACTTTGGTCAGTTAACCTTCCTATGGCCCGAAATGATGTCAACTAAATTTTTTTCAGTAAATTTTTAACCAGACAGCTTGGGTACCTGTGAAACCTTTCCTCTTCTTAAATAAAGCGCAAAGAATCAAGTAAAAGTGTGAATGAAATATCTTGGTTGTTTCCTTAGTTTATGGCATTACATAGCTGCATCACATAATAGCCTAGTATACAGGTTACCTGCGATTGCGCAATAATCTAGACTAGAAATATTACAATCCGATCCACTTTAATATTTCTGAACTACCCTAATTGTAGTATCTTCACGTCATCACAATGTGACTTCACTGAAACCCCCTCCATTGAAAAATCTTGCGTACACCACCGCTAGATAGCGTATTTTAATTATACACTTTTTCTTTCAGCCCCCTGAAAAGGCCTTATTGCATACACGAACACGAAAACGGAATAAGTCACCATTTTGTCATTTCATTTTTATTGCATCATTACGTTCCTAGCGACATTGGCTATCATGTGCGCAAAAAGCAAAACCAAGTTCCTTCTACAAATGTGAAAATTAACGTTTAGAACATTGTTGTGAAAATGAAAGGAACCAAGCACAGCACTTGGGCCTTTTTTGATTTCATACTACCATAATAAGTTATGGTTTCTTAATTTTAATATTTTTTAAATAAATTTTTTTCTGATTGATATAGAGCAGGCATGTCAAACTCAGTTTGGCTCTGGGGCCGGATCCAGACTTTTTGTTCTCAGGCGGGCCGGATCAGTAAAAAAATGTCAGCTCCAAATATTTAGCTTTATTTTTCAGTTCTATGTTTTATCCTTCAGCCTGCATTTGTAACCTACCCTACGCATTCTAATAACAGATGACAAGGGATCCTTTTCATCTCGTTTTCCTTATTTTTCCTATCAAGTGATCACACTTGTCCTTATGATGAGTCTCATAGTGGCGCCGAATATTAAACTCTTTAAACACTGCAACTTGCTAATTGCATATCTAGCTCACTGGTTTTGCATTCACTTCTGTGAATAATAATTCTTAGTCCATTTTTCCTTCAAAAATCTGCACTGCGTGTCCACATTTGTTTTTTTTTTTTTTTTTTTTTTGTCAGTGCCATTTTGGGAAAGGTGTGTTGACCGATATCTTGCTCTGTACAGTGGTGCTCAAAAGTTTTAGGACCACCTTCTTATAATTAGATTTTTAGCGATAACTTTGAATATTTTTTCCGAATGTTATGCCACATTGCCTATTATGTTGCGATACTTTTGTCTACATGTAACAAATAATTTTATTACAACCTTTGATAATGAGTTTATCCTTGTATAAGTATAAAAATTCGAATTTTTTGAAAGTACTTAATTCTTCTAGAAAAAATGGGCAAAGCTCGTTTCACGTCGCATGCTGTAGCCTACGTGAGCTTTTTTCCACATTTACTGCCCTCCCGCTGCCGGAGAGAGGATTTGATTTGTATTTGATTTTAAAAATCATAACTTTTGATAGAAATGAGCTAGAGACTCTCTTCTTTTTTTGATATAGGCCTACTCAGAAATTTATGCCGGGCCGGGTTAAATTATTCAACGGGCCGGGTCCGGCCTGCGGGCCGTATGTTTGACATGCCTGATATAGAGCATCAAAATGTATTGCCGACAGATAGAAAATCATGTTTCCCGAATCGTTTGACACCAAATTCAGCCGTGTAGCATGTTTACTTTTCGAGTTACGTCATTTACCCCCCAAAATATTTCAAAATCCCCCCGGGCATGAAGACATCAATATTTTTCAAAAAAAAAAATTTGCAACGGGTTTTTGTGCCAATTTGTACCCTGTAAATCGTGTTACTTCGAAAAAACGTCTAAAAGCGGGAAACCCTATTATCTTGGAGAGTCTTTTCTTATTGCAATATACTTTTTAAACAAGCAGCAGAGTAATAATAGTGTTGTGAACTTCGTGATTGTTTTCACCAACACTTAGTCAAATACTGTATGTCAAGCTTCCAATCAACCACTTTTTGTTGATAACTCGAGTGAAGTTCTATCATCGCAAACCTTTTGTCTTGTCTTGTTTTGTCTTTTGGTTCGTAGCTATTTTTTTCGTTTTCAGAATATGTACCAAAAACGATTCAAGTTTTCAAATTTTAAACACTTCCAGCATGTTAACAATGGGTTTCACTGCTTTGGAACCCCTAGGTTAGTAAGTATTTCTAATAAACTAAACTAGGTACTCCATGCAATCATCACACAAGAATGCAGAAATTTTTTTTTGATTTTTTCAAAACTTCTTTTTTTGACTTGTGACGTGTTCCAATTCATAATTTATTTTCAGGACCCCCGCGACTAAAATTGTTTAATCCGCGCCTGGTTGAAATCATTGCTTTCATTCGAGACTACGCAGCTAGGCGCATACGCTCTGGCTCTACCCAGTCGGTTGTCAGAGGTATTACGCATCGCTTATATTTAGCAGATTGTAGTCTCAGCAGCAGAATTGTAGTCTAATAAGACAATCAAATACCGCAGTACAAAAGTGTGTAAACTTGTGCAGGAAGATCTACGCATCAAGTTATGAATAGAGCCATTATGGAATTATAGTCTGAAATTCTCAAGTAGTGAAAGGGATTTATGATGTCAGTTCACGTTTTTGTAATTAGAAGTTACGTCATGGCTGTTCTCATGACTGCGCATTTTCCAAAAATCAATATTTTTAAAAACTCGTACCGATTCCTCATGTTGTTTGCTCTACAAAACGACTTTTTAACGCTAATGGTTTGCATATACATATTTGCATAAGTGGATCTATTTTCTGTTAATAATAATAACACAACACAACTTTGCGCTCTATATTAACTAGCAGTTTTTGAGCCTGTACGAAAAATAACTAAAAAGTCACTATTACAAAATCTCACTTTCCAACTATATACCTCATGTAAAGATCAATCGAGATAATCTGTTCTACTTCACAAAAATAAATTACGAGATAACAGATGGTCAAAGAGATGTGCAAAATAACAGCAAAACAAACAGAAAGCGTAATTAAACAGGCTAATTTTGAAACTATAAATCTAATATGATAACAACAGAAAAGGAAACCGACACAGCTTATTTTTTTCTGAATCATGCCAAATTTTCCATGGTTTATGTTCAGTTTGGCAAAAATACGCGTGATTCAAAGCCGCCAACCACGTAGTCGGCTAGAAACAACAACGCAAGAAGCGCATGTCGTTTTTTCGACCCAGTTGTACCAATTAGCCTATGCTCAGCAAAAACCGGGCCCTCGGTCACCAGGTAACGGCCTGGCAGTTGGCACAAACAAAATTCGGGGTTTGAGCTAGTACTTTGGGAAGCCACAAAGTTTGCTCGGAGTTCGCACAGCAGAATTTATGCTATTACGATAAAAATTTAGATTGCGTTGCAGCCACATTGCCACAACAATGCATAATTATTAGCACCTTTGTTCAAACAGAATTGCCAATCAAATCGGGCATTTAGGGTCGGGTTTGAGCGTAATTGGATCGGGCTTAAATTTAAAAAAGCCGTTCTTTGTTAACCCTTGCGGTTGAACCTGCTTGGCCTTAAGTTCTATACCGCAATTTTAACAGTGGTATCTGGGTCTTATGGTTTTGCACTGCTTGCGTGCTGCCTGGGAGTGTTAGAAATACAGTTGGTAATGACAAGTGAAACACAAATTTTGCTTTCTGCGGTTACGAGAGACTCAGAAGTTTTAAAGGGATGAGCATAAACTGCAAAGTCCATCAAAAAAGTTTTATATACTTCCTTCACTTAGCAACATTTGATCTTTTTTTCTGTGCCATACCCCCCTAAATACGTTCCTGGCAAGAACCCAGGTTGGACTTATCCTTCGCTTAATCTGAGCTGCATGTGCTCATGTTGTCTAGCAAGATCGAAACTGAAGCTGTGCGAAAAGTTTCAAGCTTTTGATGTTGGTTTAAACAGCAGCGTCACAACTAAAGATTAACCTCACTTAAAAAGAACGTGGTAGCACTACAAAAAAGTCATACCGACGTTAGAATTAAACTCAGCAGGTCTTAGAGTCACAAGCAACAACATTAAACCATAATCCTAAATCAAGCAAAAAAATTTATCAACGACGTGAGATAAATTAAGGCAGAAGTAAGCGTTAAGCATTATTATGGGAAGTACCCATAATTACGAATTGGCCATATAAGGAATCTGTCAATAGAAATCGTAATATGGCTTATACCATATACGCTGCGGACACAATGTTGTTGTTGGAGAAGTCGTACATCACTTCCGGTCACTTAAAGGCTTATTTCAATGGAAAAGCAATTCACCAATCAATTAGCCAGTTTAATCTTTCAGCAAATATTAAACTTAAAAATACTACTTCACTGCACCAATCTCAGAAGTTCTTAAAACGAAGATAATTTTCACAGTGTTTTGTAAAAATAATTACATAGCGCCTTTTGCCACAACAAATACGCTTTTATAAAACTAATACAATTATTACAAAAAATACTTATTCACTAACATAACTTACGATAGTAAGAGGTGCATTAGTGCAGTTACGGCAGTAGTGAAATTCCTTGTGTATGTAAATGCACACTTAAAAACACTGAATTGTAACTACACTTAAAAACTAAACATGTAAAAGTACCGTTGGTAAATAATACGATCAATACACCATTTAATCAGATTATAGTTACGTGAATTCAAGTCTGTAGACTTGAATTAAAAACTCTTATAAACTGTATCGTTGGAATTAGATGGACTTCTTGCCTTATTACAGAGGTGGGCAGATGATGGCCGTCAAAACTTCAGTCGCTTTCTATGATTTGAGGTTAAAAATGCAACTGCAAAACAGAAATTTGAATACAAGCATATTCAGAAAGTGAAGAACGCAACGAAGAAAAAGCATAGCTTACATTTGCCTTTTGTATATTTTTCTAAAATTCGCTCCCCTGTAAATACGCCTATATTTTTATCAAAGCATTACCGCACTCAGATTTTCAGCTTGGCAGTCACTCTTGTTTTTTTGATTTCGGCGTTACTGCGAAGTCCAAACTAATGAGTCGCGTTTTATAAACGGAAATAAACGGTGCTTCCAGTTTGCAAAAGTAAAATTAATAAGAAAAGATTGTAGAATTAATTCCAGAACGCGCAAATTTGACACAAAAACATTAATATGTTGTAACGCTTCTAGCAGCGATAATATGTCCAACAAAATTTTCAACAATAATGCGAAGAAAGTGCATAAACCAAGTCGATTTACTAAGCGTTGAATGTCTTTACTTATGTCCAGTTTACATTTTATCAATTCTTTGTTGGTTATTATGTCGATTCGTTTTATTCGCCTCAAAAGCGGATAGATAATCAAAAATAGCAAAGCACCGCGGAAAAGAATTGTAAAAGTCATTGACGCGGCAGTCACTGGAATTAAAACCGTGTATAGTGTACCGTCCTTCCATATCAAAACACAGCCGTATGCGGTTTTATACAAGCTATAGCCATTTAAAAGTCCAATAACCACAAGAACAATAACCAGCTGAACTGCTACCAGCACAGCAATATTTAGCAGCTTTAAACATTTGCTTTTCGATTCTGAAAGCCTGGGGTCGCTATAAAGTTTCCGCTGATGAAACCAAATGATGGTATACACAGAACTACTGTTTATCACGTAGGCAAAACCATACAACCCCTTAAAAACGTGGCACGGTATGATGCAACAACTCCATAACTCTGCCATCTGCCAGCAGCAGCTGAAAAGTGCGGCAGCAGCAGCAGCAATGATCAAACCTCCAACAACTCTTTTTGTCCTGTTACCTTGTTTACGAACTTCGTACGTTACTGCTGCTATTAACAAATATGCGGTCAAAATGCATAACACAATCGTCGTATAGCGAGCGTCGATAAGGTAACGTAGATCTGAGTCACTAAAATGAGGAGTTACTTGGCTTGAAGTGTAGTTCGAAGTTGCATTTGTATTCTGTGTTGTGTGTATCTGCTTGGGTTCACTTGTGAGTTCAGGAGAGAGAGTCAAACTTTCTTTCTCGATAATGTCATTTGAATAAAATTCAGCACCAGTAATTTTCAGATCACTCTCTTCAGCAGAAACAATACGTGCAGTAGATCCATAATTTAATATCATTTTGTTTAACACAACATCAACATCTGAAACTTTCTGAAAAAAGTATAGTCCTAAAAAGATTAGTCGCTTCCATTTCAGCAGTTAGCTCGTGACGTGGGAGTAGGCCCAAGTTTTGGAGTACGTCACAGTCTAAATCAAAAATGAAAAACGGATGCTACTGGACGAACAAATGAATAAAAGTCATGCTGGCACTTGCAGCTACTTTCAGAACCAAATTAAACATCAAAATCGACCCCACAGCATTGAAACTCAAGCCATGTATAACGTATTGGGAACCAGATGAAAAAGTTTGAATATTGCAAAACATCACTGCGGCATTGTTCGTAACTTTGTCCTGGTTCAACTGCGTACCCTGCACATGTTACCCTATTTTCTACGGATAAGCTCCGGTTCCAGAAAGCAGAGCTGTCAGCACGAAGAGTTGGCCGCTTATTTGGCGACTGGAGCTCCAGAGCTGGCTTAGCGGATGCGATGCCCAGCTAGGTCATCTTTCATAATGCATCTGTCTTACCGACATTAAATTATGCTGCGGCATAGGTATAAGGCTGTAAAAAAAGGACGACATAGTTTTTATGATCAGACAGACACACTTTATTTTAGTCGTAACACAATACAGTAACAAAAAGTACGGAACATATTGAAAGGAACTGTGGACTTGGAAGCTACGAAAGGATCTTTTAGGTCATCGAGTCTGCAGCCACCGTGACTATTTGTAATTTTTCGTGAAATCGAACAAGGGCTTGGAAAGTAAAGAGCGACATGCTGCTGAGATAATTTAACGAAAATATAATTAACAACACTTTCGAATTTCAATTTTTAGCGCTTTTTTATTTTTTGATTTTAGTGATGTGGTGTGAAATGTTTTTTGAGTTAGTAAGAAAAAGATCGAGAGGAAGAGAAATCTACCATTTGCAGAAAAGTGTCAGTCCAGTTTGAAACGTACTTGCAAATTTTTGATTGCAACGCTTTTCGCTCCGACTCTTTGTTCTGAAAACTAAACTGCCTGAAATGTGCAGGAAATGCTGCTATTCAAAAAACCAAATATTATAAAGTCAATGGCAATGTAGCCTACTTAACTGCAGATGAAAAAGGATATATCAGTCAGCAACGTGTACCTCATCGACATCTGTTTACTACAATGCTTATGTAGGAAACAAAGGTTAATTGTGCAAAGTACAGCGTATATGCAGTCAATTTTCAATTGCTCCTCTCAATAGCTGTCCGCTGTTGCTTCGAATAGCAACCGTATTTGATCTATTTCAAGAAATGAAGTTGATTAAAGGTCTGAGCAAATTCGTTTAATTTCAAGCGTTTTAAGAAACCTTAATAAGAGCAAGTTTCGCATGTATTAAGTTAACGAAGACAAAAGTAAGTTATAACTGAATAACTGAAGTTATTTTCAAATTATATTGAACCAATAATTCATCAGTAATTGATGGAGACTCCGCAGTGAGTTTGCGCTCTTCGAGTCAGAAGCCTCCCGGTAAATATGTCAAATGCAATCGGTTCCAGCCGCGAATCGAACTCGTCGCGTAGGATCTGTCACTTACGCGCTACCGCTAGGCCATATCGCTAATTAATTAATTTTAGATAAGGTATAAGCGAGTGATTTGAGATACAAAGCTGCAGCGATTGAAAATTAGCGAAGTAAAATTTCGCTTTTGGAATCAGCAAATAATATACTGTATTAATAATCGATAAATGAGACAGTTTCCAATGGTTTCTGGTTGAGCCATGAATTAAATAATGTGATAGAGATTCATATTCCTTGAACGCTTATTAGTACAAACTCGTGAATACAACCTTTCGTAAACTCATTTCTAACCGAATATCACACAGAGGCGTTGTGGTAGAAAGAGCAACATTATTTGCTCGCTTAATCTACACACAGTTGTTCTCTTGACATTTTGAAACAAAAAAGTTAGTCTTACTAAAATAGATAGGCTACTCAAAACAGAAAAGTGATTAATATTTGTTAGAAGAAGACTAAGAGTTTGCTGCGGTTTTCAGATTTCTAAATTAGATTGTGTTTTTTAGTTATGCCCTGCAAAGATAAATAGAAAAATATTTACACCTGTAATCTAAGAAAAAACGACAAAACTTGCAGAAAAGTTGAACCGTCATAAAAATTTCGAAAAAATCAATCAAGTAATCATGGCCGTTTGAGAACTACATTCTGAAAGCGCTATGCCGTTGACATTACTCAATCAAGTCCCAACTTCTAACATTTGCGTAGGTATTTTCTGGTCTCTACTATCAATGAAGTTGTCGCATCTTCACTCTCCCATCGTCGGCGACTAGCAGCTAAATTTTACTGATGCTACGAGCTAAATATTTTCCCAATACCTCAACGTTTGCACAAACCTTTTGGCCATTTATCAATCTCAAAACTAATAAAAGCTCATCAGTGCACATGCGTGTGCACGAACTGGTAAATATAGGTAATCGCCTCACGCACTGATTGTGCAAAAAACTTTGGTGATCACGAGCATGATATGGTGGTATTGCTATTTCAACACGTCTCACAACAGATGATAACTTACCTCAAAATCACTGGCGAATCAACGGAGAATCTAAAGGGGCTCAAGGAGGGCTGCGCACTTGAACAACAAAAACCCCTGAACACGTTTCAAAAAAGGTTGATTGAGTTTTGAACTCATCCTAAACTTGAGAAAAATTGCTTGAACTCAGGATAAACTCGGTAAAAATTACTGAACTCGAACTGGCAAATTTAAACTGAAAAACTTGAATTCAACTTGCAAATTTTTAGTGAACTTGAACTCGGTTAAAAACTTGCCAGTTAGCAGCCCTGGACTCAAGTCCCCTCCCTACCTTAATTTTGAATATGCCTACATAGAGTACAATAATAGGCTACTTCGATTCGGCGAGACCCACGGAATTGCAGGAGAAGTTTTTTTCGATTGCAAGGCCACCCTTAAAAATTTTTTCGGGTTTAGCCCCTGATAGATATTTCTTGCTTCAAACTGTCTCCTTTAATTATGTTTGTAAATAAAAAACAACCACAATTTTGATGTTTTAGCAATATATCTTCCTTGTTTTAAGTGAATTTGTATATTTTGCATTGGCTAAAGTTACAAAGTATCGTGATTCTTACGTAATCATTTTATAATAATATTCAAAATGTGGATCCCCATTTTTTCTGATACTCTAGTCTATCATACAGCTTTATGCTAGTCCACTGTGACCCGTGGTAAAAACTTTTCAGTTGTTGACTGCTCTTTCTATTTTCAAAAAACACTAGCAGTTCAGATTATTTATTCACGATTTAAATTTCTAGTCATATTGTTATGTTTGCATCATTTTATCAAAAATTAAACATATGGTTACAGCAACTCAGGTGTTTATGCTATAAATAGCATAACTGGTGAAAACCGAAAGCTTTTTGACAGTTATTTAATCTGAAAATGTTGAATATTAATCAAAAATAAATATTTTTGTCTCCACGTTTCATTGTAACCACCGTTTTTAATTTGTTTACCTTTAATTAAACATTATTAACGTTAGCTTTGCTTATGAGTTGCTACGGAGCATAAACAAAGGTTGCTAAGTTGAATTTCTTAGTTTCGACTTTCAGTTTCATGGGAGGCTTGGGTTTTTTGTGGGTTATAATTTGGATTACATGAGGTTTTGGTCCTAGCGGGGCATTTACAATCGAGTTCTGGTTTTGTCTTCGGGTTTAAGCTGAAACGGGTTCTAGGCATTGGAGCCTAACAACTCTCTCCTAAATTCAAAACAGCTAATGTCATGATGTTGGACGTCATGATGAACATTACCACGTCATGAGGAATATCATCACCACTGAATATTACCACGTCATGATGAATATTACGTCAGCTAACGTCATGATGAATATTACCACAATTACCGATATTTATTACAGTTCAAAACAAATCAACAAAATTGTCAAAAATGCCAGGTCAAAGCCTTTACGACTTTCTCTGCTCAATGTTTTCAAGCCGATTTAAAAATTACGGATATTTTTTAAAAAGACTTTTCAAAACATACCTGTAACTAAAAATAGACTTGAACGATTAAGAGGCAGGTAAGCTGTTCCAAAATAGCAGGAGCAATGTATCTTAAATTGAGCCATGGGCTTTGGCGCTCCACCGGTCAGAAAAATTAAATACCTACAGATCACCGTATTCCTTTGGTTCTTAACCTTTTTGGGCTGCAGACCGCTAAAGCAAACAAAATAACCTAGGAACCTTTATATGAAAACAATACTGTGTAACAGCCAACGTTTAATAATTGTAAAATTGTAGCCTACACCAGACTTGGGGCAATTACAGAACTCATGTAATCGATTACGATTACAATTACTCCTAATCATTTGATTACAATTACGATTACGATTACTAAAAAAAATTATTGTAATTGATTAAAATTACAATTACATCAATTGTAATCGCGATTACAATTTCGATTACTTTTAGTCAGCTTGCGGAATTGTTGGTAGATTTTTTTGGTTTTACTTTTTAGCGAAACTAAGACTCGACTGACAATTCATACTAAAAACTAATCACAGACTGCAAAGCTTGCGAAAAAATTTTTTTGCTTCACACTCTGATCAAATAAATGAATAATGTGCTAATTAAATTTTCAGTGACGAATGCGTTGCTTGTTTGTTTTAGTAGAAAGCATAGGTGCTATAAAACAGCACAATAGAAGTTTTAGCACCACGGCAGCTGTTATTCAGATCTAAGAGATAAAGGTGGCAATGCTCTAATTACATTTTTGCTTCCAACTGCGTGATGTGGTTCAAAACAACACAGCGGATAGACTTGTGAATTGGCACAACGCAGTGCAAGTACGCAAAACAAAAATTCTCACCGCTTCAACCAGAATCGAAAGCGTAATTCACTGAATGATGTAATCAGCTGTAATGCAATCGATTACGATTACAATTACACAGCTGATTTTGGGTTAGTAATCGATTACGATTACTGAAAAAAATGTAATTAATTGTAATCGATTACTAATTACATTACGATTACCCCATGTCTGGCCTACACTTCATATCGTATTTGTGTTTGGTTTACAAACCCTTAGAACATTTTCACGGACCTTTTATAGGACCATGAACCCCTGGTTAAGGACCCCTCTCCTAATATGTTGTAAAAACTTGTCCGACTGACAAGTATTTATAAGTTCGGACTCAGAAAAATTAAGACTTTCTGCCGAGTGAAAGTGATTAGCAACAGTAATGCAACTAGCACAAACTGTTTGATTACGGCAACAAAACGGTATAACACTTCACAATTTTATTTCTGTTCTTCATTACGGACCTTCCGAAAATTCCAACTCATTAAACTTTTTATTTTGTTTCATACACCGGTAGCTATAAGTTTTGAACTGAACTTGCTCTGTTGATATACCAACATTGTTTTCTTTCATTTCTCATAGTTTTGGTCCTTCAAATTCTGCATAGCACATTGACTGTTTGGCATGCTATAAGAAGACGAAGCACGAAGGCCTGTTTTGCCATGGCGTGAATCCAATCCAAAATTGTGGTAACTTACGTCAATGAACAAAAAGTACTCATTTGGAACTCTACCATAAGCTAAAAAAAAAAAAAAAATGAGACGAATACTATCAATGAATTCAGGCTCAACAATTTAAAATTTCATGCGAAAGCTCTTGTGTGTAAATTTGCAGCGCATACGACGTTAGTAAAAGCAGTTAAGAATTTGAAAATTAGCTCTGATGACCAAACCATCACGGTTTACTTCATTTGACTGATGCAAAAACTCACATTTTCATATTTAAAGCGGGTACCTTTCTCTCTAAAACTTACTCTACCTCAAAAATACTTCAGAGATCCAACATAAACATAACATACGACAATTGCTGCGCCAAGAACCTCTGAAAAAGTTACTATTACTTTTACTTAACCAAAATGATAGTCACGTAATTGAAACATTATCTGACTAATCCTAAATGGATGGAAAAGCTTACTTTGCTTCTTACATAATGCTTAATTAATTAAGCTATTTTTAATCTTAATAAGCAAAAGCAGCTGGTGATTCAATAAAAAAAAGATAAGAAGGAAAATTAAAGCAACTTCTCAAAGAAGACGTTTCGACAACAGCATTAACCAAGCTGGCAAAGATTACAAAGTTTACTAACTGTTTCTCGACAGTCGTAGTTTTTTCTGTGTTTTTTTTTTGCGTTCCAAAGGTATTCGAAGCTGTAACACGTTCCAAACGTTGTAAATCGAAATTGTAACAGATCAGAAAAGTACTAATACAACCACACGAAGGTGAAAGTTGTTATAAAATCAGCGCAGAGCTTTTCATGTTACATGAAGTTGTGTTTCTCAGCTCTATACGAGCAACTAACTCTTTATAAAAGCTTCAGTCTAAAACAACTTCTTCTGATGGAATATTACTTCAAATGTTCATCTACAGTAGTACAGTGATTCCTAACCTTTTTAATGTACTGCACCCTCAAAATAGTTTAAGACATTCTTGCACTCCTTACGATACATGCAATAAAACAGCGCTGAAGCAATTGACAATAAACTAACCGAAAACAAAAGCACTCCAAGTACAAAACAAAAACCTGAAAAACCTTTCGCACCCCTTGAAATACTGCATCACACCCCCAAGTGGTGCGAAAACTTCCCTGCTGGGAAACCGTAAATTGGTATAATAATGATCTCATGGATTATAAGGCATTATTCCATCAAAGAAACTAGTTTAGATTGAAGATATGTGGTAATTGAGTTTGAAAGAGTTGTTTTTGTCAAGAGTTTGTAGCACAATTGAAGAAACCAGTTTCATAAAAAAATATAAAATCACTTTTACAACTTGACAATAGTGTTTCCGAATAGAAAAAATAAGGATTCTATAATTGAAAGTTGATCTGAAAAATATTGATTGCTGGCTCTGGTTTAGTCATCAAGCTCTCTCGCTATTCGTACTGCAAATGGCCGATAAAGTAGCGTGTACCGAGTGTAATCTCCATTCAAGCAAAACTTGGTTCAAATCCGATTATAAAAGTAACTAATATAATTAGTTACGGATCGGTAACAAAAAGGAATTTGATAGTCAAGCACAAAATAACTTCTGTCATCGGAAAAAAATCATCTCTGTCGAAAGCTATAGCGTGCCCCACACTTGCAGGTTGAGAACGGTAATACATTCAGTACCTGTAATACGGCTCAAAAATCCGAGATAATTGACTCGCTTAATTTCAAATTAAAAGCTGCCATTTTTTTCATTGTAAAACTTGTTCATCAAAACTTCTATGCAATATAATATATACATACCGTGAAATCTCAGTTAAAATATTTGATTTTGCTTAAGAAAAACAATAACGAAGTACGGTACTGCAGAAAATATATAGTTAGTATTCCCTGTCTGGCCTTTTCTGCGTAGTGAGATCATGTTTGTTCAGGTGAAATGAAATTAAGGCAACACCGAAGGCGCTAAGGTAAAATCATTTTTCCATCGTTTTTCCATTCCAGGTTAATGTTGAAAAAATAGTTGGTTAGAGTGAGACGAATAAAACTTGGGGTAATTATCATTTGCATATGGTGAATTACGTGGCAAGTAGCGTATGGCCAGTGTTTAAAACACATTTTGATTGAAGATGACTAACCGCTCTTCTGGTTGTTAAATTCGACTTAATTACGGTCACGTCAGTGCATAAACTGCGTAAGTCATTTTTGGTGTTTCGAGAAAAACGCAAAAAACCTGTGATTGTACTATCTGCCATTGCATCACTAGAGAAATAACAAAGCGCGAGAGACTAAATGGTTTCATCCGTTATTATTATTTAACAATGGTCGATTCAATATGCTAAGTTACGCAATTTAGAAACTAGGGCATAACTTGCGACAAGGTCGCTAGTTTTCTCTAAAAAGTGTGTCAGGCGATAGCGCAGACGCAGCGGAAGAAGTTGATGCTAAAAACTCAATTTCACCAAAAAATGACTTACGCAGTTTTTGCATTAACGTGACGTTATGAGATCATTTGCAGTGCCCAGAAGTTGGTGTTTTAAAGTCGTGTTAGCTCAGTTGTTAAGTGTATCGCTATCGGTGCGGAAGGTCTTGAGTTCGATTCCCGAGGATCAAATCAGACGCAGTATCGCCAACGGCTCGCCACCGTTGCGACATTTCTTCAAAGTTGTGTTGCCACGCGCTAGGCCGCGGGGATAGGCCCCGCCACTCGTGTCACACACTTCGGAGTAACACCGCAAGTATAAGAACGATTTGATTTTGCGGAAAGTATTTACCCAATAATTAAATTGCTAGAGGTGTCATTTATACGCAGAGAATAGCCAGCAGCAGGGGCGGATTCAGTGTGTGTGTGTGGGGGGGGATGTGGGGGATGCATTCCCCTCACCAGCCATTTTTAACGATGCTTTGGATGAATAAAATTTTTCCATAATTTCGAACCTCTTCATAACAAATACGCGTTAGTCGCCTTAAGCACGAATAATCGAAACTGTGCAAACAAAATGCATCGTGTTTGGTGAAGCACTTAAAGTCAGAGGCCAAAAATATGAACAAACTTTGCCTGAAAACTGTTCACAAAGCACTAAAATAGCCATTACAGTGTGTAAATTTTCAAAATTTTTTCGGGGGAGCATGCCCCCGGACCCACCTAGAATCATTTTTGTTACTTAAGTTGCTTAAAACTAACTCTGCCGGAAAAAAAACGTTTGAAAAAGTGACGAAATTTGGTGCCCTCTCCCACAAAAAAAATTCTGAATGCGCCCCTGACATGAAACAGTTTCAAAGGGCTTATTTACGCCCGTTTCCGGGTTAAATGTTTTAACGTCTTTGTCTTACTGTAACGTTAACTTTTAACCTAATTCAAAATTACACCCCCCCACCAAAACTTTCTGGATTCGCTCCTGGCCAGTAGAAGAAGAAGATTCAGGAGAAAATTACAGTTCTAAAGCCACAGAATACAAAGAGTCAAAGATTACGGTATTTTATAACCATGGTTTTAAGCATACTTCTCATTAGGCTTGACGAAATGGTGGGTAGTGCCTCTCTGGCCATGCCGTTGCTTTTAACAACGATGGTTTGCAATAGCCCGTAATATCGAGCTTGTTCAGCATTGCTAATAACGTCATGATTTACCCGCCTAAAAGAATAAGTTACAGTACCGGTATGATAAAAATACGAAGTTTATTATCGCGTTCTATAGCTAAGTTAATGGAGAGGCGAAAAGAACCAAAGTGATAACATGAAAAATGCCGTTGCAATTTCTAGATTGGTATCCGGAAAAATAATCTCTGATCAAATCACTACTTGCAATCGCATAGAACAGAAATACTTGTTTCTAATCACAGTAGTAGGCCTAATTGCTATCACATTATTTAATACACTTGTGTATGAAAACGATTGAAATACTAAGGTAACACAAAAGTTAATATATTAGCTTATTTAAATAAAAACTGTTTAAATTTTTCACTTTTTATTAGCTCTGTACGCTTGTAAAATTTTCAGCAGTGTTTATTGCCAACCACGCAAGACTTTTTCTCTCATAATAGATTTATATATTTACATACATTATTTTATCTTTTCTGCTGTTATTACTCATTACGAGTGCTGCCTTATAATTATTATTTAAATTACTTCACACAATTATTTTTAGTGCTCTAGCTTGATCTACAGTAACACATAACTTTTAAAACCAAAATAAAAAACAGTAGACTTTACTCTTCTTGAAAACTACCGAAAATTTTATTGTCTTTTATTCGTAGGCTTACCACTCGTTCCGGTTTGGCCGGGATAGTCCCGGAAAGCAGCCTACACCTGCCCAGGCGTCCTGTCCCGTGTAGGGAAATATTCCGGAATTTATTTCTCAAGGGCAAAGACTTTTTTTGGAAAATACCTGTTTTTACCGCCGAACACGGAGCTGACGCGAAGTGATGACTTTTTTTGATACTTTTAGAGAGGTCCCGGTTAAGATAATAAAAGCTATAATAAGTCTATTTATCTGTATTTCCATTTCAGATGTTTCTTTAGCGCCTGGTAGTACCGTAGCAGCTGTAATGAGACCCCAAATAATAGCTCAGGCTCTGTATCGCGCAGCTAGCAAGCAGTTTTGAATGTCAATGATAGCTTGCAAAACAGTGTTGGTTTTGCCGGCATTATGGCATGATAAATGGAAATACAAGGAATTAACACGTGATAAATACAGTCAAGATAGTGACGCGACTATACTTATATGCAGTAACAGGAATTAGTGCAGTGTATGTATACTGTATCTTTAACCACGTATTTAAACGCAAATTCTGCTGATTTTTGCTCGTTACTGACTTTTAGGGGAAAAAAGTCAGTATCGATGTTAGTCGAATTATCGATGTGAGATCGAGATACAACCAAGCAACGTGTATTCATTCTTAAACCCGTGAAGATGGTTAAGAGGATAGAGTCCCTGTCTCCGGACTCAAAGTCGATTTTTAGTTGGGTTAACGCAATAATTTAAAAGTTGGTATTTTCAGTTTGACGCTCATTATGATGGACAGAGTAGAGAGCAAGCCAGCAAGTTGCTTGCTGTGCCATGTGGAAAGCACCTGATGGGATTCTTTACCTACAAGCAGTAGACACGTGACCTGACTAACAACTCCCAAGCGAGGTTGTTGCAGCGCCTCGATACATCGCTTTTTTTGCGATAGGAGGAAAAACAAGCAACTAAAAAAATCTTTTAATGCTTTTTTAACGCATTAGCTCGGACCCGGCAAGAAAGACATTTTTTTCTCCAAAAAATTTGCAGTTGCGTCATTTTGAAAGGGCATTCAACTTCAGCAAAGCAGGGGCGTCCCCAGAAATTTGAAAAGAGGGGGCCGCAATTTTTGAAGTCCAAATTGCCGCCCGAAATCAAGTGAAGACTAAAAAAAAAGGTCTTCACTTCATTTGACGTCCAATTTACCGCCCAAAATCAAATGTCTTCCCTTCTTTCGACGTCTTATATTTCAGTGTGGGGGGGGCCGCGACTTCAGCGGCTCCCCCCCTGGATACGCCCCTGCAAAGTCACCTCACGACAAAACGCGTTAGCAAAAACAAAGTTGAACAAAAAGCCACTACCCCCTCGTAACATATTGTGACGTTTTAAAGAGCTGTAAAAATTGCCTGACTCCAGTTTTTTTTTCTGATGGCGCAGTATGCGCTAGCGACTCTATCTTCTTCCTCTATCATTTCTGATTGTGACTGCGAGCGAGTAACTCTCTTGCTACATCCAAGTTATGGTAATAATCAAGCAATATAGAAGGCACCGAAAAATCTGAGCTTTACACAAGCTCAATCGCTTAAAGTTGAAACTGTGAAGACCACGCTTGAAATTTAAAATACATCCGGTGTAGGACATGATGAAAACCCACGCTTTTTGATACAAACTTAAGATATCACGGTTGTCATTGTCGACGTAAAACAAAATAGAGGTAGCTAAAGTTAGTAATGCTCCTGTGACAACGCCAGCGCTAACATACACTGTTTAGTTTAAGTACTTAAAACATGACAAACTTCAGAAAAGGTTGTGGAAAAAACATTCTTATGTTATGTCTTTCTGATGAGAACTAGTCGACTGGAGCGTTAAGAACTCCTAAAGATACACGTTAAATTCGGGACAGCTCGTACATAAAACACAAATATTTCCCGTTTTGCGCGAGACTAGTCTTAGTTTGCACAAGGTTGCTCATATTGTTGTAGAGCTGGCTGTGCTTAAAATCTAGCTAGATAAAACTTTTTACCAATCACTTTTTCAAATTTTTTTAGATAAAAAACTAAGTTAAAAATGCTCATAATAGCTGCATCTTCCAAACTTGGCCACTGCTTTGCTTATTTTTGTCAAACAGCTTTTTTTTGCTGTTGCCATGCACCATGAATGATTTCTTTTTGAAGGACAGTTGTTGACGGATCCAAAGAGACTAAGGAGGTTCGTTCACTCCCTAAATGTTTAGTTATGCAGTACTTCAACTTTGCTAAACGCAAAAACCACAAACTTAAGTATTTTGAATCTTAGCTCTCCACCAGCTCAAGAAGTTTTCCTAACAGTGTCTAATGCCCATTAGCAGGTAAGTAAAGCATTTTGTCAAATACAGAGTTTGCCACTTGATTCTTTTTTGTATAAAACCAGGTAATTATCAGTCAAGAATGTATTTTGGGGGTAGATCATTGACTTTGCCTTTTAGTAAAAAAAGACGTTACGATGTAATGTGGCAAAGTGACTGCAATATACCAGCCTCCTTTGATGACTTTTGCACTTTATGTCCCCCTTTGTGCCCACACCCCTTTTAAAATTTCTCGCTACGTCGCTGTGATGTGCTTTACTGGTCAACTTAAGTCTCAAGTTGAATTGATTTTTCAAGTTGCTGGGCTGAATATCACTTATTTTTGCTTTTGTGGTAGATATTCTTCATTTAAACCCGCTAGCAGATACTATTGACCACAGCTCTCTCCAACCTATTCATCGACGTTCAATTTACAGCTAAGGTGTGTGGGATATTACTGTAGACGCATTGCGTACGCAATTAATCAACATCATTTCCTCTGACTTAATAGTTATTTCGGGAATCTGATACTTTTCTTGTGCACTCTGTAACTGCTGATGATCTAACGAGTAAATGAATGGTGAAACTATAAGACTATTATTCCCACAACCTACCGTAATTCAGTTATAACGTACGTTGAACTCGTTTAAGATCATCAAATAAAAAACTTCGGCTTTTTATCATTTCTAACTGGCCTACCGTTGACCAGGGGTGGGCAAACTTTTCACACGAAGGGCCATATTCCAAAAAATTTTGAAGCCGAGGGGCGCACTGATTGAAAAAGCAAAACAAAAACTCAACCCGTCCTCAGATGTCCTATTTTCCCCTAAAAGTCAGCAACGAGCAAAAAAAGTTCTTCGACTTGATTCACAGTGGGAGTTTATATTTTTGTAAGTGTCCGCAGACCGTACTTTGCCCTGTCCTGCTGTAGACAGAGCCGGATTTAAAGGCAGACGATGAGAGGCCCAAGGCTATTTGATCAGTGAGACCCAAGTGTTCAATGATCAGACTCATATCTACGTAAATAAAGGTGCGTCAGCGACATGGCCTAGTGGTACCGCGCGCAGGTGACAGATCCTACGTGACGGGTTCGATTCGCGGCTGGAGCCGATCGCATTCGACGTATATAACGTGTGGCTGCTGATTTAAAGAGCGAAAGCTCATTTCGCCGTCTTCCTCAACAACTGTTGAATTTTCAGTTTAATTTGAAAATAGCTTCTTGATGGTAGATTTCTAAAAAAAAAAAGTTCTGCATGGTCCGTCTCCAAAGAAAAACAAAAAATGTCTTAGTCGTTCCTGACGAGGCCCCTTATTTCTCCGAGGATTGGGCTTCAGCCTGTCTACATATTGGTAAATCCGCCTCTGACTGTAGAATGTGAACGAATCAAACTCAAGAATGTGACCAAATCAAACTCAAAGAAGTACTTTTCATCTTACAAGAGCACATAACGGGTTTCTGCAACTGCATGCTATAGGCTGTCTTTAGCTCAGCCGGTATCTGTAGCAATGGTACTGTTTTCAATTTTGCAGTTCATTTTAGTATAGTTTAATTCAAGGTGACCCCAAAAAAAACGAGCCCAGTGTACTTGGAATAATTAGAATTGAGGCCCGTTTTTGGGTGACTTCTTGAGTATTTTCATCAAGAAAACATGACGGCTTGATTAAATCAATTTTCGTATCAGTGAGAACTAGAGGCCTGGTTTCATTACTTGTCAAAAGTATTAATTTCTAATTTTGAATCAGTTCAATCAGCTGCAGCAATGATAGAAAGTTGGGTGCAAAAAACTACAAATCTAGGAATCACGGTGGAATTATGTTGTTTCGCGAAAATTTTGATCGGGTTGGTGGACCCGGAGGGATCGAGGGACTCAAGACCCTCCTAAATTTTTAGTTTTGCGCATTAATGCATCAATAGGGAACGACCGGGGCAACAATTTTGACCGGGGCCAGAATTCTGGCCGGGGCCGGGTAATTGCGCCTGCCCTGGCCGGGGTTTATACAATCTTTTATTTTGTGTCTACAATACATAGCTTGTATAGAGCGTTAACTAGCTAATTATGGTACCACAAACTTAAAATCTCGCAACTACAAGGTAAGTAGGCCACTTGCGTCCTTACTCCTCATGTAAATGCCGTCAATGGTGTTACGTAATGCTTTCAGTCACATTGTTAGGATACATTGTATTGAGTGTTGTTTCAAACAAAAGATCACACCAAAAACTTACTCTACACAAACAGTCACTATTTTTCCTTGCACATTAACTATGCAGCGAAGAAGAAAGAAAAGTCAAAAAACATCTCATTGCTTACTCCTAGTCTCCATCAGACCATTCTTCGATATCTACAAGTTGTGGTTGCTCATTGTTAAGGATGGGCTTTTGCACTTTAAAGGTCGTCTTATACGCCGGAATATACGGTAAATAAATTTAAAATTCAACCCCGGTCTCGGCCAATTTTTATGACCCCCTGGCCGAGGCCGGACCAGAGCAAAAAGTGACATTCCTGGCCGGGGCCAAGGCAGGGGCCGGGAATCCGGTCGATTCCTAATCAAGTACATCGATACTTTGCGCACAACTCCATGATAAACATTTCTTTATGTTTTGCCCGCCACTAAAATGGTTTTTGGGTCCGCCCTTAAAGCTATTTTCCGTGCAATAACGTAACGTACAGTATTATTATGCGGTACCCAGTATCCATTATTTCAAATTTACTCTGGCTTAATAATAATCATAGACACAGCATAGGCAATTTACCTTACCTTATAGCTCAGAATGATTCAAAGCGAAAAATGGTTCTCCCGGTCGCTCATCATTTTATCATGGTATGAATTGTACATTCCTTGTTAAGTTCATCTTTAAGCTGCCAATGCATCTGACTATTTTGCTAGTTCGATCAAATTCAAAAATACTCAAAAAACTGATAATGCCGTGTCTGTTCTGTTTCTGTGTTGCAGTAAAACACGTTTAGAGAAGGTGATGTGTTCAGGCAGATGAGACTGAAATTTTTTCCACAAAACGGAAAAAACTTTTTACGTATAAAATTAAGTGTTATCTTTATCAATTTACTTACTACATTTTAGTTTACTGAATTCTGAATTACATAGCTTCGTGAATATAAGTTTTGTACTATTCTGACGTCAAAGAACGCTTCCGGTAATTTAAGTATTCTGAGGCTGGAAAATCAAATCAAATCTTCATTACACTCGCCGTATTACGCCGAAGCGAATAACGAGTTGCGTGGCCCATCTCCGCGGCTTAGCGCCTGGGCAACATAGCTCCGAAGAAACGTCGCAACGGTGGCGAGTCGTTGGCGACACTGTGTCGATTTGACCGGCCCGGGAATCGAACTTCAGACTTCCCGCACCGATAGCGTGCGCTTAGCAACTGAGCTAATGGCCGGTGCTGGAAAATCATGTTCCCGTAAATGAGTGAATTAATCTTATTTGTATGCATTAAACTTCCTCCTTGGGTTTTCTGTAATTCAATTTCGGTTGTACTTTGGCCAATGGACTTTCTTCTTCACAATAAATTCGTTTAGGTAAAGTTTAACTCTAAACAATGACATTAGCATAATACTCTTTAAAATCATGACGTTAAACTTAATTATGACCAGAGGTGGTCAGTAACGAAGTAGTTCTACTTAAGTAGACTGCTTAAGTAGTATTTTCGGTAACGAGCGACTTGCTTAAGTATTTTTCGTTACTGATACTTCTACTTTTACTTCAAGTGAAATTCTCTTGGAGTAACGCTACTTGAGTGGCAATAAATTTTATGCAAAGTAGAAGTAGATACCTAGCCATTCCTTAATAGTGGTTTGACCACGATATGAATTTTTTTTTTTTTCAAAAATATTTGGCAATTCTGCTTATTGAAAACATGTTCGGACATACGGACAGGAGCAGGACGCGAAACTGCAATCTGTTAATTTGCTTCGATGTAATCTAAAGAGAACAATAAAAATTTGTTCCTACAAAACACCGCAAAGAATGACAAAAGGCCTCAAATTGATATACTACACACCACAAAGAACGACATAGGACCTTAAATTGATCTACTAAACATCGCAAAGAACAACAAAGGACTTGGAATCATACCATAAAAAAGAACTACAAAGGACTTTAAGTTAGGGTTAGGCTAGGGTTAGGTTAGGGCTAGGGTTAGGGTTTTAGGGTCCTTTGTCTTACTTTGCGGTGTTTAGTACATCAATTTGAGGTCCTTTGTCGTCGTTTGCGGTGTTTAAAGGACTCATAAAAATTTGATTTGATGAATACCGTTGCTTTACTTTAACACTGATTGTAAGCGTTACAACAGCAAACCTTCGAATAATAAACAAACACGTGAAATTCGAAATTACCGGTACTGTCTACTTTCATTACTTAAATAGAGTTAATTTTGACTACTTTCCTACTTTTACTTAAGTAGAAATGCTTCGCCATACTTTTACTTCTACTTAAACGCCATTTTTGAGTAAGTAGCAATACTTTTACTTAAGTAGTTTTTTTTGTGTACTTTGTCTACCTCTGATTATGACGCAAAAAAGTAACGTGCCAATAAACTGTTAAGTTGAAATGTGGGGGAATCATTCCCTCGATCGTAACCCAAAATCTTGTGAGCGTTTCGAGTTCCAATCAGTTTTTCAAATATCATTGGCGGATTTTGGGAAAGGGTTAGGGAGCTCAATTTTTCCAAAATCAGCACTTCCATGCTTCTAGACGCACAAACTGCAAAATCAGCATTTTTCATTCTCAGGTACTGTACCCTCTTTCTAAAATTCTGAATCCCCCCTACTTGTGCATAGTTTGATGCAAAAGCCCTCAGGCTATCACGCTAGAAAAACTGACATTTGGACCAGGTATTTGCAAGCTAAACATTCATTAATCATTAAAATTAGGTTAAAACTTTCAACTGCAGAAACCCTCTGCTATGTTTCTTACTTGTTGCAATTAGGAGCGTGTGTAAGAGAGAAGGCATTGTCCTACCCCCTCTTTTGAATTTGGCTTTCAGTAAAAACGAGCAAAAATCGCAAAGTGACTGAATATGCCAGATTCTTTTGATGACTTCTGTAGTTTATCCATCTTCCTTTTAAAATTTCTCGATACGCCACTATTTGCAATGGCGTTTTATCTCATACTCAGGTTTACTATAAAGGAGAAACTTGAATTTAGTAAACGTTGATATGCTGTGCTATAGCATAGGGCCTATAAACGATTCCAAGTCAAAGTATGTATCCTTTCTCTAGCAAATTGCACTTTCTACTGTTTTAAAAAGGGTTTATTTCTCATCACCATAAACTCAAATTTTCAACCATGTTTCCTTCAACGCTGGCCTAAATCGCTCGACCAGTTCAAAGTTATACTAGGTTATATCCATTATTTTGATTGTGATGATGGAAATTAAAGGCTTAGCTCTTTCGTGCGCGTCTGCGTAATTGTTTTTCAAGGTTTCACGCTTTTGTCTTAGTTACTGATTTTTGTCTGATAAAGAATTCTAGCTAAATCCGAAAATTTTTAATTTGTTAAGTCAAATTATAACCATGTTGTTCTTCACTTTGTGATTTTTGTAGAGCTTTACAGTTGCAAGTTTTTGTTGTTTATTTTTTGATAGCTGTTATAAGTTTGATTTTTGTTATACGGTACTCCCTTAGTTAAATTTGAAGTTAATATAACCACAGCACTTATAAATTTCTTTCTTGTACTGCTTATAAGTTTTTACCGATACATTTGCGTATTCTCGTTATAATCTTTATTACAGTCTTGCTCAGGTTTTTTTTTTGAGGTTTGGCTTGGAGCCATTAAGCAATTTTAAAAGACTGCCAATTTTCAAATTTGTAAATGAAACTGCCGTCAACAAGCTATTTCAAGGAAAATTTATAGATTTTGAGAGACCCTTTTGGTTCCCCAAAACAAATGGTCTTGCTTGTTATGATTGCTGAGAGTGAAAAAATGTTTTTAAAGGAAATCACACGAAATAGGCTAAGCTATTCATTCAAAATAAAACCTCTGCAAAACGAATTTGTCGGCCTAAACGTAGGAAAAAATAACAAAAAGTCACTGTAAGTAGACAAACGCAAAAGCAAACTTTGTAAACCCGAATCTTTACTCAGCTGTATTTGTTCAGATTATTATTCAAAAGTTGAAGATACTAATAGCTTAAGTTCAATTTAATTTTTTTGCAAAAACTTCGCCGTTGATTATAGCCACGAAAGTAAACGCTATCCCGCAAATTTTTAAAAATATACGATTGACATAGTGGGCATTGATGGCGCTACCTCAACTTAACCTGTTTGTGCCTAGCGTCCGTACGGCACCTACTCGAACTGAAATGTATCGACATACCTTGATTTTTAGAAAGAGATAAGTCGGATTATTTTTATGAGTATTCCTGACACACGTACAGTACAGTAGCCTATCGGTATTTTTTTTAAGAATTAGATTGCTGCAGGATACAAATTACAACAAAAAAAGTTGCTATCAATGTTATTAGTTATTATACCAAAACCAGTTTAAATTTCGGCCGGTTAATTCAGTTGTTAAGCACAACCATAGGCGCAACCAAAGGGGGAATGGTCAAGGGGGCTGAAGTCTCCTCCCTTAGCCTTATGAACGACAGTAGATAAAACAGCTGTAAAAAATTTACAAGCAGCCATAGGCGTAGCACTTTGAATTTTGTAGGGTGGGTTCAAACTCATATTGACTGAGACTGACACAAACAAAAACCTATAATGAATGATATCACAATAATAACGCACACTTGGCGTTTCGAAAAACATTTGTAGTATCAGTAGCCCAAGCGTAAGACTCAGTAAAACGTAATGCCTTATTTGCAGTGGGTATCGATATACCTGCATATCAATCATATAAATACAATCAAAATTCATGAAACTAGTAGCCTCATAGCTATATAGGCCTGTACATGCCTAACACTTCAAACTACTTTCAAGTTTGGGATAACTTTAAGCATCATCAAAACATGGTTGCACCATCTAGCTCAACTTATGACTAATTCTACCCTCAACTTTCTTCCTTTGCTGCTACTTAATTTAAATGAGTTGACCTATCTTGCCACAAAAAAGAAGCATACCTCTTACGATTCGCGTTTGCAGGCTACAGTTAACGGCAGTGGCGTACATTTGTGGAAATTATTGGGGGTGGTGAATCATTGCAGCATCAATTAAAACGTAAGGATCGTGTCAACTTCTGGGGGACTTCACCCCCTAGACCCCCAACGCTGTTCTTCTTTGCACGTGACCCTGTTTTAAAAGTTTTGAGACTATCAACATAATTTATTTTACATTCAATTAATCGATGGGTGTCTGAATGTTGGTGGCCTTCAAACGTACTAACAGCTTTGTTCCTGATACAATAAATATGGGACGAAAATAGCTTAAGGAGGAAAAATAAAGCCGCTGCAAATCTCAAAACTGGACGTTTCAATAACACAAATTCAGCTGTCATCATCAGCAGTGTATGCAAGGCAGTACAAAACTGTAAGAACTAGAATTTACAATTCTAACTACAAGTAATAGCATAACCCAGGCAACGGGTCAAAATAAGTAGTATAATTATAACGTCATAAACCAAAAGCTAATAAAAAGACTGACGGAGTTAAATTAACAATTATTTAAGTAAAGAGGAGCGGATTTGGAGTCAACTTTCAGCAATGGCTCATACTTTTGATTAAAAAGTGGCTCAAGAATTAATAAGCGTGCGGAATCACCAGTGCTACTAAGAATGTCCGGTTTGGTAAAGTCCCATTTATGGTCAGGATTGTCCGTTAAGTGTCGGCACACCTCGGAATTATCCGAACTGGAACGCTCCTTAAAGTCTGCTAATAAGATTACGTCTAGTCTGTCCTATATAGCTAGAACCACAACAACACCAACAACACGTTAAAATACAGGGTGAGTCACGGGAAACGGATGTTTTTATAACGCCCCTTGCTCTTCTAGAGTAAGTGGTTAAGGGGTGAAGAAGGCAGTCTTTAAACCTGCTTAAGATGCCATTTAGTTTGTTATTGTTTATTTGTGTTTTACGTTAATTTTTGTTTCTTTTTAGGGTTGGTTTTTATTTTAAATTACTTTCCCTCATGCTACCGTGGAGTCTTGAACATCGTGTGTTTGCTTATGACGCCTACGTGAAAAATGGTGAATCAATGACAGAAACCCAACGTCTCTTCAAGCGAAGATTCAACATCGGTCGTCACGGTAATGTACCAAGCCTTAATTCCATTCTTAGATGGGTTAATGCACTAAGAACGACTGGTTCGTTATTGAAAGCCAAACCACCCGGCCCTGTCAGATCCGCCAGAACATCAGAAAATGTGGATCGAGTGAGAGAAGCAATCACCCGAAGTCCTAGGCGCTCTGCTAAGTGACATTCTACAGAACTGGGAATAAGTCAAAGCACTATGCAGCGAATCTTACATAAAGACCTAGTCTTTCAACCATACAAAATTATGACTGTCCAACAATTGAACCCGCGGGATTACCAACAACGTTTGTCTTTTTGCCAAACAATTCTCTACATGTTTGAAGAAAACGAGAATTTGACTCTAATAATGAGCGACGAAGCCCATTTTCATTTAAATGGTACAGTCAACAAACAAAACTTTCGATATATTGTGCTTCAGAAAATCCTCGTGAATTGCATGAGCGACCACTACGCAGTCCAAAAGTTACTGTTTGGTGTGGTATGGGAAAGTGCGAGATATTTGGTCCATCCTTTTTTAAAGAAGGTGAAGACGCAGTAACTGTTACTTCAGACCGCTATATTCGAATGTTTGAAAACTATTTCCTTCCTGAGCTTCGCAGACGAGGAATCAATACAGCATCAATGTGGTTTCAACAAGATGGAGCCACCGCTTTTACAGCGAGAGCGTCCATGACTGCTGTTCGAGCTGCATTTCCTGATCATGTCATTTCACGCTTTGGAGATCTCCCATCGCCTCCACGCTCACCCGATCTTTCCATGTGCGATTTTTATCTTTGGGGATTTTTGAAATCACGCGTTTATGCTGCGAAACCCCGCACACTTGGAGAACTGAAAACTGCAATACGTGAAAATATCCCAGAAATAGGTGAAAAAACCTTCGTGAAAGTGGAAGCTAACTTTAGAAATCGACTTCAAATTTGTGTTCGTGAAAATGGCCATCATTTGTCAGACATAATTTTTCACTCCTAAATATTCCATAATGGCATAGTTTAGTGAATATTTTTATTGTACATTAATAATTTTTGTTAATATATTCGCAGAGTTTTGTTTTCCTTAAAAACATCCGTTTTCCGTGACTCTCCCTGTATATACAACCCCATATTTCATCAAGGTCTTTTGCTTATTTTTTAAACGAAAGTTGTGTCCGATGTTCCTAGTGGTGTCGATAATCCGTAGAATAACTCGGTTCCATGTCTGCTTTTCCACTAAGACGGACAGCTCTTTCTTGAATTGCATTGACATGTCAATGCTAACATCTCATTGACATGTTTAACATGTCATTGCATTGACATATCATTGACGCAAATTTTGAAACTACTCTTTTTGCTGATGACAGCAATTTCCATCAATGTCACAGTAATATTAATTCGTTACGTTCCAAAATTAAATGCGAAATTGTAAAAAATAATGATTGGGTGTCGTATAACGAAGTAACTGTAAATTATAAAAAAAACGGCTTTAAGCTTGTTAGTAAACAGCCTCTTCATAACTATAATTTTGATATTTTCATTAACCATAACCAAATTGAAAAAACTGAGTAGGTCTATCCGAAATATCTCGGAGTTTATTTAGACGACAAGTTAACGTGGAAACATCAAATAGTCAACGTTATTAAAGAATCTCAGTTAATAGCTAGTTGCTGTTTTGCTTTTCACTTGAATTACAGTAGTTTGCCCTGCTTTTCATTTTCGATCATGTTTTGATGAAGGACAGTCGAGTTGTGCGAAAACGCTCAGCATATTTTCTGCGCGTTATTTTCTAATTAAAAACGTTCTACGTTCTGAACTTATTGTCTGTTGCTACAACATGGATATTAAAGATCTCATCTCTCCCAAAGCTATATTAGGCTACGAGCTAGTAGCAAAGATAAAACCGGCCGTTAGCTCAGTTGCTAAGCGCACGCTATCGGTGCGGGAGGTCTGGGGTTCGATTCCCGGGCCGGTCAAATCGACACACAGTGTCGCCAACGATTCGCCACCGTTGCGACGTTTCTTCGGAGCTGTGTTGCCCAGGCGCTAAGCCGCGGAGATGGGCCCCGCAACTCGTTACACGCTTCGGCGTAATACGGCGAGTATAATAAAGATTTGATTTGAAGCTATAATTATGCTGACAGCTGCTACGAAAAGTGATAAATCAAACAATATTGATTACTAAAATGATCACTAATTGTGACGAAACTTTTATTACCTCACAAAAAGCAAATCAATGAAAACGTAACACTGGTACCGGCAACCTAATTGTTACTAGATAGTTAAATAGTCGGACGTCATTATTCATGTACTGTGTAGTAACAATCAACAAAATCTTAGATCACAATTCTTATCGGCTTAATCGTACCGGTGCACTTTCTACGATTGCTCGCTGATTACCCATTTAATGTTTTATAACAATCGCGTACCGGTAACAATTTCTTCCAATATTGGGGGTGATAAGTGCATTATCATCCCCTCTCTCGAAAAATATTGGGGAGGTGCATCATCCCCACCCCCGGGATGTACGCCCTTGGTTAACGGTTACACTGTAGTTATCTTGCTGTAATCCAAAGAAAAGATTTGCAGCGTAACTATGATTGCGTGCAAGTTTCGACTCAAAGATTTTTTTTTCGCAGTTGTTGGGCTCAGTTATTTGATAATAAGTTAATAATTTCTGTTGTTCTGTAGTTATTAGCTTCGATGAAGATAGCCATTAACCTAGGTCTGATAGCTAAGCCCTTGCAAGATACAACTGGGCACTAATTTGGTTCTAACTTGTTCGTTTACATAGTTTCACGATGATAGGCATCTCAAGGAACATGCAATTAAACCTAGCTCCATAGGTTAAGCCAAGCATGTGCAACCTTTGTTACTGGCGGGCCAAATGTGAAATATTACACTTTGCTACGGGCCGCATCCATTTGTTGCATGCGGCTCAATTTTTGGATCCATGTTTTGGCAAATCAAGCAAACGACCTTGGACAACAAAATATTTCACGAATCAATCGTCATTAAAGGTCCGCCTTTCGCATATGAAATTATCCTAAATCGAGATATAATTCGTTTTATATAAATAGCAGTAATACAATCCGTTTTATATAAAAAAAATGTAGTCCACGAGGATGTCCTTGGCCTCGAAGACAATCCATCAATCAAAGGTTTATTTGTGCTTTAACTATATCAGACATTTACGAGGTAGCCTACACGAAAAATTATTTTTATCGCCAGGAGATGGTGAAATGACCATGCGGTCTTCAAAGTCAACCGCCATCTGTGAGCAGGCATAGTATTGTTGGAATATATTCAGCAGGGGCGTAGCCAGGTAGCCTGGGGGGTAAAGGGAGCAATTGCCTCCCCCCCGAACCATGGGTGCAAATCCAGGGGTATATAAAAATTGGGCATCTGCGAACGTAATGAACTTTTTTTTTGGTCTTCACTTCATTTTGGGCAAAATTTGGGCATCTGCAAACGTGGTGACCTTTTTTTGGTCTTCGCCAAATTTTAGTGCAAAAAATAGAATTAGTCTAGGACTTCTCGTTGAAGCTTTGCCTTCCCCCCCAAAAAAAAAAAATTTTGGGGGGCTGGCTACGCCTCTGATGTTCAGCTTACATGTTGGTGTATAAACACAAATAAAACACCCAGCAGGGTAAAGAAATTAACAAAGCCATAAATCAAATTTGCTCAATGATTTTTTCAGGCGGTATGAGCAAATCTTTGACTAAAAAGCAATTGAGACATCAACAAAAAATGATAATAATATTAACAAAAATAACATATGAATAAATTAATAACTGAAAATAAAAGTTCAGCTGACTAGACATTTTCTAGATTCACCGGCAAGCTATCAAATGCACAGATGCAAACAATTCTATTTTTGTAAGCAAGAGCATATTTAGCAATAAACTGCATTTTTGATTTTTTTAAATATTGGAGAATACTTTGATTTCATCTGATACAGTTTGCCATACTTTTGGTCCTTTGTAAGAAAATGATTGTTTACCATACTCTGTTCGTTTTCTGGAAATGAAGTAGTTAGATTTTGATGATAGTCTTGTCATGTGAGTGTGTGTCTGTGCAGTCAGGTGAAAGATATGATTGTGGTTCGAAGATGATTTATTTTTCAACTGAAACATGCTTTCAGCAATTTCCATTGAGCGTATGTCTTTTATTTTTTAAAAAATTTAGTTAAAAGTAAAGGGGGAAAGTGTGTTCAAGGTAGGAGCTTTGAGTGATATTTCTAATGATGCGTTTATGTATCTTTTTAAGTGGATCAAGGGCATTGGCACAAGCCAGTCCCCCAATGGAAACGCAGTAATACAAGTGTGGATGTATCAGGGAGTAGTGAACATACCTGTTGGGCCTTTGCCGCGCTGTGTCTTCACGTAAGACCTATTACTATAATTGACGCAGGCAACAAGAATTCCTGAAGGAAAAATGGGGGGTCTGGGGGGCGAAGCCCCCTGACATTACTTTGATACTATTGGTACTGCTGAATGGAGCCTATCCACTTATTTTTTTAGGACGGCAGCCCTGGTTAAATATGTTCTTAGATTCATATACTACTACAACAACTTGTCGTAATTGAGTGGTTATGTGCTAGGGTTATTTAACTTCCAACGTTCTTTTTCTACAAAAAATGCAAAACAAAATGAGTCGTTAGTGCATGCTGCATGTCTGCTGGCTGGCGGAAAAAAGTATTGAGCGCGCGTAGTCTAGTGGGTTGTAATAAATAACCCAATTTCGAATTGTGGTATAGCCTAGTATTGGAATTTATTAGGTGGACCGGCAGAAAAGTAGAAACGGACCGCAGTCGGTCCGCGGACCGACGGTTGAGAAACACTCGTCTAGGGCACGGCTACTCAACTGGCGGAACGCGGTCCCGATCCGTACCTTCTGAATACTGAAGCTGGACCCCATGCAATAACGTGTAAGCATATCGAATATTTTCCAGGTGATCCCACAATAAAACTTTATCATAACTATACAGTACAACAAACTACAAACCTTAAAAATGCGCGAGGCTTTTATTTGTCCTATTGCAACCCACCACGTTGGTGCGATCGAAAGGTTAGGTATTAATTAAGATATACAGTAATGTCAACCAAAATCGCCCGGTTAACCGGTTAGCGTAGTGGTTAAGGATTAGCGATGTGACAGGTCTTGGGTTCGATTACCGGGCTAGTTACATCGGACACAGTGTCGCCATCAGCTCACTACCACTGCGATGTTTCAACGGTGTTGTATTGATCAGGAGCTAAGCCGCAAAGATGAGCCCAACCTCCCCTTGCAGCCTTCGGCGTAATATCCCGAGTACAGACAAAATTTGATTTTATTCAAAACTTTAATTTACAGAGCGTCAAAAAAAAAAAACGACTGCAGGCACTTTTCATTTTATGATAACATTTCAAAGTTTATTAAAAAAAAAATAGTGAATCGCGATGGAAAATAGCAAGTAAAAAGATAACGATAAATGCGATAGAAAGCGTCAGTGTGCGTCGTGTTTTAAAGGATTGTAAAAATTTTAGAATTCAGAACCAGCTAAATGGAAATGAGGAATGCTTAGAGGATGGAGAATACAGTTAGTAAGAGAAAGTTAAAGCTAAGGAGGGAGATGAAGCGCTTTCGGCAAATTATTTGAAAGAAAGAAGTGCAGTGTTTGTCAATAAAAATCGGATTGAACCCAGGTCATTACACCGCATTCTCAGAAGCCACTAACTGAGGTGAATGGTGATATTATTCAATCTATAGACATTTAAAAAACTAGAAATCGTTTTTTTTTTTTCAAATTCAAATCTTATTATCCTCATGGTACTACGCCGAGGCGTCTAACCAGCGCATGTGGTGGGGCTCATCTCTGCGATGTTGCGCCTAGACAAAACATCTTTGAACCCCGAAGAAACGTTGCAGCGATGGCAAGACGTGGGCGACACATACCCTGTCCATCTGTCCAGTTCCAAAAGCCCACGGGCTTTCTGCGTCACAATTGAATTTTTGATGCCATAATCACTTGTTTTAATTATGACATCAAGAACTGAATATACTTAAACAATCAATTATGATGTAGAAAGCCCATACACCTTTGGAACCACTTAAACTGGACATGTAGACTCAGGGTAGTTATATCCTATTTGATAGAACCGGAAATTGAACCCTAAACCTCCTGCGCTGTCTTTGATCACTCAGCCATGTCTTACATCACTCTGCGAACCGTCTGGTATTGTTTTTGGCCGTAATCAAATCACATTTCATTTTTTTTACCCTTGCAAGTAAGAAAGTTTTTTAATTGAACCGATCCTGATTGTAGTTGAGTAGCTCTGGCCTAGGACCTCTCATTCCTAAATCCGGCTCTCAGTGTGTTTTTCATATTATAGGATCACGCCATGACAGCTCAGATAGCCAAGTGGTAAGAGCGTCCGCCTCTGGAGCAGGAGACTCGGGTTTGATTCCAAGTCGGGTCAAACCAATGACTTTAAAATTGGTATTCACAGCTTCTCTGCTTCACGCTCTGCATTAAAGGGATCCGGACAATGTGGAGAACAAGCCGGCAAATTTACTTGTTGCATCGTTGGGAAAGGCACTGATCCCTTCTTTTGGTGTGGTAGACAGGTGGCCGGTAATTCCTAAGCGAGCTCGTTATAGCGCTTTCTCGTGATTCTAGGATAGACATGCAACTAAATATGAAAACGTCGATAGTCGATGCGATCATGAAGCAATAGTACTGTACAATATGAAAATATACAAAAATGCAAACATCGGTGGTGAAATGGTACTCCGGGTTGAAATTACTTCAAGTGCATGGAAAGTAACTCAGTGAAAGCAAAAAGTTAAGAGTCAATTTTTGGAATATATTCAAGTAAAAAAGAAACGTTTGTAGAAACAAGATAGCAAATCTTGATAAATCTGAACTTTCTAAACACACGTAAATTCTCTGATTTCGAAACTTGACCCAATCTCAACAGATTCACAAGTATAAATACCACTTTTAATTAAACAAAAAAAAAATTACAGTATGGTTTGTACTCAGTTACCCATCAAAATACTTCATTACAAATCACTGGTACACTGAGTTTATACATCACAAGCAAACAAATACCGTATGGATAAAACCACAAAATTATAAATGCAAAACAACGGCAGAGTTGCCAGCTTTTTTTAAAATCTGTTTTATGCAATAATCTACAAAATATACTGCAACTACTTTTTCATATTTTAAGTTACATCTTTACTTTAATGCTAAACTATACGCAAGCCTAAGTAAATGTAGAGGAGTAAGAGCAATGTAGAGTTGACGAACAGTGGCGTACGGAATGGCAGTGACATAAGCGTAAGCAAGGGTGTGGCCACTTGTCGACAAGCTGATGGGGAAGTTGGCATCTCGAGTGGTCGTTTTTAAGTGGAAAAATTTTCAAATTTGGCCGATTTATTGACGCAATCACGTAGACGAAAACTTAAACTTTCTTGTGGTTTCTTTGATTCACACTTAAGATGACGTAGATATCTCAAATACAAAACAAATGAGATTAAGTTAATGATTGCGATACCATTTTGGTAGTCTTCTTAAATGAAACTACTTCGTTGCTTTGGATCACTAGTTACAAACAGTCAAGTGTATAGCTCAAGGGAAAAAACTGATACAACACAAATGAAGCCCAAAACTTAAGCATCGGAATCGTCATTGCAACCTTGAACTAGGCAGGCGTATGGGCGTAAATTTCTTTGCAAAACGATACTCAGACCCCTGAGATCTTCACTCTCGATCATGTAAACATTATCCAACTGCTTAGTGATAACTTTCCAGTACTCTCTAGGATCCTCAGTGAAAAATTGATATCCTTGCTGAAGTTGGGCTTGATATTGATGTAGAATGTCAAAGGCCAAGACAATCACCTAAATTCATTAAAATTACGATAACTTACACTAACACAACATTCATGTAAAAGTCTGCTGCGTTTATTTACAGTACAATTGCATCGCAAATCAGTTAACGCTCTTTTACACTTCAAATATTGTGAAAAAGCCAATCAGAAACTTGGCTCTATTTATAGCCCATGCACCAAACGATAGCACAGTATTTACAAAGGCCCCTTAGTTAAAACAAAATAATATTAAATAAGACTGGTGATCCAGAAACAATGGCAAAACATACCTTGTTATGCAGTATGCTAACACTGCGAATCAGGGTACTTAACCCTCACCCAATAAATCTTTATTTACACATACTAATGGATTGGCGCTTCGATGTCTTTAGACGATTCTTATCTTCCTGCCACCTAAAAACAATCTAGATCCAACCCTGCTGGTTAACCTTTGGTGGATGTTGAGTGTTGAATTGAGGAAGCTCCAAACTTTGTGTTTCTTCTGAGCGATTATTTGTTACCACAAAAATGATATCTTTCACATCGGGCCTGTCTCCGTTTTCTTCAGTCAGAACTGTTTGTGATATATATCTCAGAGCTGCGTTAACACGATTTCCTGGAATTTTAAAATATTCAAGTTGAAATCAAGAGATAATTGGTGGCAACTTCACTGCTAACTTTAAAAAATGCTGGATATAAACGTGGATCAACAGTTACTGATAGTCACCAGTGGACAGTGCAGAGAGGTACCAACATCAGAAACGTGATTACTGAGCCACGCGCCTCCCGCGCAGAGCATTATCTCGCAAAAATTTGCCGCAGCGATGCACAAATACGACTAAGGAGAGTACTCTCTTGATATCATTCGATAGATCAGTGGTTCTCAACCTGTGGTACGCAAGACCGTTTCAGGTGGTACGCGACAAACTTTTGCGTTTCACGTAGAAATGAGTTCAAACTTGGTTTGAACAGTCGCTACAAAACCGCATTGTTGAGCAAGGGGCTTTTACGGTACGGTTCGGTACGGAATTACGATACGGTACGGTTCGATTTTGGCTAAAAGCACGATACGGAATTACGAACGGAATTTTCAAGAAAAGTACGGTACGGAAATACGGTATCATATTTTCCGTACCGTATCGTGCACTTTCCATACTCCAGTAATGCACGCATTGCACTTTTGCTTCCAAGTACTGCACTTTTCCTTTTTCGCACTTTTCCTTCTTGCCTATAACTTTACCACGTCAGTTGCGCTCGCCGCTCACCACCAGTCACCCCTCACATTTTCAAGGCGGCTGATGAAGGCTAACAGTCAGAAACAGCGCTGTCTCGCTCTACGGTACGATTTACTGGAGTGCTTTACACAGTTGGTGATGGAGTGCTGTTATAGCCTCTGACCCAACAAGAGAAAGTCGTCATGACTTCCCGTCCGGTAGGCCAGGAAGGACATTGCTTTTTAGTTGTTAAATAATAATATTGTAAACAAGCTAAAATGTTATGCCATAATTACGATTCGATTATTCAATCATAATCCTGTACAGCAAAGCCTTCATCTAATGGTCTTGCGAATAGGTCTATTACAGTATATTTTTCGAAGTCTGTTACCGGTAGCCTGATGAGTTTCTATCATAACTGGCAGGAGATCGTTCAATTGGTTTTATACATGGGTTGCTCGACAAATTTCAGTGGGAACAAATATTTTAGTATTGGAGTTGATTTTCTTACTTGTAAGATTGAGGGGCGTGACTATAAAGATAAGCTAAAAACGGTTTAAAGTTCCATGCTTCGCCTTTAATAGGACATCTGATAACTTTTCAGATGAAAACTTTTAAACTACGCGTTTAAACGGTCTGTTTTGAACTTTTTTCCGATTTTGCTGATAGGCTTAGGCCGAAACCGAAACTTTTGGAATACAGTAATAATGATCGTACAAGCAGACATCAATAATAATGAGGGTACAAGCAGCGGACTCAAACAAGGTTTTTGCGAGGCTTCTGATCTCAAAGCTAATGAAAAAAAGTTTTAAGTATCAACAAAACGCTAACGGATGTTGACAAGCACTGAACGTTTAGTTAATGGACAATTTAACGAAAGTTGATTGAGTCCGTTAATTTAAAAAAAATTTTCTAACGAATTAACCTGTTCATGACAAAGTTCTAAGTAACGAGATTGTGCCGATCTATGGAAAGAACAATTAATTATCGTAAAAAGAGGAAGCAGAAAAACAAAATACGAGTCTAAAAATAGTAGCCTAATCAGTAATAGCGTACGTAACCTACCTTTTTTGAAAAAACAACGCCTTTTTAATGGAGGGGTAAGACCTCATATTTTTGCAGGCCTGTAGCCCGGGCCTTTGCTGCAACTATTCTTTGATTTATTGTTCTGATGCTTGAATACCGATACTATGTTTAATATATTCATTGAGGTATTAAAGCTCGTCAGGTATGTAACCAAGAGAGGCACTGGAACACCCCCACCCCTCTTGCCGGATGAAAAACTTTTTTGAGGTTGCTACCTAAGGGCAAGCGAAAAGGGGTCCTCTCGATCATTGCCTATAAAAGTGGCTTTGCCCATCCCCCAAATTTTTGCTTTTCACTCTACTGATACAAAGGATAACCAATAATGTTTTGTATCCTATAAAAACAAAGTTTTGTTCAACAGCTAAAATGAAAGGACGGTAAATCTGAACTTTGACGTGGCATGGCAAAAGTTCCCTGCTGAATTTTTTCGACGTAAATTGGTTGAAAAATGTGGTACGGAAAGGTACGGTATTATGGTACGGAAGAAATTCCGTACCGTACTGTTACGTATGATATTTTTGGAAGATACGAAACTACGGTACGGTATGTTTTTAGAGGAATATAGTACGGAAAATAATTCCGTACCGTAGTAACCCCTTGTTGTTGAGTGGTTCATGACAACACCGTTAGCATTTTACCGATCCCTTTTTTACGCGCTTTGTTTCAATTTTATGGCATCGACTTAATAATGGGTATATAATGGATTTCACGCAAAGCTGCTGCGCTGTGGCTAAGCATGACAAGAGAGCCTAAAAACAAGTGCGCGTTGGCTTTCTTAGGGAGTTATGCATTGGACCTCGGCTGGTGACCACCCTAGTAACAAGACCACTTCCGATTAGACGACGTTTTTCCAATATTTCCGATTTGTTTTCATTAATTAGAACATATTACACCAATGCGGCCACCTCGGTGACACAACTGCTAAACCTTTTTGTTGTCCTAGTGGTGGTCGTGTTGCCGGGCTCCACATCTCACTGCAATTTATATTTAGGATTTTTGAATAATATCCATTAAGTCTTCAACTAGTTGTTAATTTTCACAAAACTTTCGAAGCGAAACTATAACCCTGAATATATATAGTATTGCCCCGACAAATATCACAACTACGGGTCAAAATCGTATTTACGACCCGATGTACAGTGAGCTCGGACAAACCCCGCATTGATTAGCTGGTTGCGAAAAAATAATTGCAACCTTCACTTTAAATTTGCTTTCGTTTGTGTGTATTTTTTATTTTGCAATAAATTTTGAGTAAGTTAAAATCTTCCATCACCTGGTGGACTGGTGGTACGCCACAGCAATGTAAAACCTTTGGTTGGTACGCGATAGGAAAAAGGTTAAGAACCACAACGATAGACGAACGAAAGTGTCCCTCAGGCGTTGTTTCTTGCATTTCATTGTTAAAATTATGAGATGCAAAAGAGTCATTAAACGTTGTTCAAGAGCGTTGATCGGTGATGTTTACAGTAGAATAATTATTGCTGCGTAATAAAGTTCAATGTTAATATCTCCATTAAATGTCACGACTTGTACGCATTTATAGGAGAAGATCGGCAATATTTGTCCAAGGTAATAATGAGCCATAAAAAAAATATAAACAATTTCTCATGAACTTAGGACAA
This sequence comes from Trididemnum miniatum, assembly GCA_964006365.1. NCBI lineage: Eukaryota > Metazoa > Chordata > Ascidiacea > Aplousobranchia > Didemnidae > Trididemnum > Trididemnum miniatum. The sequence continues at coordinate 13,572,875 of OZ023248.1, read as the reverse complement.
AAAAATGACCTGTAGTTTCAAAGAATAACAAAAATCTCATACGTGAAATGACAACCACTGAAATACCGGTACACGCAAAATTTTGAAACAAAATAAATCTCCATCTACAGCAATATTACCGGTAGACTCTTCTCATCGGTTAAAACTTCACCTGTTCTCATTTGATCAGGTATAGAGTCAAATGCATCCAAAAGATGAACACGGTCATCTATCGCGTCATTGAGTAGAATCGAACTTGTGGTGTCAACTCTGCTATTATATCGAAATACACTGAACCTCGTCATATTTGATTCGACGCTGAATGAACTGAAAACAAAGAATGATCAATGTAAGTTGCATTAAACCCGAATGGCACAAGAGGCGATCCGACCAACTGTTGGAGCTACAACCGAAAGTGGTACAACCCAGCTTTACAGCTCAGCTGGCCGAGTGGCAAGGGTGTCTGCCTTTGAAGCGGCAGACTGCGGTTTGCTTGCGAGTCGGATCAAACCAATGACTTCAAAATTGGTATTCGCAGCTTCCCTTCTTGACGCTCAGCGTTAAAGGGTCAGTGAGGAGAGCAAGCCGGCAAGTTTACTTGTTGTGCCGTTGGAAAGGCACTCAGCGGGATTATCCCATCTTGGTGTGGTAGACAGGTGGCCGCCTGGCCGGCAACTCCTAAGCGAGCTTGTTATAGCGCTTTGATCGTTTTCTCGTGATAGGAAGATAAATATGCAACTAAATACAAATACAAGAGGCGAAAAGTGAAACCTTCGCCCAATCAAATCCGATCTCATAATATTCTTTGTCCAATCCTACTAAAAACTGCGGAAACTGCAAGATCATGAAGTCTAAAAAAAATCAAGTCTTCATTTTATTCGCAGTATTACGTCGATGAGTGTAATTCCAGTGGCGTAACTCATCTGCGTCTTAGCGCCTGGGCAACGCAGCAGAAAAATTCTAAAAAACGCCGCAGCAATGGCGAGTCGTTGGCGAAACTGAGTCCGATTTGACCCGCACTAGAATCAAACCCAATCAGGTGCGTTGTCTTCAGAGGTTCAAGGTGTTCAGCGCACACTCTGCGAATTGCTTTTTTTTTTCAACGCAGACCGTTGACGCAAAATTCTCTCGTATGATAGGTTTCCAGATATAGTTAAACACAAGCCAGCAAAATGGTCCCTCAAAATTATCCAGCGGTCTCTCAAAATCTGTTTCTAGAGCAGCGAAGAAAACTGTGTTTTACGTCATACATTCGATTAGCGGTCTTTCAAAATTATGGTCTTTCAAAATTGCTTAATGGTCCTTCAAGCCAAATCTTAAAAAAACACTGGTTGCACCAATGCAGTTTTGGGTAAATAGCTAGTTATTTTCGAAAGTTTGGTGGTCGATATACTGACATTTTAAAGTTGTGGCTCAAGTTTATGTAGTGGAATGAAGTTTAATGTTGACAGTACAATTAAAAGCCATTTTCTGGGAGAAATTATAACGATAAATTGAAAATAGTGCGGTGGTTGTACTTGCATTAATGCAGTTGTGGGTAGTTGCTAGTCATTTTCCAAAGTTTGGCAGTCGATGTATACATTTTAAAGTTGTAGTCAAATTTGTTGAAAGGAATGGAATTAAGTGTTGACAATAAAATTAAGGGCCATTTTCTAGCAGAAATTGTGATGCAAATAGGAAAGAGTATCAACAGCTAGTTACTAGGTTTGTACCCTTATGCTAGATTTGCCTAGTCCACATCGTTATGTTTTTGCGACTTTTGACGCTTCTAAATTTTTACTTTTGGCTACTGTGAGTATTTTTTTTGAATATAGTTGCTCAACGCTTGTTATTTGGAAGTTTATAGCCTGTGACTGTCACGTTGATTTATTTACATACACCAATTTTTTGTGAACTCACTTCTTAAGATTATGCGCCCAAAATGCGAGTCATAGGCTGGTTGAAGAGGCGTTAGATGTTGAATTGCATTAAACTTTCGAGCTCTTTTACATATTTGTTCAATAAATCCCGGCAGGCGGCCGCATACAACGGAGTGGAGCATACCATGAAAAGATGCTCACCAAACGCCACTGAACCCAACTCACATTACGCTGCCGATGGTTTTATCCAAAAACCCCGCGCCAAACAGCCGGTAACACAAGATATTTTCTGGTCAAAGGTTCGCTCACAAACCAAATATTATAATGCGGCATCTCACAAATCATACTTTGAGGCATTCTCACTCAATAAAACGCCGAATAAAAGATTTTGCATTACGATACGATCCAAACCTCCAATACCAACCAAAAGCGATTACGATATCTGCTCTTTTATCTCGAGAGCAATGATCTAAAAAAACAGGTATAAAATATATTAAACAAAACAATAAACATATTTTCAAATTATATTGAACAGAATATTCAACGGTAATTGAGGGAGACTGCGAAGCGAGCCTGCGCTCCCCGAGTCAGCAGCCACCCGTTAAATATGTCCATTGCGATCGGCTCCAGCCGCGAATCGAACCTGTCACGCAGGATCTGTCACCTGCTCGCGGTACCGCTAGGCCATGTCGCTGACTAAACATTGACTAAACACATAACTAAAACATTGAGGTTATTTCACAATCATATTCAAACAGCAAGGCTGACGATCCTAGATCTGTTTATGATTTAGTAGCCAAGTTAATTAGCATCGTTGGCGCAGAAGTTAAAAAATCCATTCTCAGATTATTTAAATTTTAGATTAGTTTTCTTACTGTGGTAAAGCTAGTTTAAGTGGAAGTCGTATACGCCTGTTGTATACGCCTGAGCAACACTGCTCCGAAAAAAACGTGTCGCAGCGTCGGCAACATTGCGTCCAATTTGACCGAACTCATAGTCGAAATCAAGGCCTCACGCACCGACAGCGACGTCTTGAACCACCACACTTACTGATCGTTCGTATATGATTAAATACTCGTTAATTTCTGAAAAACGGAATATTTTTTTAAATGCACACTATGTCAAATCGGTTGTTAATATTATTACGGTAGTGCATGTAGAATATACCTATAGTCCTATATTAAACTAAAAATTTAACAATAATTGAGGGAGACTGCGAAGTGAGCTCGCGCTCTTCGAGTCAGCAGCCACCCATTATACATGTCAAGTGCGATCGGCTCCAGCCGTGAATCGAACCCGTCACATAGGATCTGTCACCTGCGCGCGGTACCGCTAGGCCATGTCGCTGACGCGGTATTATAATTTGAAAATAACCTCCTGGACGTTTACAAAATAGTCACAGTATTCACAGTCGTACTTTGCCTTGCGCAGCAAGGAGAAATGCTCCAGTATCCGTTAGATAAACAATCTTGGTAGATCCGATCGAAGGGATGAGCTTGGTAACCGTGAAAACATTCGTATTTACAATAATCTCCGGGACTGTTTCCAGTGCAATATACATCTGCATTCGATGTAGGCCTATATTCTTGCACTGGACATCCAAACCCTGAATACAAATTTAGCATATGTCGATGATATGGCGTTATTATGTTGGTAAATCCAATGATTTTTGTTGTTACATGTAGCACAGACTGTAAAGTTGGCCAAGTGATTGGTGCATTTGAATCATGAGTGACATGTTCGATTCTTGGTACGTCCTGTATTTGACAGCCATTTTTGGTAGTTTCTAATCTAGAAATGCAAGTTTGTATTGCAGTCTCTTTCACTGCACACCAGTAAAGCTTTAATCCGGTACTTTACAAACAACCTGCGTATTTATACTTTTCTTTAATATGTGGTGTTAGAAGCAAGAATGCAGGGATGTTAAGAGAATGGAAAACTATTTGATATTTGGCAGTGAGAGGAAGGGGCATGGTTTACTTCAATGAACTGTTTCAGTAGGCCATGCGCCAGTGATGAAGATCTTAAGACCGGTCTTGGTCTTGGTCTTGACCAATTGCGGTCTTGGTCTTGACCATTTAGTTTGGTCTTAAGACCGAAAGAACTAAAAAGCATCTAGTAAAAATTTAAGTGATCCTGCACAGCTAGAAAAAGTATCCAACAGCGTGTATGTGATTGTGTTGTTCTTATTTTTTTTAATATTTCGTATATATTTTGCCCATTTTTTTTTGTTATAGAAAAATAGCGATAAGTAATAAACTGTTAATTCTCATCCCATTTTTATGTTCTTGGTCTTGAAAAAAATCAAAGGTCTTGGTCTTAAAAAATTTACAAGGTCTTGGTCTTGTAGGTGATGGTCTTAACTACATCACTGCCATGCGCCATGGTTAGGAATAGTTATTTTTCTTAAATTTTTCGAATATAAAAAAAGTAGTTGCATAGTCACTCGCATTCACATAAAAGTATAGGTCCTATACGATTATACTAAACATTTTTTGTAAAAACAAAGGAAATTATTCACGAGGAAAAAATCGCCGTTAGCTGAAGCAAAAAATATTACCGCATAAAAACCGATTGATATTGTGCTAATATTAATATCCTTCGGCTCAGATTAACAGCTTAGATGGTCGAGTGGTAGAGCGTCCGCCTCGGGTGCTGTAAACTTGAGTTTGATTCCGAGTCGGATTAAACCAATGGCTTAAAAATTGGTATTCACAGCTTCCTTGTTTGACGCTCAGCATTAAAGGAACAGTATGGAGATCAAGCTGGCTAGTTTACTTGTTGTGCCGTTGGGAAAGGCACTTAGCGGGATTCCCTCATCTTGGTGTGGTAAACAGATGGCCGGAAACTCCTAAGCGAGCTCGTATAGCGCATTGCTTTCTTTTTCGTGATAGGAGGATATATATGCAACTACAACTTTGTTTTGCTTCACAAATAATAACTTACGTTGGCAAGATGGAGGACGATCACTCCATCTATACAAACTTTCACCTCTATAATAGCAAAACAACTCGTTACTTCCAATCATCGTGTAACCGTAGTCGCATGTGTACGTGTGTACTGCGTAGTCAGCATTACAAGGAAAACACAATACTCTTCCATATCGTAATCCCGATCGGTCGTTACACTTTCGGAAGGTAAAAAACGATGTGCCTGAAAAAGTAAAAAGTATTAAAACTTTTGGGTCACTCTGCATGTCCGTAAGAGACGAGGGTAAGCAAATATGACGTCATCACATTTGATGTCACAGCTAGATATCGCAGAATTGCAAAAAAATTGTCCCTGAAAGTTAAGAATCACGTTACGCTGCTACAAGACTGGACTTTTTTAAGTTGATAGAAATCTTTGCCATCATATTAAAACTGCTTTGGACTTTTTGGAATTTGGAATAGATACTTTTTTATTTTTAGAGTAGAGTAGATACTTTTTAGAGTAGATAAAAACAATTTGGAGTAGATACTTAGGCAACCTTTTCAATGTTATTTTAAGCATTTGACATCTTTTGAGTGATCGATCCTATTGAGTTCTTGATCTTCAATGAAGCGGTGTCATTACTAAATTTTTCATATTAAAACTGTTAATATTGATTCTAGCGTATATTATAACCATAAAATTGTCACGATTACTTTAATCTAAACTCTGCTGTCCCGATTACTTTAATCATTATTTGATTTGCAAAGCTGGCGTTTAGACGTGTTTTTACGAACTGCTAATCTCTACCAGCTCGAGCACAGTGTTCAGCATTCAATTGGAGTTAAAATAATTTACATGTGGGTGCCTTCGCATGCAGGAATTCCGGAAAACGAAACTGCAGATTTACTAGCCAGAAGCGCAACTACAAAAGAACCTCAAAACGACCTTCTCACTTCTGACATTCATCTTTCCATATCGGATGTCAAATTAATGATAAAAAATCATTACTTTTCGATTTGGTAGCAACAATACATTTCAAATTCCACTGGTCTGAAATATAAAAACCTATTTCCTTCAATCACAGATCGAAATTCCGCGAGTTCTCCATTCTTCTTTCGCTTACAAACTGGCCATTGCAAATTAAACGCTCACATGCATTGTATTGGATTACACAGCACAGGATTATGTTCTACCTGTTCGGTTCCGGAGGTTGTCTACCATTTTTTCTTAGTCTGTCCGAAATACGAATACTTGAGATTTGTTTCAAATTCAAATCTAAATTCTATGGGTTTGCGTCTCACAATGCAAACGCTATCCTGTCCGCAAGCCTTTTAAAGTACAATTAATTTTGTTAAAACATCCGGAGCAATCGTTTAATTTAATCAGTCTTGTTGCACGTTTGTTGATATTTACATAGGCTTCTTTATTGTGTGATAAACTCTTTATGTTTTTTTGTGCAGGCTTGCTGACTTTAATATATTTATTGTGTGATTTACTATAGATGTTTTGTTTTTCTTATTCGTCCTTTGGCATATTGATACTACTGGTGCAGGCCTTCATCAAACTAGGGATGTGCCTCAAGGAAAATTACTCGGACTCGCCGAGTAACGAGTATTCACGATATTACTCGGCCGAGTTCCAATCCGAGTATCTACGACGTCAAAATATGAACTCAAAAATTAGGTGAAGAGCAAAAAAAAAAAGGTCATCACGTCCGTAGAAGTCCTAATTTCGACTCAAATTCGGATACAAAGCAAAAAAAGGTCAAAATGATACTGGTTTAATACTCGGCCGAGTATCAATTAATACTCGGACTCGGCCGAGTCCGAGTAATGCCTTATTACTCGGCCGAGTACTCGGACTCGACTCGGCACATCCCTACACCAAACCACTTTGTGTTAATTGGGGATTAGGTTGACCAAACTTAATGACTTGATTTGTGTAACCAAATTGTTGATTTTTTTCTCTTCTTTCTGTTCGTTCGATTGCTTTGTTTACATGTTAATTACTGTTGGTAAGTACTGTAGGCTATATTGATTAAGTCCTTTATTGTTAAATTACTGTTGGTATGTATTGTAGGCTATATTGATTAAGTCCTGGCGCTAAAAGACTTTACTGTTAAAGCGCCGTAAAACCGCTTAATAGTAATAGTGATAGCTAATCCGGTAAAGCGTTTAGTAGTAACTTTGTAAAGAATCAGCTGCAGTTTTTGAGTTTGCTAGTGACTTTCCACCATGTCAACCGAAAAAAACTTGACAAAATTTTAAAGCAACTGACTAAATTTGACGAAAGGTTTGACAATATTGAAAAAAAACTCGATAAATTTCAAAAACGACTCGAAAAAGTGGAGAGTTTCTTCCATGAAAAGTCTCTCGAGTTAGATGACAGAATGGAAGCTAAAGTAGACCGCGACGAACTCAACGCCCTAAAATCGGAATTTGAAAGTTTTGCTGAATGCGACGGCATTGAAAGTCTCACGAAAGAGCTCTACGATAAGCGTCTAAACATCCTAATGCATGGTCTAGATAAAACAGAAAGCGCGTAGGAAACAAAAGTAAACTCTAAAAAAATATTTGACGAGTTCCTGAAAGAATGCTCGAAAATTCAACCGAACCACGGTAATCCGATTGATATCCATCGCCTACCCCAGCGCCCTATCTAAAGAAACCGCAGAAAAATAACCCGAACATTAATTATTAAGCTTCCTGATGTATTTGAGAAACACTTGATAATGAAGTCCCTTGGTAATCTCAACACGTTTAACGAAACTAGAACACAAGAAACCTCTCAAAAACGATTGCCCATATTTGTTGCGGACCACCTACCTCAAGAATTTCAGAAGCACAAAAAGTCGTTACTGCCCCAGTTCAAAAAAGCACGAAACGAAAGGAAAAAAAAAACGTATTGGAAGGTGGTAGACGATCTTTACTGCCTATTCATTAACAATGTTAAGGTCGAACCAGGTGTGTAATATACTTCGACCGATATGGTGAAGTTTCTTGCTGCCTTGGCATATCTTGTTGTGGTGCTGATATTACAGTGTGCTTTATTACTACAAATTACTACAATTACTTCTTATTTCGCCAATAGTTGAATTGTGTATAGAGATGCAATACCTTGTGATAATACAGACAACTGCAGTCTCTGCAATTGCGAAGACTACAACTGTTTCGAAAAATCTCATCAGTGCAGCATGACAGGAATCAAAAATTAAAACTGTCTACTTAATTCCACAAACTACGCTATGTTAACAAGGCAACATTGAAAACATGAAGTGGTTTACATCACCACGCAAGATGACATCGTGGTCACAATAAGATATCTTGAAGTTTTGAGAACCATAAAAACAACTTACTCTGGCTAATGTTGAAGACGCACGGTCATTAACTTCTAAATTGCAGAAAATCAGCTTGATCTGATGACCTATGGTCAAACTTAGAAAATGAAATTATTCCGCAGGGAAATAGCAATTACACGCCATGAAAACCCATTTCACCCAACCTATAGCTAATCTCCCAACCAGTTTCTGCACTTTAACTAACCCGTTTTGCAGCTGCAGACGCGTTTCGACCTTAATAGGTCTCATCAGTGCAGCATAGCATCCCCCCAAAAAAACCCAGAATAATCGCTAAATCTCCAGCTTTTCACCTCTATAGAATAATATATCTCAAAGCTAACCTTGTCCTTGAAATACTCAAGGCTTAAATCCTGAGATGCAATACCTTACACGAGTCTGCCTACCGTATGTAAAAATAATTTGCAAAATATTTTGATAAGTTAGTGAGCCAAATAACTTAATGAAGCCTGTAATTATTTTGTATGTGACCTGATAACGTGCTGGCAGCGCTTGCTTTTGGTGTTGTGCTGCGGGGAGATTTTGTGTGCAATTTACCAATCCATTGCGTAATTGTACTGTGACTTCAACTGTAATGTAAGTGCTCGGCACTTTCGAGATTGCAGCCGTTCAGTCAAGAGCTTCTCTCTGACGCCTGGCGTTAACTTAGCTTGTGTATTTTTGTTGGATGAATTGTAGTGATGTTTTAAGTTAATTTAAGCAGTAATAAAATCTCATGTTATTGTTCAACGTCACGACTAGATGTCGCTAAACTGCAGGCAAATGTCCTCGAAAGCTAAGAATCAATTCACCGACATAAAAACCGTAAGGCGTTGGATATACCGATTCTAGGAGTTCCCCGTACTATCCTATATGTACTGTATATATGACAATCAGAGAGCATCTACTGTAGATTCAACGTCACGGTTAGTCAATGCTTCCTAGCTTTTAACAATGAGTTTGATTTTCATTGTTATATTATTATTCGTTTCAATTTTACTCTTATTCAAGTACGGCATTGTAAGCCTCTCTCTCTCTCTCTCTTTCTAAAACCGAATTGAGAAGATGTAATGACTTACATTTTTGTTTAAAAATTTACTCATTATCGATTCAAGAATCTTTTTAAATATTTTTGCTGAACCTGGAAGGAGAGAAGTCGGGCGTAGACGTCAAAAGATTTTGGGCAGGATACTTTGGAAATTGGGATAACGTAAGCAGTTTTGAAAGAATCTAGAGCGTTTTTTTGTTTATATATTTGTTGAACAGCTTGGGTAACAGAGAATATCTTGCATTTTGATAACTTTACAAATTTTGGAGGAGTTTCATTAGATCCTTGACGGATTAGATATTGTCGATACAAGAATTTGCATCTTTACAAATTTCTGAGAGTGCAAAAAATTCAATGCAACCGTTGGTAAAAATATTGAAGGGATTGCTATTTTGTGGAACACTGTTTAACATATTTTCAAAGAGCTCGCACAATTTGTCAAGAAAAACAAGAGAATCGGTGCTGATCATTTGATTTCCAACTAGCAATGGAGCAAGCAGCGTATTTTTAGCAGAATTTTTTTTACATTCAATAATTTTTTTTTACAAATGACCAAATTCGAGAATTACCTGGGTTTAGCTTGCTCTCACTAGCGAGCCCGTACTGAGTAGCGCATGCAAGCTTGTACCACTTCTTGTGACTGCCGCGATTACCTAACTTCTAACTTCTAAGTCAGCGACATGGCCTAGCGGTACCGCGCGCAGGTGAGAGATCCTACGTGACGGGTTCGATTCACGGCTAAAGCCGATCGCATTTGACATATCTAACGGGTGGCTGCTGACTCGAAGAGCGCAAGCTCACTTCGCAGTCTCCTCTCAATTACTGTTGAATTTTCAGTTCAATATAATTTGAAAATAACCTGAGTTATTTATTTATTATTCTATAGCTCTAGGGAGTCTAGATCAGGGGTGGACAAACTTTTCACACGAAGGGAAACATTTGAAAAAAATTTTGAAGCCAAGGGCCGCTTTGATTGGAAGAGCAGGAAAAAAAGGTCTACACGTCCTCAGATTGCCTATTTTCTACTGAAAAATAGTAAAGATCAAAAAAAAAAGGTCTCGATTTACGGTAGGAATTGATATTTCTGTAAGCGCCCGCGGGCCGCATAAAATGGTCTCGCGGGCTGTAGTCTGCCCAGCCCTAGTCTAGACTAAAGTTAACCGATTCGGGTACACACTACGCATATCGCTGCTTTGAGTGTAGCTAACCAAGATTTGGAGTAAAAAATTTGCCGAGTCGCAATCCAAGTTTTGTGGACTTCGCACTGGTCCTGATCGTCCTGTTGAATAACCAGAAAGCGATTGCAAATTTTTTATTAGTACGTGAAAAGAAATCTTTTCTGCTGCAACGAAATTCTATTATGATTTAAAATCAAAGCTGACGCTCGTCCATAGTTTCACTGTTATGACCAGTCTAGCCTATAATCAAGTAGATTTTTCACCAGGCCTCATTCCGATTTATTTCAAATAAGCTCGTGGAAAAAAAAGGACAGAACAATCTTTGAGTTTCAAAATAAATCAATGTGACATGTTTTCAGCGCGATTAGCGAGGCCTGTGTTTGTGACGTGATACCTGTAAATGTTTTGTAGCTGAGGATATTGGACAGTTGGGTAGGCTACATAACAATATTTAACATTACTATCTTGGTTAATCAACCGAACGGTGAGCTCAGTTGCTAAGCACACGCTACGGGGGAGGAAAGTCTGGGTTTTGATTTCCGGGTATGCCAAATTGGCACAGTTTTGCCAACGACTCGCCACCGTTGCGACGTTTTTTCGGAGCTGTGTTTCCCACACGCTGAGCCGCGTAGATGGGCCCAGCCACTCGTAACACGCTTTGAAGCGTGTTCGGCGTAATAACGCGCGAGTATAATAAAGATTTGATTTTTTTTTTATCTTGCTTTATGTTTCTGCTGCACGTAGAATAACTTAGTTTCAGCCTTCTCACAATTAATGTGTACACTCTTGCCGAACAACGAGCTAATGATACTAGAGTTGGACGCGGGCGGGTTTTCTCTGCTCGAACCCGACACTCACTATCCGAACCCGACGAAACAATCAAAAGCCCGCTTTCGGCCGGAAATAATGTAGTGTGCAAATACAAGTCTACCGGTTATTCTTTACCAAAACGCAGTGCCGTTTAGTTACGTCACTATTATGCCAATACTGCAAAAAAAATAATCCAAGCGAGTGCTTGCTACAGAATATTGATTCAGATAAAAAATACAGCAAAAATATTTAAAGATAAAAAATATTTTGTGTTGACACGCTGAATATCAGCCCGAAATAATTTGAAAAACCAGGCCCGAGTCCAACTCTGAATGACACAAGACCACGCAGAAAATTCTCTGCTATGTCGTTCCGTTGTTAAACGCAGTTTTTGATCTCGTTCCGTCGCGTCAAAATGGTTGCTATCGTGGTCAAAGCTGCGGTGGACATAAAACGTTGCAAAGAGCCGTTAGCGTCGCGTCGTAAGCTATTAAGACGCGATAACGACGGCAGTCCCCTCCCTCTGCGTGCTCTTATGGGACTATTGCAAAGTAAAATAATTGGTCGTTTTTGACTGAGAGAACTTTTATGCTTTTGAACACCAATACTGTTGTCGTGAAGAAAAATCACGATGCTGTAAGCCCAAGTTAGCGCTATCAATACCGTTTAACATTTTTAGCAAAATTTTTAAACTTGTGCTGTCCGTCTGGGTATACGTTTATCATCACAAAATGGTGTCACCTCGAAATGGTGACACCAGGAGAGCATTAGACATTCATTATCGGCCTAAGTAATGAATGCGGAAAAACTCAATTATTTTTACCTCTGTTTTTTTTTGTTTTACGCGCAAAAAAGCTACATCAAAAGTTAATTTATATCGAACAAACTCTTTTACAGCGACTAGTACAGTGGTTCTTAAACTGGGTTCGACCGAACCCCAGGGGTTCGGTGAGGCTGTAGCAGGGGTTCGGCTAAGATCAGAATAAGTTTTTGCAAAAAGGCATACAGTTGTAGTAAATGACTATCTCTGCGTGGAATGATGCATCCCCCCACCATACTCTTTCAACGCTGTTTTTCATGAATACAATTTTTCCATAATTTCAAACCTATTTGATAACAATCATCTTTACGCCTTAAGCACGCATAAATCAAAAATGTGCGAACAAAATGTATCATATTTGGTGAAGGACTTAGAGTTAGAGGCAAAAAAATTAAACAGAATTTGCCATAAAAATTGTTCAAAAAGCGCTAAAATGGCCATTACAGTGTCTAAATTTTTGAAAACTTTCCGGGGAAGCATACCCCCGGACCCCCCTAGAGCCATATTTTTGTTCCTCAATTTGCTTCAAATTAACTTTCCGGAAAAAAAATACGCTTAAAAAATGTAAAAATTTTATGCCACCCTCCACCGCCTTAAGAATATTCTGAATACGCCCCTGACGTGAAACATTTTCAAAGAGCTTATGCTTTTTTCCGGTTTAGACGTCTAACGTCTTTGCATTCATTTAACATTCAATCTAATTCAAAACTGCATCCCCCCTCTAAAATTTTCTGGATCCGCTCCTGGTTATAATTAAGGGTTCGATGTATGCTTGGATGACACCTATTGGGTTCGATACTTCCGACAAGTTTGAGAACCACTGGACTAGTAGGTTTCTTTTCATCAGAGTTTAAAAAAGAATGGTACTGGCGTGCAAGCAAGGCCGCAATCAAAGGGGGTGACGCCCCCTAACATTTTTCACCTAATCTTGCATTTGGGAGTGATGTTTGCAGCACAAAAAAGAAAAAGCTTTCGTTGCCTGAATTGGGATATCAAATTTATAGTTCTACCAGCTAGATCCTCTTAAATTACTGTGTTAACCATAACCAGCTGTGAATATGAAACGCTTTTCATGATCTTCCGCCTTGTTAACCTGAAATCTGGTAAATATTGTCCATATACTCCAGACTAAACAGCGCACAAGTGATGTCCGTTCAAATATCCCTCCAGCATAAAGAAACACCTTAATCCCATCATGCTAGCTAACCGCATAGGCACAGCACAAATTCTTGCGTCCAAGACGAATTCCGCAAAGCCACCCCGCTTTTCAAAGCAACGTTTCATGATCAACGGTTCCCGCCTGCACTTGCTTACAAATCAACACCCACTAATGTAAAGCGTAACAAAAGGCACAAAAAGCACAACGTCATTGATGGCTGCTGGACTCGATGACCTTACGGTCCCTTCGCAGCCACCCTGTTGCTGTAATATGTTGTATTTGTGAGTATGCAACTAACTAACTAAACCCACGTCGAATATTTGTGAGAAATTTTTAATACTGTAGTGTAGCAACAAACAAAAAAGCTTGAGTCCTGAGTCTTCCGGTTCTAAACCCACGACAAAGCAAGCAAGTTATAGCACCAGCCAAGCAGTGAGTATTATGAAATTGGTCGATAAGCTCTTTTCGCCCCATTATAAACCACACCCTCTCTTCAAAGAGAAATATTATAATATTCAGCTGTTTCTGAGGTACACCTAACATTGATTCAATCACCTGCCTACACAATAGAGACGCCTCCTCATCCACTGCTATGCATGGCCACTTGGTCAGCAACTTTCTATCTCAAGGCTGTACCAAGAAGGAGGGATGTGGGAAACCCAACTCGGCAGTGGTCAAATATTTCAAGCGGGGTCTCTCACATCCCCCTTTTTGATACAGCCATGGGCACTCAGGGAAGTGCCCCCTGACCACTTTTATTTTCTAGTGAAAAAATACCTTGCCCTACCGGTGCCAGCACCCAAGCGATCAGTCCTCTATGGGTAGAGGAGCAAAAAGCAAGCGCTTAAATTCTTGTTGATCTACCGCAGTTGGTTGATTTTAATGATATGAACCGCAGATTGATGCTATAGGATAAGTGCTCAGCAGGTGGTAGCTACATCGCGATTGCACTAAAAACAAGCAAACGACATAGCATCATCGGTCGGTAAAACACGACCGTAAGAAAAAGTCTATGGGCTACTGTTGCCAAAGTTTTTAATGCATTTCTCACTGATTTTGTGTCATTGGATTAAAATTTGGCGCAATTAAAAATGCGGTATGAGCTACTCAATCGTGACCTGCACAGTAGCGCACGAAATACCGGTATTTATTTTCCAACGGCGCAAAAAGCATAGTTGTGATGGCCTTGGCCTTTTAAACAACTCGATCGTTACACCAAAGATGGCAAGGGTTTATTAACAGCAGCTACCCTGCAGTCTACTCAAGTTACAATGTGAGCGAATTACCTTATACCTGCTGCAAAGGCTAACAAGTTTCAAACCAGCAAGAAATATCTGGAAAATAATTATGCCAGAAAGCAGTAATTTACGAATATAATTTTCCGCAAGTTTGAAACTTCAATAATAATATTATGTCTAATAAAAGCTTAAGCCTACAAACTGTAAATTGAAAATGCGCAAAAGAAAATGCTTCATATGAAGAATTTAGAATTGGAAGTAAAAAAGTCTAAGCAAAAACTGTATGAAAGTTGATCAAAAAGCACTAAAATTGCAATATACTGCACGCAACTTTTCAAAAATTTTCCGGAAGAGCATGCCTCGGACCCCCCCTAGAACCGCTTTTGTTCCTCAGTTTGCTTCAAAATTAATATATCTGCTGTTGCCGCAATCCGTAAGTGACTAAGAAAAATGCTAAGCAGCTAACGTTTTGATAATACAAGCTGAGATTTTGACCCCTAAAATATTTTTTGCCCCTCCAAAGCATTCTGTTTAGTTGCAGCACTGCGTGCAAGAATCACGCTTCGGATTTTTCCATAAACCTAACTCATTGCCTAAACATTGTCTATGTCTATTAATTTAGAGTGCAAATGGAATCTACTGTTGTCTGAAATCATTAAATTTTGCAAAGAAGAACTAGTAACTTAGGAAACTTTTCAAACCCACAAGCTATTTCACAAACAATCAAGGCTTGAAAAAAAAATGTCGCGTGCCGGTAAGAGCACCGTATCACTTTTAACCACCAGTACAATCTCTAAGCTTACCCAATGCCAACGGCAAGCACGAAAAAGTTCCTTCTGGTACATTTACACATGTAGCATTTCCATCACAGGTGTGGTTGTTAGTTGTGCACTCGTTTATGTCTAAAATCATTAAGTTCACAAAAAATGAGTTGTCAAACTTAGTAATTCCTTTGAATGAAGAGCAATTGTATGCAGTTTTTGTCGAGGCCATGGCTTAGCGGTACGCAACCGCCATCGTCGTCAGCACCATGGCCTAGCGGTACCGCGCGCAGGTGAGAGATCCTACGTGACGGGTTTGTTTCGCGGCTGGAGCCGATCGCATTTGGCATATCTAACGGGTGGCTGCTGACTCGAAGAGCGCAAGCTCGCTTCGCAGTCTCCTTCAATTACTGTTGAATTTTCAGTTCAATATAATTTGAAAATAACCTCGGTTATTTCAGCCCCGCACTCTTTGCGTTCAGTTCGATTCACAGCTGGAATCGATCGCATTTGACATATAAGTGGTTAATTAGTGCAACAAAGATTCAGCTTCATCATCAAAAGTGTAAACAAGGCAATGCAAAACTAAACTTTATTTTTCTTCCTTTTAAGATGATTTTTTCATTTTCAAACACTGATACCGACCCGTGCAATTTCCATTCTGTCCGGATCCTCTATATCCCGGTTTGCACCTACATGTAAAACTTGCTATTGGAATGTTTGTGCATATAGCGTTTGCATCACAGGTGTGGGTATTTGTGGCACACTCATCTATGTCTGAAATAAACAAAGTTAAACAAAAAAACGAAAAAAGGAAGGTAAAGCCAGAGTAATTTAATTTTCCTCTGTAAGTCATTCTTGTTCCTCATTCACTGTGACCAAAAATATAATGTTTAGCAAAGAAATCTCTCAAAATAGCCCAAAATTCATTTTTAGTGTTCGCAAACACTTACTCAATTTTTCCCAGAAGCTCAAGCCTCATGGCCTCGGGCCTTGCATCTGGACGCGACACTGAATTTTATTAAGGCAAGTTTTGTAAACGTCTTTAGTGGGCAACACCTCTACGTTAGCAAATACTTGTAGTTTCAGGTGGGAATTTACAAACAAAAACCCAATAGTAGAAAAGTTAACTGAATCCTTACATTAATTCGGATACACCAAACTGAGCGGACATTTTTTGACGCATTTTCGTGCCTTAAGCGAATTTTTCAAGTATATACGAGTTATGCAGTGACGCCGCCAGGGGGGGCAAGAGAGAAAAGTTGCCCCCCTCCCACTTTTGTTTTGGGCTGTTTTTTCAGTTTGTGCAAATCCGTTTAGAATTTTTTTTCGTAGGTATTGCCCCCCAAACTTTTATTGGTTTGTTGTTCTACTAATCAAACAAGCCGTGAAAATGTACTGTTTGACCAGTGAATTTTTTTTTTTTTTTTCGTTTCAAACATAAAGTGACCAGGCAGCCCAAGCTTACCGTCCGGGTAATACTGAATGCGTCAATTCGCCTCAGTTACATCACACAGGCAAGGTAGCCAAGCAGAATTCAAATGTATTCTAATGCAGTACTTTTCAACCAGGTGTATGGTGCGCCCTGGTGCGCCCTTCAGCTGTCTTCGGTAATAGTAGCTTGACCTCAAACCATCTCCAAAAACATTTAAAACACAGCATCCAAGTCACCAAAATATATCAAAGTCGTTCTTTTTGAAGCAAAAATTTTTAATTGAACATAATACGGCAAAAGAAAGGAATAACAATTTGGTTCTTGCTTCTCTTCAAATGGCTCCCGTCGTATTGAAAAAAAAAAAAAAAACGTTCATATACAGAGTTGGAGTTTGTAGTTCTTCCGTGTCTTGAAATCGCTGCTGACATTTTGCACGGAAGGAAAACAGCCATAGCAAAAGTAAGGCAAATTCCTTTATCTGACAATACAACTAAACGTCGATGTGACTGTATTTCAGAAGATTTGTTGAATCAACTTCTTGACAAGCCAAAGAGAAGTCTTTCTTATGGTATAGCCTACAACTCGACGAAACTACAGATATTTCCGAATAGGAGCAATTGATTGTGTGTTGCAGGTTAGCCGACGAGGAAGAAAAAAACATTGTCGAGCATTACTTGTGCTGCCTCAGAGTTGGTGTTAGAGCAACCGCTCAAGCTATTTTTGAAAAACTGAATCAATTTTTTGTCGAGCATGGTCTGGATTGGACGAAATGTAAGTCAGTTAGAAATGTAAGTCAATTATTGGACGAAATGTAAGTCAGTTGGACGAAATGTAAGTCAGTTACTGATGGCGCAGCAGCCATACACGGTTCTACAAATGGTGTTTGTCAGAAAATCAAAAACGCATCAACTGATTGTGTTTCAAATCATTGCATGAATGCCTGAGAGGCACTTGTGCTTGAAAAATTGAAACGTGGAACCAATCAACGTGGTAATCTTGCAAATATTATTGAGGAAGTAAAAAAAAATTGTGAATTTTGTCCACACATATTCAAAAAAACATCGAATGTTTTCGTAACTGCGCAAACATATATATGGACGCAGACGCAATGAGGTTGCTGTGTCATGCTGAAATACGCTAGTTATCTACAGGAAAAGTCTTAAAACGCTTATTTCAGTTGCGGCAAGAGTTACATGTATTTCTTACTCAGTAAAATCATCCCATGGCCATAAATTTTCAAGACAACTTTTGGCTTGGGAAATTGTCGTATTTGTGCTCAATATTTGATAACACAAATCAGTTGAATTTATCGCTACAAGGAAAAGGATCTGATGTATTTGAAGCAGGCAGCAAGATTAAAGCCTTTAAACAAAAGTTAAAGTTGTGGCAGAGGAATGTATCAATTTGCTTCTTTACGGATTTTGAAACATAAAACAATTTCATGCAGACTTGTAAACGGGAAATCGAAAATTCGAACCTTGAAGCAACTATAACCTCAACTGTGCATGAGCATCTCGAAGTACTGCTTGAAAACTTTGAAGTCTATTTTCCGGAAGACAATTATTTGAGTTTAAACTCTCTATTGTGGGTTGTGCAACCATTTACAAGCAAAGACTTTGACTTGGGCTCCCTAACCAATACACTTATTGAACTACGATCTGATTGGGTGAAAAAACGGCATTCAAATCTTTTACAAACTACCACTGAGTTTTCGGTATTGCTTCTCAGCAATCTCAATTACCAAGCCCTCGCTCTAAAAGCGATTTCAGTTCTCGTTCGCGTGCCTTCAACTTATCTTTGCAAGCAAGGATTTTCTTCTCTTGTAAAAATTAAATCGAAAAAAAGGAAATTCGATTAAAGATGTTGATCCTCTTATGAGAGGGGCATTAGAAACACGTTTAATGCCACGTTTTTCCCAATTGGCTGATAAATTTCAGCAGCAACAATCACATTAAATGTAGGCCTACTGCTATTTGCTTTTGTTTTTATACTGACAAAGTGTATACAATTTTGTCATCATAACGTATCTGTTGAGAAGTCTTGACTTACTTTGTTACGGTGTTGGACTTCAACGCATGACACAGTGTACGGCTCAGATGGCCGAGTGGTATGGAGCGTCTGTCTCTTGAGCTGTAGACTCGGGTTTGATTCCGAGTCGGGTCAAACCAATGACTTTGAAATTGGTATTCACAGCTTCCCTGCTTGACGCTCAGCATTGAAGGGACAGTGTGGAGAACAAGCCGGCAAGTTTACTTGTTGTGCCGTTGGGAAAGGCACTAAGCGGGATTCCCCCATCTTGGTGTGGTAGACAGATGGCTGGCAACTCCTAAGCGAGCTCGTATAGCGCTTTGGTCGCTTTCTCGTGATAGGAGGATAAATATGCAACTAACTAACTAAACTAACTAATAAAGGGCGTACTGGTTTTTAAACTGAGTTAAATGGGTGTACCGTTGTGAGAAAGGTTGACAACCACTGTTCTAATCTACAGTAATTTTCCTCACATAACCGCAAACCATTGAGTCAGTAGACCAGGGCTACTCAACTAGAATCAGGATCGGTCCAGTTTGAAAACTTCATTGTTCGCAGATGTCCAGAAAAAATTATGCTGTATATCTGGTTTGATTCCGACCAAAAAGAAAACGATGCCCGCCGGTTGGCTAAGTGATTAAAGACATTGCTATCGGCGCGGCAAGTTTAGGGTTCAATTTTCGGGCCTATTAAGTCGGACATAGTTATCCTGTCCATATGTTTGGTTCAAGTGGTTCAAAATGCCGAGGGCTTTCTGTATCAAAATAATTTTTCGATTCATAGTAAATTTGTAGATGTCATAATTAAAACAAGTGATAATGACATCTACAATTAAATTGTGATGCAGAAAGCCGGTGGGCTTCGGAAACACTTGAACCGAACAAGTGTCAAGTAGACATGGTCGCCAACGTCTTGTCACCGCTTCCATGTTTCTTCGGTGTTCAAAGGTGTGTTGCCTAGGCGCTAAGCTGCAGAGATGACCCCCGCCGTATGCGCATATCACATGCTTCGGCGTAATACCATGAGGATCATAAGGTTTGATTTTGAAAACGATTTCTTGTTTTTTTAGTTTTTAATGAATTGAATAATATCACAGTTAGTTGCCTTTCAGAATGTGGTGTGCTGACTTGGGCTTAATCAGTTCTTTACTGAAACACATTGCACTTTTTTCTTTTTCACAATTTTCCGAAAGCATTTTCATCTCCCTCCTTAGCTTTAACTTCCTACATTTTTTTCTTACAACTTCAAACTCCATCTTCTTAGCATTTTTTTTTTACCTGGTACTCAATTCTCACACTCCCTTAAAACACGACGAATACCGACGTTCTCCATCGCATTTATCGTTATCTTTTTACTTGCTACCTTCCATTACGATCCATTATTTCTTTAAAATACTATAGTAGACTCCGCTTAACTGACTCACGGATAACTGGATCATTCGGCAAACTGGATCATTTTTTCTTAGTCCCGAATCACATGCGCCTTTTCTATGCAAAAGTATGCCGCTTATCTGGATCACTGTTTCGGATAACTGGATAACTTTTGCACTGAAACTTACCGTAAAATCCCGTATTTTGCATGGCACGTATTTCAGTCATTGAATGATCACACGCTAAAACATGCTTGTGCCAGGCAGTGATCATGCGAAGCTTTGAGTGCTTTCACAAGGGGTCTGCTGGGACGAGGTTTAGTTGACAATGAAAATCTGCTGACGAAGCTTGAACGAGCATGCAGTCACGCTCTCACAGCAGACTTGAAACAGTCTACTCTGTGTCGTTTTTTTCCGCAGCATTAGGCCTTAATTGTTTTTTACAATAAAACAACTTGATTGTCTTTGATGACGTAACAAGTTTGATCTTTTTTTAAATACGCAACTTTTCGGCTAACTGGATCATTCGGCTAACTGGATCAAAAGCTATCTGCCTGAAGTGATCCATTTAAGCGGAGTCTACTGTACTAGTAAATGAAAAATGCCCGCAGTCGATTTTTTTGACGCGCTATACAATAAGATATTAATTAAGATTAAATCTTCAATAGGTTATATTCAGGGCATTACGCCGAAGTGACTTACGAGCGGTGGGGCCAATTTCTGAGGCTTAGCGCCTGGGCAATACAGTTCCGTAGAAACATCACAACGATGGCAAGGAGATGGCGACACTGTGTCCAATGTAACTAGCCCAGTAATCGAACCCAAGACTTGCCACAACAAATACGTTACTATGCCAACCGGCCGGTTTTGGCTTAAACTGTATCTTAATTAATGCGTAACCCATAACCCTTCGATCGCACCCACGTAGAAGGTTACAATAGGATAAACAAAAGCACTCGCGCATTTTTAAGGTTCATCCTGTTGCATTTATAATTAAGTTTTATTATGTTATCACATGAAAAAATGTTAGGTATGTTAAGGTCCAGCTTCAGCATTCAGAAGGTCCGAATTTGGACCGCGGTCCGCCAGTTGAGTGACCATGCAGAAGGCTATACTGAAGAAGAAAAACTAAAAAGCTAGAGTTTAGTTACGTTGCAAAATATTACTTCGACTTTTTTTTCGCTTCTGTAAGGGTACGTCATCATAAAATAAAAAGGTTTTTTATGCGCTAAATCTCAAAGTTTTTCCGAAATATTTGTTGCTGATAAAATAAAGGAGTATTAATACAATAAATATGGGACGAAAATAGCTTAAGAAGGAAAAATAGGGCAATAGTGAATCTCAAAACTGGACGTTTCGACAACATAGATTCAGCTGTCATCATCAGCAGTGCGCAGTACAAAACTGTACGAATATCACAGTTTATCACTGTTTTTGTACTGCTTATCTAACAGCTCAGTCCTGTAAGTTGTTCCGCACTGTACTTACAATTTGTACTTATCTTACAGTTTTGTACAGCCTTGCATGCACTGCTGATGATGACAGAGGAATAATGTTTTTTAGTGCTTAAATTTATCACAAAGTCTACTACTTAATTACAAAGCAATAAGTAGTTATCAAGCATTTAAGCTTTATGCAACAAAAAAATTAAGTTTTATGACATCCTCCTCATTTCCTTAATCAATTTGAACAAAAGTGCCGTATGTGCCATTAGTGGAACATCGGTCAGTAAAAGGTTTAGATTAAATCGATTTAGATTAAATAGCTGCGTCATTCCAACTTGCTCAGCGGTAGCTAGAGTCAAAACAAAAAAACACTTTTTGGTTTAATTAGCCTACATTAGGGCCAGGGAGTGAGGATAATAAAGAATAGAATTATAATACGGACTTTTGCGAGTCATACCAAAAGACTAAAAAAAAATGGTATTTACAGCTTTGTTGCTTGGCGCTTAGCATTGAAGGGAGTGTGAAGATTCCACCTTAATGTGATAGACAAACAGGTGGGAGGTGGTGCCAGCTTGACTCGAGGACCGAAAGGTAACTTCGCTGTCTCCTGGCCAAGGCAACTTCGCTAATAATAATAAACAAGCTGAATCGAATCTAGGTAGGATATTATTCGAATCCACAGAATTCTCAAGATATCAGGCTATGAAACATTCAACATCGAAACATATAATCAGATATTTTTACTTCGCACCGACTAGAGGCATGTCACTGATGTTAGTGGTTACCACCCACGCGGCAAGTCTTAGCGTGAAACCAGGCCTTGGTTAGACCACGCAGCCAATGGTTGCTGGTGTTAGTCATGAGCTCACAATTTTGTTGTTCTTTAGTATGGTTCTTTTTATGACAATAAAGTTCTTCTGACATTAAACTATTTTGTTTCTTGATTGAATGACAATAAGTTCAGCAGCACTATCCGAAACAAGCCATTATCAATGCCTTCTCCTTCCTTGATGCTAACTTAACTTCTGCTAACTTAATCCGAATGCACACAGCAAGCGGTTACGGGCGGCTTGGGGATTTTCCGTACGTGACGTCAGCAAGTTGCAACGTCATTTTTCCCGCCCCCCCCCACTTTTTTCACCCTGGCGGCGCCACCAGAGTTAAAAATTCATAGGGATTTATGATGAAACCATTGACAAGTCTTGAAAACCTTTTAGAAAGCACTGAGTAAGACTGGATTCAGGTTAAGTCCGATTGTAAAAAGTTGATGGTCTGTAGCAAAAGTGAAAAGAAGCTCTTGATCATTTCGTTGTTCTTTATGAACATCCATTTATCAGCAAAGTTACGCTCATCCGTTTTTATGCAAAATCAACAAACAATACATTTGTTATAGCGGCATAATCTAGCACCTAGTGGTAGCAGTACGTGAAGGATACAGATCCTAGCTCACATCGCAGTTTCTCTCAATCTTTTGAAGTTTCTTTTCAATATGTAAAAATAATCTCAACTATAGCCTGTACCTTGCAAGGCTGCGAACTCGAACTCGGTCTCTGTTGCTGTACTCGAACATCAACTCAAAGAATAAAAATTCCTGCTTTATCTCAAAAAAAGTTGATTGAGTTTTAAAGTTAACCTAACGATAAAACACAGTAAAAATTACTAGAACTCAACCTAAACTTAGTATAAACTACTTGAATTTAGTATAAACTCGGTAAAAATAGCTGAATAATTCAAACTTGAACGCGAAAGATTAAAAATGAAGAACCTGAATTCAAACTTGGATTGCAAAATTTAAGTGGACTCGAATTCGATTAAAATGTTTGAGTTCGTATCCCTGATACTGTACCTTTGCATTTAGGCGTTGGTCTTCCAACCCAAGTACCATTTTTCAAACAAAGCCATCCTTCATGACCTAAAGGATCTAATTCATAGCCCTTGTTACACAAATACTTGCAGATGGATCCTCTTTTAAAATGGCGATCGCATTCCAAGTAGCCATTTTCAATGTTCTCCGGCAGGTCAGGGCAGAACAACGCTGAAAAAACAACAATTATTTTTATTTCAAGCAGGCAAGGAAAAGCGTAAATTATGGAATTCCAACGAAACTAAAAATGATTTTTTAAGTGATTTGATTTTATCAAAAATAGGCTATTTTGAAAACTGGGTGACGCATTCTATTTGCTCACTAGTTAAAGCATGAAATATTTCTTTACCACTCACAGTGAATTGCTTTTCACTAAGCAAACACGCTTCCTACCCTATTCAGTAGTAAAATGAAAACCTTCTCCTAAAATAAACATATCAAAAAGTTTCTGAAATTCAGCACCGGTACTTCCAAATACTTTTTCATCAACTTTAACGCAAAAAAATTTCTGCTTTTCAAGTTTGTTTACAAAGTTTTGATCTCGTTCTTGTGTGGAGGCTCTTCTGTTCAGACCGATACCAACTTAAAAGTTTTGACAAAACGTAAATTTCGATCTCGACAAAAAATGAAAATTCCAAACTCGACGATCTTCACTATTCGTGATCTAATCCTAAGCTGAAAAACTAAAGCATAAAAGCGTTTGAAGTTGACTTTTTAAATTACACTACACAAATGTTGCTATACATCAGTTGTTCAATCAACGATTTTGAAGAATGGTAAAAATCTTGTGGCGTACCTCAAGCAGCAGTGTGGGTAATTACTCAAGTTTACACAACATACGTGTGTTATATACAACTGATGTTTTTAGAAGCTGCTCTTCCAACACCCTTAGGATGATGACATCATACTGCACAACTTACGCATACAATACATTTCTCGCTTCTCATTCCACGATGTAATTGAGCAATTATTATCTCTTTCTATTCTACAATGAAAGGTGTTGGATCCTCTCACTCCAGGGTATGCATAGCGTCGATTGCAAGTGACTCTAAAAGTTCGATAAGTCATCAATGCACAACATCAAGATATCGCATTGCACGGCAAAACAAACCGGATCTGAGCTTTGTTTGTTTTATGATAACGTCATACAGCTAGATTTTAAAAGTTGAGCAACGCGGAACCAAAGCTGCATGACATCATAACAAAACGAGTAAAGCTCAGCTTTAATCCACTCTAATTGTTCGTGTATAGGCTGATGGTGGTTTTAGCTTGACTAGTTTTTACCATTATTTTATTATGGGAAACAAACGGATTTTCAGATTCTGTAAAACCACTTTATATGCAACAATTTGAACCACAGTCTAAACCGTTTGCTTTAGGTGATATAAACCAAAAAAGCTTAATTTATTTGTTCGTAAGCTTTAAACGAAATCGCTTTGCAAAAGTAACGATCGCATTGAGTGCAGCTGTGCTGTTTCATGCTTTCAGCCCTCAACAAATACTTTTAGATATGAGTAACTGTTTCTCTTTTCTGCGTCAACTCCTCTTCGAGGGTCACAGTTCGAACAAAGTTGACCTCTTCCGAGGTTACATCACCGAAGTTGCTGGTCAGCTGTTAATGAAACAAGTCGTTCTACATTCCGTATGCACTAAGGCAAGCAGTTTTGACATCATTTGGACAAGCATACTGAAGGCTTTTGCTTACGCAATAATTCTACCATAACCACTAAGTATGGTATGGCTTGTGAAGTGGAATGAAGCAACTGGGCTTAGTACAAATTACTGTGGAGAGGTTTGACGTAACTAAAATCTGCGCTTTTGGTTTGGTATCACAATTTAAAATTCAGTTTGAACATGTAAACAAAGTAATAGTGATTACGTGCAAGTGCTTCCAATGTTGTTTCCGTCCGAGCAATCTGCGCTGCCAGCTTCTTTAGAAATATTTAGCGGTGGACACGTTGTAGAAGGCTCTTCGCACACGCCTGTAGGAGCAATTGTGGACGACAAGCTTGCAAAGTATTTCTCATCAGAAGGCAGTGGCGTTGTCCCTATAAATATAATGCAAAAGCATCGAAATAAAGTTACATGACAGCTAACAGTACCGTACTGCCATTGGCAAGATAACAGTAGCAGTGATATGTCAAATTCAAGTTCAACATCATTTCTGCAGTTAATTAAAGTATGAAGATGTGGTAACTCGCTAGCATATTTTGGAAAGGTTGCACAGAAAATTTCCATTTGGCTCTCCGGCGATGTGGTTGGCTGGAGAAGTTGCGCGAGTACGCTGTGTGTAATCAACGATAAACTGCATATTTCGGAATGGTTTTGCAAAAAATTGTTTGTTTATTCTATTACCACCACTCTACTCCATCCCGAATTACACATAAGAAACCAAGTTCGTCGAGAATCAAATCAAAACCTGGAGCAACATCGAACCCGTACCGTACGAGTAACAGTCCAGCATGCCATCCGCTACACCACGTTGCTGCTGCCAATTCCTTCAGCAATTTTTCTGCTTATAGTCATCTCGGTCGGGCCCTATCATTCTCCTTGCAAATGCTCTAGCCAATCAGATTGCCGGAGAGCGGAGTGGAAATTTTCTATGCAACCATTCCGAAATATGCAACCCGCTAAACGCTAAATCACCAAGCAAAATAAATTAAAAGCAATTTTTTTTAAATTAAGTATGGGGGGCCGTTTGGGAAAAAATATTTAATTTGCAACACAATTTAATTTTGAAACACAACACAATTTAAACACAAATAATTTAATTTTGAAACACTGATTACCATTGTTATTAATTTGCAACGCATGTTTTTTCAGCTTGTTAAGTCCAAAATATGTCCGATTTGGTTTAAAAAACACCTCCAAAATAAGTCAAAAATTTCCGATATTTCCGATATATCTCGGAAATTTCCGACCTAATTATTTTGTAGATGTTTTTTGGTCCCACTGTCGTACAATATAAATCGAAAATTTCCGATATATATCGTAAATTTTCGACTTATTTAGAAGTGTTTTTTGGTCCGACTTTAAAGCACAATTTGGCATACTTAATAAGTCGAAAATTTCCGACGTATGTCGGAAATTTCCGACTTATTTCGTAGGTGGTTTTTTTCTTGAAATCGGACATCTTTTGGACTAAACAAGCTGAAAAAACATGTGTTGCAAATTAAAAAATTTTTTTCCAAACAGCGCCCCATAATTAAAAACAATTTGTTGGTGATTCTGCATCAAGCAAATTTACCACAGAAGCTCGTACATTGTCGTTTTTTGTCTGTATATCAACAGTAGCAATGAAGCTTCAAGTGATAAGTCTTGAAAATAAGCGATGCAATGCCGCTGATCAGACTTAAAAAAGTAACATCATCGCGATCACATCTACACTCTCCAGTAACTGTAACTGCTTTTTAAACCAATTTTTTTAATGATTTATATACGCATGAATATAAATTATAAACCTATTAATTATTTTTAATCATTCTTTTTTATTGGGTAACCTGCATTATTATAAAAAAGCTATAATTGTTCCACCCCTCTCTATTCTGCCAAGGCATGAAGCTTAAAAAATTGAAAAATCCTGTCCCATTCCGTATAAAATCATAGCTTTTTTCATTCTTGAAGGAAATGTATAGGCCTACATTTACAACGAATTCTAATTTGGTGCTGATGTTTAGTCGCTCTCTTTCAAAAATTACGTTTTAGCAACGTTTTCTTTCGTTTGTTAACACCCACACTACAAATTAGTCAAAGTTTAAAAAACAAGCTTTTCAACTACTCAGTTACCTTCCCCACATGAAGCTTTGATGATGATCACCAGAGTCCAGCACAGGTAAACAATAAATCGCCTCATTGCGACAAATTATTGCGAATGTTTCGCCTCTTTTTAGACCTTTTGAGTAAAATGTAATATTTTATGTTATTCCTAACCTTGCAAACAAACAAAAATTATAGTTATTTTTCAAGCTACACAACACAACTACAAACTATGTAGTTTACTAATTTTTTGTTTCGACCGAACCGGTATTTAAGTCACGGTATTTATTCTGTTTTCTTCATGCTTTTTTTTGATATCTGCAAGAAGCGCATGCTTTCGATTTACAGTAGCTTGTACATAATCATGGAATAAATTTGCTATGCTCATCCTGACAATCACCCGATGGGTTTACAACTAGTTTAAACACTATGTATGGCATATTCAACACACTTACAACAAATGTAAAAAAAAATGCTTGATACTTTTCACCTGAAGCTGACACGTATAAACGTGAGCAAAACTTTCTAGGCAAACTTTGGCTTTTCCAACTGCTACACAAAATACCTAATTTGGTTAAAACAAAAAACAAAAATTTCTGCTTTTGATTTTTTCATAGTTTTTATTGTCTGCAAAGTTTGCGAACAGTTATATTTTTCAAACAAAACCCTCAGGATCTTATGACCTAATTTGAAATCGAAGGTTGCTGAAAATATGGAAACGAAGCTGAAAAAAGAACTTTGTCAGTCATAACTGATGGGGAAGATCCAAACACTTATTAAGGGGGAGATCAAAATCAAACATTTTCTTATCTTGCAGTTTTGTTCATCTGCAAATATTGAAGTACTAATTCATCAATAGCCTATGTACAACAAAAAATATGAGGGGGTTCAATCTTCCTTAGCCTTATATTACAGCCAATATACTGAAACACAGTATAACTGAGTCAGTGGTTCCTCGTGCGCTGACTTGCATTTGGGAGTTGTAAAAGCTACGTTCATCCTCAAGCATTGGCTGTCTTCCATCTTTTTTGTCACGAATTTTTTTCTAAAAAGTATCACACAAGTTGTTTTTGAAGTCACAGCTTGTGCAATATGTAGCTTCGGTTTTATATCAGTGAGATACTTTCATTATTTAAAAGAAGATAGTACGTTTTGGTTATTCACAACTTCGTTTTTTAAAATTTTGTTTTCATCGCCTGAAATTGTTACTTATGCTCTCAATGTTGCTCACGTGATTTGTAACAATTTTCTGTATGCTCTGAGATAAAGGAGTGTCTAAAGGGTGGCGGGGGCATTGTGCTTTGGCCTCTCTTTTTGACTTTGCCTTTGGTAAAGTTACACACGAGCAAAACTATATCTCAAATTACTTTAACGATTATTTTTGTTCCATTGGCGAAATATTATCAAAATCTGCCACCTCACAAGAAAACCATAAATTTAAAAAATATCTATCACATCGCGTTTCCCCCTCCATATATTTAGAAGCACCGAACCCCAGTGAAATTGTTAATTCCATTTAATCCCTTAACGTGAACAAAGCTGTAGGTCATGACAATATCCCACCATATTTCCTCATAATCGCTTGCGGTGTCATAGCACCTTATCTGCAAGTTTTCATCGACTTTTCTTTCAACAATGGTATATTCCCTAATAATCGTAAAATTGCTAAAATTTGTCCTTTGCACAAGAGCGGCGATATTAACAATCCATCTCATTATCGACCCATCTCGATCTTAACTTGCTTTTCCAAAATCTACAAGCAGCTCCTGTATAAACGTCTGATTAAGTTCTTAGACAAACACCACATACTCACTCCCACCCAATACGGTTTTCAGAAAGAAACATTTACCACTCACGCCTTAGGCCTCTCGATATTGTTACCTTCGCTTTTGATAATATCCACAAAAAATGTCATACTGGCCTCATCTTTTCAGACTTAAAAAAAGCTTTCGACGCGGTAAACCACTCCATTTTATTATCAAAATTAGACCACTATGGGATTCGAGGTCCAGCATATAATTTAATTAGTTCTTTTCTTAAAAGAGAACAATACGTCTGTTTAAATGGGAATAATTCGCAATTAAAATCAATTAATTATGGTGTAGCTCAAGGATCTAAAATTGGCCCTTTACTCTTCTAACTATACATTAACGACCTACCAAACTCTGTCAGCTGCGTACCATGATTATTTGCAGACGACACCTGATTATTGCTTTGTGACCCTATCTTTTCCAATTTAATTGACAATATGAACAAAGAATTAGATAAATTAATGCAGGGTTTACATATAGCCACGATCCCAAAGTTGCGTTACGATTCATCAAATTGTGATCACCGTGAGAGGTGGCAGAATGAAATCGCAATCATCTTGAAACAACTTGATCAAATCTTGACAATCTTGATGATCGAGAACAATTTTTTAAGTTTTAAAAATTTGTCCTCGATCATCACGATTTATTTTTGATTCTTGATAGGTCGTGGGAGTCGTAGTAGACCTCAGCTCAGGTTAGAGAGGCGTAACAAACCTTCGAAAGGTATCGCAGAAAAACTTGCTGACATTCTGATTACGCTTTGTCAAGGACTCCTACGTTTAACCACGTTAACATCAAGTTCAACTACGCATCAATACGACAATAATTATTAATCACGGTTTACTGCAAGTTTCAATACGAACATCCCGATTCTCTAATGCTTTTTAATAAGTTGCGTCACGATTACCACGGTCGAGTCGCGAAGAATAGGTAGCTCTGAATTAAGGAAGATCTGTGAATCAGACATATGGCCCATGCCACCCAATTCAATTTATATGAACTTGCAATCTACGTCTGCCAACGCCAGCAAAGGGAAGGAAAAAATCCCTTATAATTGTGATATAAACTACCTGAGTGTGCTGGTGTTTCGATAGCTGTATGTTTTCCATTAGGGTTTAGTGAAAAAAACTTTTTTTGAAATTTCAAAAATGTGGTTTCCTTATTTGTGGCAAATGGGCCAAAAATGACACTGAAAATGGTTTAGGGGTGTTGCCTCCTCAGATGGCTTAGCAATCAGAGCAACTACCCCCCAAATTAAAAATTACCATAACTTCCTAACCGCTCTAGAAGGTCGAGTTATGGCTTGAAATTTGTGGAATTATACGCTTTGATTAAAATCTGAAGCTATTGACGACCTATGCTTAACAACAAAAAAGTTTAATTTTTAAGGGGTGCAATTTTTGGCCAAAGTCTCAACTGCAATTTTCCAAAACCATACTATTGCAAATATCATCGAGAAATTATATGACAATAGACATTAACTTTGGCTGAAATGAAACTGGTACACAAACATAAAGAAAAGTAATAGCAGCCAAATCATACAATATAATTATTATTCAAGTTACGCTTGGTCAGTGTTTGTTGGTACTACCATAAATTGTTGCTAAGCGTTGAACTTCTTATGATCATGCGATTTGGGTTTTTGACGGAATAGCGCATCTCTTTTCCCATATCCTACCAATTACCGGGGGCTTCAGTCACCACCTAAACATGTCTTTTCACGGCCGGGTTGTAGCTTGGATGATCAAGTTCTAATGGCCTAGTTTTCCGACTTTTCTTCTTCGCCATATTTTCATTCGTATTGATAGATACAACAAATAGTTCAACAGCATTTGCAAATCCAGATGCGAAAACAATAAGTAGGAGTTGTTTCAGACCAACAAATCTCACAGTTTGAGAGCATTTCAACCCATGCTTTTCAGAAGTTTCGCCAAAAGTGGTCGATGATCTGAGTCAGGATCACCATTATTAGTCTATACCAAGATATGCAAAGCAGTGATGACAAGATCAGCAGAGAGTGACCCTCAATATTTCAAAACAGGACCAATTGTTCACTTGAGATGGTTAGCCTTCGGATGCAGAATATTGAAGATTTATGTTTCCTTGGATGACCTCTATCTGCATTGATCTTTCTTGCTGAATACACTATGTAAAGGTGTATTTTCTTACCTTATTCGACATAAAAAAAAGCGATAAATTGACTTATGACTGCAAGGACTTTTTTTTTTTAACTTGGTTTAAGAAATATCTCAATTGTGAAATGAGAAAGTCAAGCATGTAGCGTTGCAAAATGTTTAAAGAATGCGTTATTTGCATATGCCGAAAACATTTTATTAGCGATGCTTGGAGAAATCAGCTTACTGCAGGTTAGCATAATGCAAGCCATAAGAGGAACCGGAGCAAATTTAGATCTCGACTTGATCTCTGGAAGTCCCAAAAGCCTGGTAATGCGGCGAAGTTAACATGAATGAGCACTGCATGAGACGATTCAAAGCTTCAAAAGCAATTGACACCAGCGCAAAATCTTGCTACAAAAGGGCCAACTTACAGTAGAATATTCCAATATCTAGCGACCACCCGCGATCAAAAAACTGTTTTACGAGATTTCATGGATAATAGCTCATTAGAATTTGATCATCCAAGCCACAACCCGGCCGTGAAAAGACATGTTAAGGTGGTGACTGAAGCCCCCGGTAATTGGTAGGATATGGGAAAAGAGATGCGCTATTTCGTCAAAAACCCAAATCGCATGATCATAAGAAGTTCAACGCTTAGCAACAATTTATGGTAGTACCAACAAACACTGACCAAGCATAACTTGAATAATAATTATATTGTATGATTTGGCTGCTATTACTTTTCTTTATGTTTGCGTACCAGTTTCATTTCAGCCAAAGTTAATGTCTATTGTCATATAATTTCTCGATGATATTTGCAATAGCTTGGTTTTTGGAAAATTGCAGTTGAGACTTTGGCCAAAAATTGCACCCCTTAAAAATTAAACTTTTTTGTTGTTAAGCATAGGTCGTCAATAGCTTCAGATTTTAATCAAAGCGTATAATTCCACAAATTTCAAGCCATAACTCGACCTTCTATCGTGAGCGGTTAAAAAGTTATGGTAATTTTTAATTTGGGGGGTATTTGCTCTGGTTGCTAAGCCATCTGAGGAGGCAACACCCCAAAACCATTTTCAGTGTCATTTTTGGCTCATTTGCCACAAATGAGGAAACCAGTTTTTTGAAATTCCAAAAAAAGTTTTTTTCACTACATCCTATTTTCCATTTAAAGCTCCTATTGCGTGTGGCACATTCCATTTTCTCTCAAACTGTTCAGCAATTGCTTTCCACTCTTCACTTGTGACAGGACAGCTGATGACTTCATCGTTGTAAGCCCGTGCAATCGCTCTGCATATCTCAGGAACAATGTGACAAATTGTTGAGCAACTACATCTAAAGGCATAGAAAAGGCAGGGATAATTATCACCGTAGGCTAGATGTTTTAGGGTTAGGGCCAATTTCAACCCAAGTGATAGGGGTTCGCGGTATCTGCTCTTTGGATTCATCGTGCTAGGCGTGATTCTACTGAGAATTTAAATCCGAAGAAATCCACAATCCGAAGAAGTCCACAAACAGCTTTTGTATGTTGTAATATCTTCATGTCTTAATTCCCTGTTAATAAGTGTTGAGTAATGTTAATAAGTGTACCAAGCTGGTTTCTTTGATTCACACTTAACTATTAATTTACCCTACAAGATATCGCGGTTGTTTTTTTCTTCGTGTGATTTGCGCTCTCTTTTTTAAACTTGCTCCTTCCGAAAATTGTTGATATTTCAGTTTATCATTCCTCACAGAAACTCTACATTTATACAGCAAAATCGCAGAAAAAGTGTTTTCCTCATTACTGGGGTACACCTTCCATTCACAGGATAACAAATGAGATGTGAAAGCTTGAATCTACAATAGTTGAAAGGTAACGCACCCTAACGCTACTGCATTATCGTCAAACAACGTGCTAAATCGTAGCAGATGCTGTTACGGATTCAAAACGAAACGTAAAAAAACGTGAAAGAACTTGAAAAAGCTTATTGCCTCGTGGCCAGCATCGTAATGGTCCGCGCTTTACATTTCGTATTAAAACGCAACAAATCACTTATCGATCATAGGCGAACGTAGTAGCAAAAATTTTTCGATGAAAAATCGAGATCGTGGCTATATGTAAACCCTGCATAAGTGATTGGTGCAAAGCAAACAAATTGTCTGTTAACCCCGCAAAATTCAACGCAATGGTAGGCTAATTCTCCCCACACATCGCGTCTCGTTTAATGACATTGGGCTATAAAATACGACAATAAGCCTATCTCATTAACCAACAAAGTTAAATACTTTAGTGCAACATTAGATTTTAAACTAAACTTTCATGCACATATAAAATTAATTGAAAATAACATCTCAAGATCGATTGGCATAATTTGTAAACTAAGAAACTTTTTTCCGCGCGATATACTACTAAAACTACACTACTACTTAGTCCACCCCCTTCTTCTATATGGTTTACCCGTCTGGGGTTTCACTTTTAAGACATACCAAACAAAGCTCAGTTCTCTTCAAAACAGAGCAGTAAAACTTATTGGTGGAGGTAACTATTTAGATAAAGCCGATCCTTATTATTCTCATTTTAACATCCTGAAATTGTCTGACCTGTACAAACACGAGTATATCGCGATTTTTGTAATATGCTTCCCATTCCTCTCTGTAACTTTTTCGTCAAAAATTCGGACGTTTCCAACCGTCTTACTAGATCCACCGCCCACAATCAGATGATTTTACGCATTCCATTATGTACCACTTCTACAATGCAACGTTGTATGAAGTATCAGGGTGTCAAAATCTGGAACTCTATACGAAATAAAAACGTCTTCCTTTAATATGTTCAAGAGCAAGTACAAAAAACTGCTTGTTGCTCACCGTAAATAACTTCGATTAATTAGCCTAACGATGTCACGCATATCGCACACAATTACGTAAATTTACTTATTTATTATTATTATTTTTTTCTTCTATCTTTTCAAACCAAGGGTGGCTGCTTGACTCGATGACCTTGAGGTCCTTCGCAGTCTCCCTGTCTCCAAAATGCTGTGTTCCTTCTTTTGATTTGAATTACCGGTATGTCTATTACGCCCGCAAATGTTTTGGTGACAAATAAACATATCCGAATCTGAATCTGCAGAATGGGGTAAAGGCGACTAGAAGCTAAATAGTGATATTTTACTTGATGATAAATATGTGCAGTGGTGGGCAGTAACGAGTTGCAATTGTAACTCGTTACTGCAACGAGGTACTTTTTGAGTTACTGTAACGGTAACGTTGTTACATTTGAGAAGAAGCAACGAATTGCGTAAGGAAAATACTTTAATGGCGATATTTTAAAGCTACTAGTTACTCGTTACTATTTCACAAGACACTTTATTGTTCGTATTAAATGAAAACCTTAACAAATTACAATAACAAAAATTAAGCAAATGTTATTTTTCTGAGGAATTTCGGGAACGATTTTACTAGAAGCGAATGAGTTTGACTTATAAACAAAACAGGTTTGTGATTGACGGACAGAAAGACCAGACTCCAGCAGTCTAGCACCTTTCGAAATTCTTTATTTGAAGCGACCTGCAGCTACTGCTGCTGGAAGAGTGAAGTTTCACACTATGCAACGAAACGAAAAAAACAAAAATACAACAAAGTGAGAAAGCGATAGCGCCCAGATTTCTTAGGTGCTTTTTATGCGAAGCAGAGATTGCCCTTTCAGAGTTGCCTGATGCGCTACTTTTCCGTCGGATATGTTTTATTTTTTTGAATTTTTTTGGCGGGCGAAGAATGCTTTGTGCAAGAGTGAAGATTTTTACGCGGATTCAAAAAAATCACTTCACCGATTTTTAAGATTCACAAGGCTTGATTGAAGAAAAATATATGATCACGCTCAAGCAAATTTGTTTTTCACCAGTTCAAAATGGCTTGTGTTTGCATACTGTTAATTGTTTAAAATTTTCAGGTGGATCTTTTAAATAACAAGAAGAAAGCTATGTTATTCTAGTTGGAAGAAGTGGGTTTTTAAATTGCTGTTGCAATTTGTTCTTATTTACTGGAAAGGCAACAATGTGACGTTTAGTTTTGTGAATACAAACGTAGCTATGGTATTTTCTTTTTGACTTTAGGCTTTGTCAGGTTACTAAGTTGAAACGTATTTAGTTCTTGATAGAGGTATTTATTTTGGCAAAACAGTTAGTAAATGTGCATTTGTAATGCTTTTCAGTTTTGGATCTTTGGGCTATAATTTTTTTTGTGTTTCGGCTAGTCTTTTTGTGACTAATTTTGGTTATGTTATTCAAAATCTGGCAACACTGAAACCCTTATGCGACCGATTCTCAACAGAAAGAGTGCATCAAAACGTTGTAGCTAAATTTTTGAACATCTTTCAAAACAGGAATTTTTTAATGTCCAGGTTTTTCTGCTGCAAAGTTAAGAGAAATTTTTATTAAACACAACACTGCCCTATCATATACCGCCGCTGTGATAGGTCACTTGGAACACACGATTTAAAACCAAAACCTTCAGGCCTGACCGACCGGCATTTTGAAACATTGGTCTTTTTATGAAGAATGTATTGATACTTTAATTAATGGCTGTTGCGAAGTGGTTTTACCACTCGTAATCATTTTTCAAA
This sequence comes from Trididemnum miniatum, assembly GCA_964006365.1. Taxonomy (NCBI): domain Eukaryota; kingdom Metazoa; phylum Chordata; class Ascidiacea; order Aplousobranchia; family Didemnidae; genus Trididemnum; species Trididemnum miniatum. The sequence continues at coordinate 13,537,351 of OZ023248.1, read as the reverse complement.
AAAAAAATCAAATCTTCATTATACTCGCCGTATTATGCGAAAGCCTGTAAGGAGTGGCGAGGCCCATCTCCTCAAGTTAGCGCCTGGGCAGCACACGTTTAAACTCCGAAGAAACGTCGCAGCAATTGCGAGCCATTGGCGACGCTGTGTTCGATCTGACCGGCTCAGGGAACAAACCCCAGACATACCGCACCGATAACGACTATCGCTGTATTGTATTGTCAACCTGCCGGCTCGTTATTAACTTTTCGGGATTAAAACTCGTTGCTACAACCAATGTTTTTTTAAAGCGTTTTGAGGAACCAAAACGGCCTCTCAAATTTATGTAATGGTCTCTCCAATACGCTTCTTTTCCATGTTGTCTAAATAGGGACACTTACAACATATTTACTCACAATAGTTTTTGGTTTTTTAAAACTTGTAATTGGTCTTTTAAGTCGATTTAAAAAAAAAAAAAACACCGCCTACTACGCACTGCAGCTGTTTTGGATTTAGCGGAAATCAAATCAAATAAAAAAACCTTCATTATACTCGCGGTTTTACGCCGAAGTATGTAACGAGTGGCGGGGTTCACCTCCCCGGCTTAGTCTCTGGCAACACATTTCCGATGAAATGTCGCAGTGGCGACGAGCCGTTGGAGACTCCCGACTGTGTCCGACCAACCGACCCGGAAATCGAACCCAAGATCTTTTGCACTGGCAGTGATGTCTTTAACGACTACGCCAACCGGCCGGTTTTAGCGTAAACCAAGATTAAAAACAATTTGAAAGTAACGTGAACGAAAAGTTACAAATTACATTTTCAAGAAGTAACGATTAACGGTAACTTAATTACAATTTTTACTAGTAATTGCAACGGTAACTTTGTTACTTTGAAAGTAACGAGTGCCCACCCCTGCAAATAATGCTTGGCAGTCACGTTAAATATAATGAGCACTAAACAATCTTTTTTGTAGTATCTGCTACAGAAGAAATGACAGTGGCTGGTGGTGTAGTTTGGTTTTCTGTAATTTGAGTGAGTGCAGCAGCAGACTTTTGAGCTCCCGCTTCTTTTTTAATTGGGGAAAAAGCCGTAGACCGGTCTTCTTCTTTTGGACAAGATGTACAAACACCGCATGATTTGTGACACACTTCACGCACTCTCGAATATTCACTATTTTCGTCGCAATATCCTTGTTCTTGCCAAAAGTCACAATTTTCATTTGAATCTTCACAATCTGCAAAAACAAAAGAATTGAAAAACACCTTCTACGTTTTTTATATTACCTGGTTCACACTCTATATCACGGATCAGCCGAAGTAAAGTTTTCCTAATTGCATTACCTTGGCTACAAGGTGCTGGAGTGGGATCTTGAGCCGGACATAGTTTACACGTTCCACAGGAGAAAGGACACACATTTCGTATAGTTGGAAATTCTTCTGTATTGTTGCAATAACCTATTTTTTTCCAGAACGCACAATTAACGTTAGTATCTTGGCAGTCTGAAATTATAAAAACAATTTTAAGCCTACATTTGGGCCGTTTGCGGCTTATATTTCGCCAGCTAGATTAAATTACTGAACGGGTAATCTATCTATATTACAGTGCTGTATTTATTAAAAAGCAAATCCATAAATTTGTGCAAGCAACAATTGATACTGTTAATTGATAGCACTGTTGAAAAAAAAACTGTTTGTCTAATTAGAGGTTTGAATACAACCTGGTTTGCTTTACGCTTATGTTTTAAATGGAGTCTCAGCTCTGGAATAAAAATAAGTCTTCAAAATATTGTGTTGGTTTGATAACCATGCCTTGCATTGGAACGTAACGTTCATAAAATCGGTTCAAAAGACAAGTCTGGTAGCACGATAAAATAGCACCAACAAATTTGATGCAAAGGTTGTCAACATTCGTACCTTGCGCGCAAACCAACTTAGTTGGTGGAAGAGCTGTGTTTTCTGCTGGAGGAATAGGGCACAGTGTACAACCACCACACGATAGAGGACATTGGCTTAGTGTGAAGGAATGATATACGGATGATTTATTGCAATAACCTTCAGATTTCCAATGTTCACAAGAATGATCGGAATCCGTACAATCTGAACAAAAATATTCCCAATTGTGTCTTTTAGAGAAATGAGGGACTTTTCGGGACATTATACATCTTTCATTCTCTAAAGTGCCAAAATGCATTGGATATGAAGCAAAAGTTGTTGTACTGATCAACTAGCACTTTAGAAAATGATATTAATGTAGCTACGTAGTATATTTATTAGATTAAAACTAGAATCGTTTCTACATAAGAATTTATGCCTAGAAGGGTTTCTAATTTTAACCTGATTTTAGTTGCTAGTCAACGTACGCAGAGGTCGTGAAATTTATGGCAAAGCTACATGTGGCTGATTCCATTATTCTTCTGCTTCGTGTGGGTGCGATGTTGCATCGGAAAGTAGCATCATTCTAAATGGCTGGGCACGTATCAGACAGCCACCTTGCCAAGCTCTCGCTCACAGTGAGCAGATCCCGAATCCCACTTAGATGGCGGTATATGGGACAGGATGTTGTAATATGGTCTGAAGTCTGTTCCTCTGCGCCACATTCACAGAACGCCGAGGAAACCATGCCTTATTTAGGCATTAATGACCGAAAGAGGCCAACTCCAGTCCGTAAAAATGAATGCTGTCGAGAAGTGCCCTCCCGCCACTCAATGCTTCACCTGTGGTCCGCTCATCTTGCTGCACTGGTGCCCGGTTCACTTGCATCTCTGAGCAGTTCCAGAGCAACAGGCACAACGGGGTGTCTTGACTTAAGCTGTCGATGTCCTCCATAAGGGAGGGACGTGAGCCGATCATGGAGTAGATGACCAGGCTTCTGGGCACGATAAGCCAAAGACAGGGTGGCTTCTTTCGACGAAGCTCAGTCGGTGTGATGCCTGATAGAACAAATAGGTTGTCCGTTGGTGTGGGACGCAGGCATCCAGTCACCAGGCGCAAAACATCGTTGATGGGCTTGTCAATGAGGCACGTGTGAGCACTTCAGCTCCAAACAGGAGCACAGTGTACTCTGCAGCAGAGTGGATCAAGGTCAAGGTAGCTATGCACAACGTTCTGGCACCAGCCACCCAACTTGATCCTGCTAGGCGCCTCAAAAGACCAACGTGTGTTGTTAATTTTTTGCGCAGTGACTCTAGGTGTCGGCGGTATGTGAACAATTTGTCCAGGTTAATGCCGAGATAAGTTGGCTCAGCAGAAAAGGGCAAGATGCGATCTTTGGCAGCAACCTTAAGCTCACGAGTTGTCTCCTTGTTGTACAGGTGGAAAGCAGCGGTGACCGTCTTAGTCGTACTGAGCTTCAGCTTCCGTTTCTGTAAGTGCAATGATAGAGTTGCCATGTCCTGTGTGAGAGTTCCCTCCAACGACTGTCAGTCTTCTGCAGAGTGCGTGATGGCCAGGTAATAAATGTCGTCTGCGTAAACAAAATTCCTGCGACTGTGACAGGAAGGTCATGGGTGTAGATGTTAAAAAGGACGGGAGCCAGGACTGATCCTTGAGGGACGTCGTTTTTCAGACGTCGTCACCTGCTTTGCGCACCATTACCAGCGGTGAGGGTGAAACTGCGGTTACGGACAAGCTCCATTATAATGGAAACAATGTGCCTGTCCGGCAGTGTGCACAAGAGCTTGCAGGTGAGGCCACGGTGCCATACAGTGTCATAGGCAGCTGTAAGGTCCACTAATACAGCACCAGCTTTTTTTTGCCGAGAAGCTATCTTCAATTCCTTGAGTCAAGAGAGTAACCTGGCCCGTAGTTGACCTACCACGTTGAAATCCAGCTTGCTCTTGAGGAAGCAAGGGATCGACGATCGGTTCAATACGGGCGTATGTGAGTCTCTCCATGATCTTAAAGGGGACACATAGCGAAGAAATAAGTCTATAACTCTTTGCCTGATAGAACAAACAGGTTGTCCGATGGTGTGAGACGCAGGCATCCAGCCTGGTGGCTTCATCGGCTTTGGGATGGCAACCACTAACGCTCTTCTCCAGTTTTTTGGAATTTTTAGTAGGCGCATGCAGGAAGAAAGGAAATTGTTTAGACGAGACTTCAGGGCAGCACCGGCATGGGTTATCTGCTCTGGGCTTATGGAATCTGGGCATGGAGCTTTGCCCGGCTTTAGCATTTGAAGGGACCTCGCAAATTCTTCCGGGGAGAAGTCACCAAAGATACATTTGACAGCAGCAGGGATCCTCCAATGCTCAGACACTTCCTTGAGCGCGAGTCTGGTAAACTCACGGTCATTCGTCTTATATGTCCCATTCTTAACCAGCTGCGAAGCAATTGAGTTGGCAGAAATGAGACAAGGACGATAGGATTGTCTGGTTCTGTCAGTCAGATAGTTTATAGCATTCCATGCCAGCCAGATGGCATTGACTGCCTGTGACCAGCGTTTCCTTCGCCTTTTATCAAGTTTGGCAAGCAAGGCAGAGGCAGCTGTGTTAGAGCCTTCACCCTGCGGTGCCCGAAGAAATGCCTGGTAGAGGGCCTCGCACTCCGCATCCCAGCATGGTCTGTAGTTTTTCCTGCGACAGCGTGGAATTGATTTTTTCGCTGCGTGGATGATGGTGTTGCAGAAGTCTTGGTAGGCCTTTATCAACACAGGCATAGTCCGGAGATGGAAGGTCTTGAACAAGCCTGTTGGTGATGCGCGTGTACTTTTTCCATTGGCTTTGCGAAAGTTCCATCGCTTGTAGGGCTCACTTGGAAGTGAAACAACCGCTGTGGAGCTCTTAATCAGCGATGGTCGATGTTGAAACCTAGGGAGCTTTTCCAGGATGCGTCTGTCCAGTTGCCTGCAGGCGTGACCATTGCTCGCGAAGGCCAAGTCTGGGTTGGTACCACTGTTCCAGCGTCAAGAGGAGGAGCTGGTAGTGTCTTTACGATTATGCAACAAAGCAAGGTTGCTCTTGATCGCCCAATCAATCAAAGATTCTCCATCAGGACTGGTGGTGCTATAGTTCCAGTCTACGTGCTGGCACTTAAAATTACCTGCGTAGAGACAGAGGTGTGGGAACACTGGAATGGCTGATGATGTCATTCGCGATGTTGGTGGCTTATAGACGTTGAGGATTTTCACGTCATCAACAGCCACACACAGAGCCACTCAACAACTGATTCGTCCAGGGATTGATCAGCAAGAGTCCAGCCGAGTCCCTCATGGATAAACGTAGCGAGGCCATACTTCCTGCTTATAGTCCAGCCAGCTAGTTTGAAGTTTGGTATCACTAGCTGATCCGGTGTAGTGCAGTGAGTCTCTTGTAGGAGAATGACAAGAGCCCTATGCCTGGTGGCCAACTGACTGATATCGCAGATCTTGCTCTGCGTAAGACCCTCGATGTTTAGCTGCAGCTTATTGGGCAAGAGTTGCCCGCAGCTAGCCTCTGCGAGCTTGCCACTTCGTATTTGTCTCTGGGGCCGAGGGTCTATCCTTTTACCACTCCAGAAGCTTTTCGTTATAGTCATCATTCCCAGTAACTACAGTATATAGTTTTTGTTTCCGAGATTTGCCACGAGGAGGCTGATGACATGAATCCCATTAATACTAATTATGATACAATCGGTAGCCTATGTTGATTCCATTGATACTATCATGATACAAGCGGTAGCCTATGAAACATTTTTTGGGATATCAAATCGTAACTGTGCATTAAACATTTGTGCAAATAAGTTACTTACTATTGGAGCAAGGAGGCACTGGATCAGGCTTGGGACAAGGTTTACATTGCCCACAAGAGAGTCTACAAGAATCAGGATACAATGAACATCCATTTGCAATCCGATTTTTGACAAGATCACATTGATCTGGAGGAGCCAAATCAACACAGCCCCCTAAAACGTCAAAAAATGACAACCTGATCACTTTTAGACTTCTACAATTAAATAATGCTTGATTTATGTAACTCAGCAAAAATTTTATAAAACGTTGTTTTTACTAAATGCACCGTAGAGAATAGCGCAGTCCTGGAGTGTCCAGTTTGCCCCGCCCTCTTTAATAAGCAGTATTTTATTTGCTTGAACTCGAAGTGCAAAAAGACAACATACTTCGTGTTGTATTCTTACGTAATTTATCAGAGTACAACATAGAACCAAATCGTAATGCAAAATTGTGAAAAAGTATACGCGGTCTTACATAGCACAAAATCACTGATTATAAGAAAGCAAGAAAGCAAGTTGCTCGTAAATGTAATTTAACATAAGATGATTGCTACGAGCACTCGCAATTTAGAAGGCGAGGTGACATGGACTGAGAAGAGGTTACTAAAGGTTGCATTAGGTTACTACATTACAACACTTCGGAAATGCATTACATCTTGGGGCCGCATTTTTCTTGTGGCCGCGTTTTTATTGCCTTCATTTTTGAATTCGGTATTTTATTTTTTTAGTTGCATATTTATCCTCTAATCACGAGAAAGCGACCACAGCGCTATAACGAGCTCGCTTAGAAGTTGCCAGCCAGATGTGTCTCGTGTCTTTCGCAACGGTCTTTCCCAATCTCGTCAAGTGTCTTTCCCAACGGCACAACAAGTAAAAATGCCTGATTGTTCTCCACACTATTCCTTTTATGCTAAGCGTCAAACAGGGAATCTGTGAATACCAATTTTAAAAGTCTTGGGTAATTTCATTTCATCCTCGAATTACAGAATCATGAAAGTCCATTATTATTGAGCCAGCTCAAGCTAACAAAAAATTGAAACTTTATGAGCAAAACTGGTTCTAGTTCATAAACCGACAGTTCCGAACTTTTCCAAATGTTTTTATTGTTTTTCTTCTATTTTTGAAAAAAACATTATTTCAAAAATTAAGTGATGATATGATCATTCAAACAAACTCATTGTTTTCTTTTTTTCGTTATTTTCGCTAAAGCTCGTTGCTCTATACCTGGTATCACACAGAGCATGAAAAATTATCTCGGTCAGCACTTAACCAAAACAAACCCAGAATTCTGATGAGCGAAGAACAGCCAAAACTTGTCATGAACACTTCAGCAACCTACAGATTTTCGCGCTACTTGTTCTTATCTTTTGTAGAGTTGTACTTACCTATTTCGCATTCAGCTTCAGCGGTATTGCAAGGTGAACAGGTATTACACGTTAAACAACAAAGTGCGCGAACAGATGAACGGTGACATTGGTTTGAGAGGAGATCACAAAATGTTGGATTCCTCGCCAAGTTCCTCGCAAAGTTGCTGCACTTGTTTGCTGTAACAAACAAAAAGTTTTTAATGAGGGTGCGGCTTCCTAAATTAGCAATTAAAAAAATGCAAAAACAACCGATCAAGTAATTTAACTGTATTGTTTCTAATTACCCAACAAAATATGCAAATTTGTCGAAACTGAGTTTTTCGGCCAACGTTACAATCGAATTTGACCCTAAGTAGTTTAAGTACGCATAGAATAATATTCTCCGAGTAATCTTATGTCGTATACGATAGACATCGAAAAGAGAAGGATTGTGTTATGTGTATTACTTAATGTATTTCTCTTAATGTGTTTTCGTGTTCACAGTTAACCAACTTAGCCAGGGTCAGATTAAGTAATGGGCAAATTGGGCAGTTGCCCCGAGTCCCGCGCTTTTACTAATTTCTAGCTGCTTCATTGTGATGTGATGATATAAATTAACTTTAGCTTAAACTACGGCCTACGAACGTGGACGAGATGAGTCTGATGACCTTTTGTTTTCTCTTTTGGTCTTTATATAATTTTGGGCGGAAAATTGGACATTTGAGGACGTGTTACCTTTTTTTTTGGTCTTCACGGGCGGAAAATTGGACATCTGATGAGGTGTGACTTTTTTTTGCTCTTCACTTGTTTTTGGGCTGAAAACTGTAGACTTCAATAATATCTGCCCCGGGCCTCGCAAACTCTTAATCTGCCCCTGAACTTAGTGCTTCATATCGTACTTCTTTGGATACTTTGCCAGCTGCAATCTTTCCATGCTGATTACTGCAGAGCTAATTTGCGCAAGGCCCTTATTTCTCTTCGTTGTGCAAGTACTTGTTTCCACGCCTTGCAAGAGATTACTAGTTAGTCACGTGCTTTGCCGCCTTAAACTACGGCACCTTTTCTGTGTATATAAGCAACTGTGCTTTACTAAGGTTTCACTTCACCTGAGTTCATAGTAACTTGTATTTGTGTATGATTGACCTTGCGGAATATAACAGATAATTTGGAGACGAGCGAGCCCTACATTTTTGAAAAGAATATTTTAAAGTCGTACAAACGTCAATCTGGTCCAATATGGAACAACTGGTCGAGTTATTGCAAAAGCAGATGGAACGTCAAGCAGAACAGCTGGAATGGCTGGTACAACGATACGAGCAGCAGCTTGAAGTTCAAAATCAACAACTGGAACTGCAAGAAGCCAACCACAAAGCACAACTGGAGGCTATTTTAAAATCAATTGGTAAACCTGCTCGTGTTGTTTCGGCTTTACAGGGCACTACTCCAAGTTTTATGCCGTTTTATTTTTCAACAGAACTTTGGACAGACTACTGTGTGAGATTTTGCAGCTTTGCCAAGGCTCATGCGGTGTCCGACGAACGCAAAGCTAAGATTTTCCTGACCAACCAATCGTCGACAACTTACAAACTTTTGCTTACTTTAGCTCCGCAGGAAACACCCCCGAAAAGCATCAACGAACTTACAATGACGGAGATCGAAACTTACACGAAGAATCAGTTTGATCCAAAGCAGTTCATTGCGCGGGAACGTTTTAAATATTGGAGCGATATGCAGCAAGCCCGGTGAGACTGTTCTGGAACTGGCCGCTCGTATTCGACAAGCTGCAGCTACCTGCAATTTCTCGGCAATTGAGGATCCATTGGATAACTTAGTGCGTACCCGCTTCATTTGTTCGATCAACAACGAAGCAGTTTTAAAAGCGCTGTTTAAGGTAAATAACGAAATACCCTTTTCTCATGCAATTGAAATTGCTGTAGAGACGAAAGACGCCGCGAAAGTAGCAAAAGTGACCGTCTTCGGCTCAAAACTCCAGCCTGTTTCAAAAATCAATCGTTTTGCAACGCCTGTTCGAAATGTTCGCCGGTTCGTTTTGTCCTTGTTCAAAAATCATCACTTCCAAGTAATAATAAACCGCAATTAAGAGTTTGTGGCAAGTTTGTGGCAACTGTAAATTCTCAGCTGGCGGTTCTTCGCCACCCACTACCATTGCCAAAGGAGATGACGAAAAGCTGGGAGGTTACCATTTACAAAAAAAATAGACTTAGCTGAAGCCTATAATCAAGTTAAACTGGGACCAGAAAATCGCAGAAGGCTTTCAGTACGCACAAGCGAATGTTGTTACAGAATGTCCTTACTTTTGGTATCTTTTCTGCTTCGGTATACTTCCAGAAGATTATGGATGACTTAACCAACGATCTGCCAGGAGTAGCTGTCTACCTCGATGACATTTTGGTGAGCGGTAAAGATGCCAAAGATTATCTACGCAATCTTCAAAAACTGTTTGATCGTCTCCATTTCAAAGGTTTGCGATGCAACAATGGAGAAACGTTTCTTTGCACAAACACAAGTTAAATATTTAGGTCACTTGCTCCAAAGAGATGGCGTTAGCAAAAACAAAAAGGTAGATGTAGTTCTTAGCATGCCTGTAGCCAAAGATATCTCATTTCTTAAACCATTTTTAGATTCTGTTAAATGTTACTCGAAGTTTTATTTTCCACTTACGCAACCGAAGCAGAACCTCTGTATCAACTTACAAGGAAGCAAGCAAGTTGATTGGTTATGGGGACCTAAAGAGAAGGCTTTTCAAAAACTCAAGAAGCTATTGTCAAGCAACCAGGACCGTTTTTTTGACCGGTTTGAGCGGCCGGTCGAAGAATCTCGACCCGACCGGTTTCCATCTCTAAAGGAGTACCTTAACGCTTTTAACCGCTAGTACAATCTCTAAGCTAAGAGCGCGCATGTGAAACTTCCTTCTGGTATATTTATACATGTAGCGTTCCTATCACACGTGTGGGTGTTGGTAGTGCACTCGTTTATGTCTGAAATCAGTACGTTCACAAAAAATGAGCAGTCAAACTTAGCACTGTATTTCCTTTGAATCAAGAACTACTGTATGCAGTTTTTGTCAAGGCCATGGCTTAGAGGTACGCTACCACCTTCAGCCCCGCACCCTTCGCATTCCGTTTGATTTACAGCTGGAGTCGATCGCATCTGGAATATAACTAGATGACAGCTGCTAGACAAGCTCGTTTCGCAGTTTCCCTCCATTGCAAATAAGTTCTCAGTCCAACAACAATTTGCAAACCACCTCAGGTAATTGTGATTATTGTTGTCATTGTAAAAACAAGTTATATTCAGGATACAATAAATGAGGGGAAAATAAAGTCACGGTAATTTTTAAAACTGAACGTTAGGACAACAAAGATTCTGTTTCATCATCAAAAGTGTTAGCAAGGCTGTGCAAAACTAAACTATATTTTTCCTCTTTAAGATGATTTTTTCATTTATAACTTTTTACCCACCCGTGCAATTTCCATTCTGTCCAGATCCTGTATATCCCGGTTTGCACCTGCATGTAAAACTTGCTATTGGGTTGTTGGTGCATACAGCGTTTACATCACAGGTGTGGGTATTTGTGGCACACTCATCTATGTCTGAAATAAAAAAAGTTACACAAAAAAATGAAAAGAGGAAATAAAGCAAGAGTAATTTTCTTATCCTCTGTGAGCCATTTTTGTTTCTCATTCACTGTGTTCAAAAATGAAACACTTTGTAAAGAAATTTCTCAAAAAGCCCAAAATTCATTTTTTGTGTTCACAAACACTTACTTAATTTTGCCCAGAAGCTCAAAAGCCAGGGTTCATGGCCTCGGGTCTTATATCCGGGCGAGACACTAAACTTTGTGTAGGCAAGTTTGGTTAACGCCTATAGTAAGCTACTCCTAGGGTTGTTAAAAAAACTTTTTTTTGCTTCGTGTTTTTTTTTTTATTGTTTTTTTTATGTTGTTGGCCATTTCATAGCGAATTGAATGGTCTACCCCGTTTTGGCTTGTTATCAGCTCGACGTTGAGGCAAAACAAGACTGTTTTTACTGGTACAGAATGTGTTATTTGCAATGTCAAGTTATTATTCCATTAACAACAGAAATATAGCCTGCACTCATTGCTCGGTGCTAAAGATGGCATTTATGGCATGACCATGAGCCAAATTTGGTGCCTAAGTGCTAGTTTGACTAGCCTAGCTAGTGTTTCCTCCCGGGAAGTCGGGACAAGAAGTTTGGGATTTTGAAATTTCCTGTTTCCCGGGAAGTTTATGTCGGGATACCGGAAAATGTCTTTAGGCATACATTAGCAAGGATTTCAGTGGTAGGCCTACTGCTATCTCTCATTTCGACATAAAAAATGCGTTAGCTTTGCGTCACTGCAAACTAAAACTTTTTTTTGCTCACTCAAAATTATTTTTCAAAATTCGCAAAATTTTTCAAGACGAAATGCTTGTGAGATCCAAATTTTTTCCTCAATTTGTCGAAAAAATGGAAAAACTCAAGCTAAGTTTGTCAAAACAACATAACAAAATACTAAAAATTAAATCTAAAATGCTGAAAATCAGAAAAATGTCAAAACAATCAAGCTCGAAAAAATGTCCTTCGGGAATTTCCCGGAATTCCCGAGAAATTTTTTAAAAATTTTCCGTTTCCCGGGTAGTTGAAAATCCGAGAAAAAGGGAAACACTAAGCCTATAGTCGTAAGCTGGACTTTTTGTCAGTCCGCCTACGGTCCAATTCTGTTGCTTTTTTTTAGCATTGGGCAGCTAACGAGCCACAAGACCATTATTGAAAACCCTTTAAATTTATTTATTTTTAATGATACGCTCAAGCGATTTAATTTTGCAGGTTTGCGGACAAATGGGCACCGGACAAATGGGCACCAGGACAAGTGGGCACCGGACAAATGGGCACCTGAACAAGTGGGTACCGGATAAATGGGCACCGGACAAATGGGCACCCAAACAGATGGGCACCGGGACAAATGGGTACCGGTACAAATGGGCACCTGGACAAATGGGCACCAGGACAAATGGGCACCGGACAAATGGGCACCGGACAAATGGGCACCAGCTCTAATGGGAAAAGTACAAATGACCTAGTTATTAGGTTCCCCATATGAAAACTGCTCAAAAAACCCCCACAGTGCTGTGACGCAACGGCTGAACAACTGCGTGGTTTGGCGCTGTTGCTGCGTTAGCAAAACAAGTGTCGGATGGCCGTTATCGGCACAGAGTTGTTAATGGACCGAAGATATGGAGCCCGGCCCGACCCTAATTTTTGAAGTTCGAACCAGACCTGAACCCGAATCCTAATAATTTATCAGCCAGTCATAGTCAGGGCCGGTGCTAGGAAAGCTGCCGGGCCCAATACTTACATATTGCAGTTTTTTTCCAATCTTTCATTTTTTATCTAAACTTTGCAGTGTTTTCTTATTCAAATCTTGAGTTAACGGTAGACACATGAACTTTACATTAATTTTTTGCCTTAAGTCTTGCAACGTTTCCTTTCAAATCTTGCATTTTTTGCCTTAATCTCGCGGTGTTTTTTAATATATTTTCTTTACTAAAATCTTCTTGTGTTTTTGTTCAAATTTTGAAAATTTTGCAGATTTTTTTTCAAATCTTTCATTTTTTAGCTAAATTTTGCATAGTTTTCTTCTTCAAATCTTGAATTAACGGGTGCATGAACTTAACATTCGTTTTTTGCCTAAATCTTGCAATACATTATTTTATTCAAATTATTTTTTTGTGCTGAAATCTCGCTGCGTTTTTTATTTAAACTTTAAATTTTTTACTTAAACTTTGCATTGCTTTTTTTCGCCTAAATCTTGCAATATTTTCTTTCAAATCTTGCATTTTTAACCTTAATCTCGCGGTGTTTCTTTAGTATATTTTCTTTACTGAAATGTCCGCTACGTGTGACCACCTACTCGCAACAAAAAATCACTCGCGCGAGTGGAAAATTACTTGCGCGAGTAGAGTTGAACATGTTCAACTTTACTCGCGCGAGTAGCAAGGAAAATCCTCGTTTGCTACCTGAACTCATGACGAAACAGTTGCAATTGTTCAAAATAGAGAAAACTTTTATTTACGTAATAGTTGTAATTATTTGAAAAAGAGAAAACTTCATTTTGACGTAATAGCTGCAATTGTTCCAAAGAAAATCTGGCATGGAAAAGTAAATTGGAAGGCTGGAAGCTTGCAGCGCTGTTGGCATAAGCTCGTTATGAAGTGATCGAATTCTGAAATAGTGATTTTTTGGACATTTTTCGAAATTTTGAGGGTTTATGGAACACGAGCCATCAAAATTACTGCAAAAGAAAGGCTAGCAATTCCTCGAACTTTTTTATATGCATTCGCAGCACATTCATGTAACCAGCTGGTTCTTGCACAGCTAACTCCATCAAGATATTGTTAGAAGCCCCAAATTCTTCCCATCTAGACACCCATCTTCTCACCCACTTTCTTTTTCTTTTGAATTCAAGCTTGTTCAAGCAATATTGCAGCATTACGGCGCAAGCTAACCGAACTAAACACTTAGCAACCTTGCGCTTAACTCCTGACATACCGCTGTACACAATAATCTAACATATCAATTACACCGCCATGTCCAAATTAATCAGATTTACAGTAAGCACAATAATGGCGCGAACGATTGCCTGGTAACTTTCGAGCGGTGACGTTAATTACGTGCAGCTTAAAACTTGCGCGAGTAGCTCGCTCGTGTGACCACTTTCTGCGAGTAATTACTCGCGCGATTGACTCGAGCAAGCCAATCGAGCGATTCACTCGTTCGTGTGACCAGGCCTTAAATAAAAAGAATATTAAAATCTAACCCTGATTTGCATTAACTTACAATTTCAACAAGTGTGTGACCGAAATACTCTTCCCATAAACGTGTTTTTCAGCATTTTACCCAACCCCAAATGTTCGCAATAGCAATACGCAGTAAAATTACGTAGCACTTCATTAAAATATACTTGCTAAGCATACGAGTAAAACAAAAAGCCAAATTAAAAATAAAACAAAAAAACGTGTTTTTTCTGCAAAAAAACGACTCGTTTTTTGACTTACAATACTAGCTACACCTCTTCGTTAACAAATAGTTTCAGGTGGGAATTCACTAACAAAAACCCAACGCAATAGTAGAAAAGTAAATTCGGATACACCAAACTGGGCAGACATTTTTTTGACGCGTTTTCGTGTCTTAAGCGATTTTTTCAAATACGAGTTATGGAATTCATAGGGATTTATGATAAAACCATTGACAAGTCTCAAAAGCCCTCTAGAAGTGCACTAGGTACCCTAAGACAGGAATCAGATGAAGTCCGATTGTAAAAAGTTGATGTTTTGTGACAAAAGTGAAAAGAAGCTCTTGACCATTTAGTTGTTTTTTATGAATATCCATTGATTAGTAAAATTACGCTCATCCATTTTCATCTAAAATCAACAAACATGTACTCGGCGACCGCGCAACCCTTTGGTTGTAATTTGTAACTAAGGTCTTTCACATCTCCTCATCACTGCATACTTTGTATTTTTGTATACCGAAAGAAATTGCGAGAAAAAGAAGTGGACTTACAGTACTATACATTCGCTGTAGCGTCATCATCTAGCGCCTAGCGGTACTATAGCACGCGAAGGGTACAGATCCTATAGCTCACTTCGCAGTCTCTCTCAATCTTTTGAAATTTCTTTTTAATATGTGAAAATAATCTCAGTTATAGTCTGTACCGTACAGGACTGCGAACTCAAACTCGGTCTCTGTTGCTAACCTCGAACTTCAACTCAAAGAATAAAAATTCCTGCTTCATCTCGAAATAAGTTGATTGAATTTTAAAGTTGACCAAAAGTTAAAACTCCATAAAAATTGCTTGAACTCAGCCTAAACTCAATGAAAACTACTCGAAGTCAGCATGAATTCGGTAAAAACAACTGAACAAACTCGAACTTGAACAACTCAAAAGATTGAAAATGAAGAACCAGAATTCGAACGCGGATGACAAAATTTAAGTGAACTCGAATTCGATTAAAATGTTTGAGTTCGTATCCCTGATACTGTACCTTTGCAGTTTGGCGTTGGTCTTCCAACCCAAGTACCATTTTTCAAGCAAAGTCGTCCTTCGTGGTCTGAAGGATCAACTTCATAGCCCTTGTTACACAAATACTTGCAGATGGATCCTCTTTTAAAATGGCGATCGCATTCCAAGTAGCCATTTTCAATGTTCTCCGGCAGATCAGAGCAGAACAAAGCTGAAAAACAACAATTATTATTTTAAGCAGGCAAGGAAAAGCGTAAATTGTGGAATTCCAACTAGACTAAAAATGCTTTGCACGATTATATTTTAGGGTGTCGAACTGAGCCGGAACGTAAACCGAAAACCCGTATTAACCGCTTCTTTTCATTGAACCCAAACCGAACCGTAACCTTTATAATAGACGTAAACCTAACCTGAACCCAGGGTCATCAAAATTCTTAAACCTTAACCGGATTTGAACCGATAAAATAATTTTTATCAGACCAAACTAAACCTAGTCTAACTTAATGTCAGTGGAAGTTTTGTTATTCTTCTCTTAGTTCGGACTAAAAATTAAAGCATTCGAAACGTTAAACGTGTGTGTTCTTATGAAGATTTTTCCTAATTGTTGTGGTAGCTACAACATCGGTATTTTTGCCGCTGAGAGCATTGTTACAGACTGAAGCTCGCCTGTGACTATAGCTAGTTAATATTTAGCCCAAGAGGAGCGCCTGGGCTTTCACCACTTCGTAACTGTGTATCCAACTGTCTTCCAATACCAAACAATTTTCGAATTCTCTTTCTTCTATATTGATTAGTTTTAAAACAGTGTGAAGATATTCTTGACTCAGCACAAAGCGGCAAAAATTAACTTTGCTTTACCGGGTTAAAACTTCAATAAAATCTTTCAGTTAAAAGCACGTCCTTCCACCATAAAACCAAACGTAAAACTGATTTTGAAATTCGCAAAATAGATGTGGCAAACAAACAACAATCACGTGAACAATGACGTAATATGGAGTAAACCAATCGCAATAAAGTTTGAGAGAGGCGTGAAATTGTGTAGAATCAATCAAGTGTGACGGGCAATCGTTGAAGGGTGAACAAACGTTGAGAGCAAGAAAAAAAAAAGTTTACAGTGAGCAGCAAATATTAAACACCGGGTTTGAAACCTTAAGTCGGAAATAAAAAAAAGGTTCGGTGCTGAACATACGGCCCCGTGAAACTATGTCCAGAGGTGAAGTTTCAATATAAGAAAAATATATGAAGCACCGAAAGCACACTAAATCATAATGAGTAATATTTGAGCAAGTGCATTAAGTGATTATGAATAAAATAACATAAGGTGCGAAGGGCGGTAGGTAAGCTTTATATTAGAACATCGGTAAAATTTGAATTATGAGCATAAATTATGAATTTCGATAAACGACGCAAAGGAAAGGTAAAAATTCAATAAACATGTCAACAGCGAAACAATTTTCATCAAAAATAGCACAGACGTCTAGGCCTACGTCAAAACAAAGAACGCCAATTAACATAGCACAAAGGTCTAAGCCTACAGCATAACAAAAAACGCAAGATTGATGAAGCAACAGGGTCAGGTCATACCGGAGCGATCTTAGAAAGATCCCGGAGTACATACTCTAATTCGGCAGAGCCACCAGGGGTTTTCTTAGACAAAACTGCCACCGTAGCGCGGCGCGCTATCTCTCTACCCTTGCGGAGCTGAGGGTGCAAACGATGAACGCGACCCAGACGGTAAGCTCCTTTATGAAAAACATCTTCACTATCCCCTAAAAGGACAAGCTGACCCGGGGTAAGGTTTTTCTGTATAGTCCTCCACTTATTGCGACCCTGAAGAGTAGGGAGATATCCCGTGATCCAGAACCGATGTCCCAGGTTAGCATTATACAAAAAGTCCCTGCGGAGATCACCCTTATCATGGTAAATTCCCACCGGGGTATTGGGTGCCAACTGCTGCCCCAGAAACGACGACGGTGTCAGGGGTAAAAGATCATTCGGATGATCACTAAGAGCAGTCAAAGGCCGGTCATTAACGATACGCACCGCATCCGATGTGAAGGTCTGGAGTTCAATTAACGTTAGCATACGCCGTGTATCTGAGAGAACCTTATTTAAAGCGGTCTTAAACAACTTTACCATCGATTCCCATGAGCCACCCTGCGAAGCCGCGTAGGGCGGGATTCGAACCCAGTTAATATCTGATTTACGTAATGCGTTCACAAATTCTGTCGAGCCAAGCAAATCCGGTAATTTTACAGAAGCAGCGCAAAAAGTAGAACCATTATCGGAATAGAACGTGTCTACTGCCCCACGCAGATTAGTAAACCGAGAAAATGCAAGTAAAAAACTATTAAGATCTAAACTAGTCACAACCTCAACATGAATGCATCTTGTGCACAAGCAGGTAAACAGAAGACCCCATGCCTTGCAAACGCTCCGACCTTGTTTAAAGGAGTAAGGTCCAAGATAGTCAACACCACAAAATTTAAATGGCTTGTTGCACAGAGTGAGTCGGCACTCCGGGAGATCTGCCATGAGCTGCCTAATAGGTTTAGCTTTGCGTAAAGCACACTTGCTACAATCTGCAATAAAATGCTTCACGCTGGAAATGCCATGTATAATCCAGTAGCGTTGACGAGCTTTCATGAGCGTGTATGAAAGGCCAGCGTGGCCGGCGGAGCAATGTTTAAAAAGCACAATAAGCGGTGTCAACGGGTGTTTTGCAGGTAAAATTATAGGATGTTTGGTGTCGATTGGTAGCTCGGCATTTTCCAGTCTGCCATCAACGCGCAGCAACGAGTCTGGTCCCACGCAAGGCCTTAAATTGCGCAGAGTTTTTAATTCGTTTACACGGCGGGTGTTGTCTGGTGTGGCAACACGTTGACTCAAACGCTTCAGCACAGCTTCGAAATCATTGGGTGAACCCTGACTGAGGGGTCGCATAACATCCCCAAAACGCCGTGCTTGAACATATTTGACTACTTTCATCAGCGCATGATCCAAAAAGGCAGCATTAAGTGCAGGTTTGTTAAAGGAAACTTTCCTAGACCGAGCAACCAAAAATTCCACAAAAACAATAAGGTAACTAAAACGCTTCTTCAAGGTATAGAGATCTGGCGAGGTTTCAATAAGCCTGTCCAGGGTATCGATATCATTCCCATCTGAAACATTCACATGACTAACCGCAACGGCTTTAACAACAGGAGCCAACTCTGAAGGTTCAACAACAACTTGTTTTTGCTGCAAAAAGTCGGGTCCACTAAACCACAAACCAAGCGAGTGTAAGTTTTTAGTAATGCCGTCGCGGGTTCCAATATCAGCAGGGTTAACAGAGGTGTGAACATATCTCCAGCAATTAGAAGGTGCAATGCCAAGTATCTTATCAACGCGTCTCTTTATAAAGCGAGAAAGGTGCAGATCAGGATTCGTAATCCAATTTAGCACCACCTGTGAGTCAGTCCACGTATAAATCCTGCAATTTAGATGACTTAACGCTCCAGCGGCCTGAGCCAGTAATTCACAACACAATCTCGCAGCCTCAAGTTCTTTACGTGATATTATCCAATTCGTTTGATGACGTAGTACCAATCTCGATTTACCTAACACAAAACTCACTTGGACCTTACCGTCAACTACGCGACGCAAATAAACCACGCTGCAAAATGCCAAATCCGAAGAATCACAAAACGCATGGAGCCGATAAATAGCGGTTTCAACAGGTTCAACACTAACACTACCAGCAAAACAATAACGCGGAATCGAAAACTTTTCAAGCATGTTTAGAGTTGCTAGCCACTTCTCCCAAGTATTTTTAATGTCGTCTGGGAGGTCGTCGTCCCATCCAACGCCCGAGGCAGCCACTTTCTGCAACATCAACTTTCCTCCCAAAAGAAATGGGGAAGCCATTCCTAAAGGATCAAATTGACTGGCAAGCTGACTCGACATCCCTCGCCTAGTAGATGCCCGAGAAAACTCGCGGCAGCGTACAAGCAGCTTATCCTCATTAGTGTCCCAGATCAAACCCAATGCTTTCGAGTCCGGCAGGGGCTGTGAGCCCAGGTCAATCTCACCAACACCGGGGGCGAGATCACAATATGGAACACCCAACAAGATATCTTTAGCGTGACAATTTGCAACCCATTTACGAAGTTTAAAGCCACGACTATCAAACAGTTCCGTAGCTTCTTTAGCCACAGCTTAGTAATTCAGCATAGGTGTCACACGAAAACAACAAATCATCCATATAGCAGTGGTTAACAACAGCATTTAAAGTAAACTGGCTAGCCCGAGTAGGGTTTTCCTCTACCAAACGCCTGATAGCAAGAAGCGCAATATAAGGGCTAGAATTCAACCCCCAAACATGTCTGGTAAAACGGTAAACCATCGTTTCACCTTTGGAGATGTCATTGTCTTTGAACCAGACAATCCGAAACAAATCCTGTTGCGCTCGAGGAACACCAACTTGGAAAAAACATCGGCTAATGTCCGTCACGAAGGCATATTTGCCCAAGCGGAATCTTATCAAGACTTCCACCAAGTTATTGAGCAAGTTTTCCCCACTCAACACGGCCCGGTTAATGCACATACCGTTAGTCATGGCAGCACCATCGTACACAACGTGAGGTTTCTCCGATTTAGTAACAAAAAATGGCAAATGCCATACAGGACCAACTACTTCAGAGTCTTCCGCAGGCACAATCCAACTTTCGCGGATTAACTCAGAAAAGGTATCAGTTAATACTTCCCTAAGTTTCGAGTTGTGCAGAGCAGAATTGCGCATGGACATAGTGCGTTTTAAAGCATTTTGGTAGTTTTCAGGTAGTTGTTCGATAATATCCGGCTTAAGAGGGACTGGCATTTCATACCGGCCGTCAACAGCCTTTATGTTGGGTTCAACAAGCTCTTTGGCCATCTCGTCACTTACGGAAGGCATGACAACCTCATCATCGAGTTCGTACTGTCGCACAGTTTCTTTGAGAGCAACAATTTCTTTTTTTAGCTCGCTGCATTCACAAACCGAGTTCCCCGGGTTCGTAGTTTGAACTCTCAACGAGGACAGTGAATTCTGGTGAGCGGTACCCAAAATGCGTCCCCCACTGGCAACGGGTCGAAGTCGTGTCAGGACATAGTTTGGTTCCTCAGGGTCAGTGCCTTCACACTCGTCTAAAACGGTGAGCAAGGTTTTATCCGACTGACCAATTAAGATATCTATTCGTCTGCGCCCGGGTACCACATGGAATTCTACACCACTAAAGTGTTCGAGTGCAGCGGTGTCCACAGCATGAGGCAAGGTATGGTCATCGTTGGGAAACTCAGGTACCACCAAAGCATCCTTGATGGTAAATTCTTCCCCGGAGTATAAAGATTCAAGGACGAAATTAGTGCGCCCACCACTGTCAACAGTACAATCTGCTAAGGTTCGAATCTTGACAGTCGAGTCAGGTACTGCCTTCAACCCAAGCTCATCTTTCAAGTTCTCTGAAATTAAAGTAGCTTGGCTGGCAGTATCGTGTTGAGCATAAGCCAACGCTGACTTGCCGGTTTTAAGGTTAACCACTTTAACCGCGCTTGTGCGAAGCAAAACCACACGGTTATTTTCGTGTCTAATTTTGCGCACAGTCA
This sequence comes from Trididemnum miniatum, assembly GCA_964006365.1. Lineage (NCBI taxonomy): Eukaryota > Metazoa > Chordata > Ascidiacea > Aplousobranchia > Didemnidae > Trididemnum > Trididemnum miniatum. Next base: position 13,516,649 of record OZ023248.1, on the reverse strand, counting down.
CGTCTTTTCGGTCATTACCATTGGATTTTACCCTATTTCGGGGAGCTGGAGTGGGTGCTACAGGTTCATTCCCCGCAGCGGCCCCGGAGCTTCCACCGAACGTGTAGTATTCATGCAGCGCAGCAGCATGTTTATTGCGACATTGCGGGCCACACAATCGACACTTAGATGGAAAAGAACACTGGCGAACGAAGTGGTCAAGAGAAAGGCAGTTTAAGCATCTCTTAACTTCAACCACGGTCTTACGTTTCATTTCAGGTGCAAGACCTTTAAACTTCTCGCAATCCGCCAGATAGTGTTTACACGTAGACCGAGAACAAACGAAGCACACAGGAGGCGACTTATTATTGACACGCCTAGCTTCTCGTGGCTGACCTGTAGCAAAACGCAATTCTTGATTTTGTTCATCGGTAGCTGAAGTATGCTCTACTTCCACTGGCCGAGAATCGAACCCATTATCGACAGCAAACTGACGAACGCGAAAGGTTTTGGCACCAGACGGTTCACGAGCCACTTCCCGCTCGTCAGATTTAAAAAACGCTTGTGCGTAGTCTGACGTCATGACACCAATTTCGTGCACAACAAAATTGCGAAGCGAATCAAAACTAGGTTGATTCAGGTCAATGCTCATTTTATCAAGGTAGTCGAGATAGCGTCTTTTCAACGCATTAGGCAATCTATTGGCAGTGTCTAGCATAAGTTGCCCTGAAAGTTTCTCGACTTGATTGTGCGCATGCGCAAAAACTTCCAAAGTGTTCAAGTCCTCATTGAAAAGCTTAAGCGATGCAGAATTAAACAAGACTTTATGGCCCTTACGAACGGCAACCACTTGAGGTTCAGATGTCACGCCACCAGAGACGCCATAACGTTGACGCAAGCGATCGATCGCCTTCTCGATGCGCTGCATTGTTGTCATACTCCTCAATGGGGCGCAAAACAAGTTGACCATTTCACGCGGTTGCCCAACGCATGACTCTCTTAGCACTTCGAGCTTACGTTCATCATATGGACTTTCGTCCATAAGACGACGAATTTGGTTTTCGTAAAACACAAAAGCCATATTGCTGCCGTCGTAGCGAATTTGAGAAGCAAGGTTTATATGATCGTTTCTGCCTTGCCTGTCTAAGTAAGATCGCAATATAAGGTCATTGTTACCCACTGTAGGAACAGTAACCTGACGAAGAGGCAAATGCATTTTAACCTCATCTTTGACAGGCTGAAAACAACCTGTAGGAAGCCCCACTTCCGGAACGCCACCAAAACCTCGAGAAGCATAAACATGAGGTTCGAGTCCAGGTTTTAGATTCCTTTTAGGTAGGGGTTTAGTTAAGGTACCGGTATAATAATTGGTAGTAGCAGGTTTACTAATTTGATCAGAAGCAACAAATGGCTTCATATCAGCCGTCCTCTCCTCACGTTGCAAACCAAAACCAGGTGGAACAGTGGGGACAGCCTTCAAAGCGCAAGAAGGATCCACTTTCTCAGCGCGAGTCGTACCTGGTGTTTCATACTCTGCTGAGCGGTTCGATCTCGCCTCTCTATCTCGATTGCTTGAGGCTTCGAAGCCCGAACGAACACGAGAGCGTAGTCCTGAGAGCCCAGAGACTGACAAGCCCTCCCCCGAACAAGCAAGTAGCCGCTCTTCGGCATCAAGTTTTATTGCCTCCATACGCAGTTTAGCTAAAGCTTCTACTTCTTGTGCCTCGGCTTCAGCAGCAGAAGCCGCAGCTGCTGCGGCTTGCAAAGCCTTACCTCGAGCACGAACACGAGCTCTAGTCAATTCCTCCATATTCTTAAGCTCAGCCTTTTTTTGATCAAGTTCAATAAGTCGCAACAAAGAGGATTTATTCGAACTAATACTTGTTCCTTTGGTAACTTTACTCTCGCGGGCTGATACTTGAGACACGCTGTCGGAGGGTTTAACATCATTATTGGTGTCAAAGTCAATTTCAGTAGTACCGGTAAGTCCACTCTCGTGAGGTTTATAAAGATGCGACCCGCAAGCTTCGTAAGACCTCAAACATTGCTGAAACTGCTCAGCCATATTTTCAGAAAGCCGCCTTAAAGTCTCGCTATCTTTGACGTTATTCAAACCCTCGACAAACTTATCATACGCACAACGAGTTACCTTCAAAAAAAGCGAAGCGCGATCAAATTCGTCTACCAACTTACACGAAGCCAACTCATGGCGCAATCGTTTCATATCTAAAAGTAATTTCCGGCGAGAAGTAAGCAATTTGCGCTCAAGATTGCCTAACGTCGAGGGAGCAACACAAGTCGGCACCCTCCCGGGGGAAACAAAACCAGGACCATCCCAGGATGACTTACTAACTCCCTCCTGCCCTACGCGCTCAATGCCAGGGCTCCGATTAAATTGATTCTCAGAAAAATGAGGTGCATTCTCATCAGTAACAATTACAAAATTACCCTGACCATCAATTCGGTCGGTTTCCGACACCGTATCTCCGGTAACCCGGTCGAGAGGGTGAGGAGTATCAGTAAATTTACAATTTTCAGCCATATAAACGGTAGAAACGGGATAAAAAATTAAGTAGCATAAACGATAAAAAATGAAGTAGTACAAAGTTAGTAAACACGTCCGTGCATAAATAAAACGTTGCTGCTCAAGGTTCGTTACACACAAAAAATAGTAAAGTAATGACGGTACCTTCACCGTAGATAGCAGTCGCAGTAAAGTCCAAAGTATCAAGTTCTCAGCACTGGTTCGAGTTGAGGGACAGGAGCCTAAGGTTGACGAACCACGAGACGGAGAGCCGGAGAAGCGGACCCGCAAGTTGCAAACGTTGTCGAATGGAGACTCCGAGAAACGACGTCAGTTGACGGAAGTTAGTAGCAGTAGATGAAGCGTCCAAACAAAACGTTGCCAAAGGGATGAAGTTCCAGGTAACGGATAACTTCGAGAGTGTCAACCAAGACTAATGTCGAACAATGACGAGGAACCAGTTGAGAAACCACGGCAGGACAAAACGAAACCAAAACGGGAATGGTGTAGCTTTCCAAGAGCAGTAGAAGACAGTATTTCTGCAGGTTTGAGAAACTCTGCACGTCGTATAGATGTAAAAATGAAAGGACAGATTTTTCCTCAGCAGGTAAAAAGTTAATTTTCTTTTATGTTACTGACTGAAGCTCGCCTGTGACTATAGCTAGTTAATATTTAGCCCAAGAGGAGCGCCTGGGCTTTCACCACTTCGTAACTGTGTATCCAACTGTCTTCCAATACCAAATAATTTTCGAATTCTCTTTCTTCTATATTGATTAGTTTTAAAACAGTGTGAAGATATTCTTGACTCAGCACAAAGCGGCAAAAATTAACTTTGCTTTACCGGGTTAAAACTTCAATAAAATCTTTCAGTTAAAAGCACGTCCTTCCACCATAAAACCAAACGTAAAACTGATTTTGAAATTCGCAAAATAGATGTGGCAAACAAACAACAATCACGTGAACAATGACGTAATATGGAGTAAACCAATCGCAATAAAGTTTGAGAGAGGCGTGAAATTGTGTAGAATCAATCAAGTGTGACGGGCAATCGTTGAAGGGTGAACAAACGTTGAGAGCAAGAAAAAAAAAAGTTTACAGTGAGCAGCAAATATTAAACACCGGGTTTGAAACCTTAAGTCGGAAATAAAAAAAAGGTTCGGTGCTGAACAAGCATCCTTTATGAGCTACAGTAGCTTCTTAAAAACTACAATGAATCAGCCTAAATAAAAGAAAGTATTTATTTTTGAAAACGCGCCTGCAGCGGTGCACTAGAACATACATATTTAAGTTGCATTGACGGTTTCAAATTTTTGAACCCAAACCGAATTTAAACCTGTAAAATTTTGCTTCTGCGAACCTGAACCGAACCTGAACCCGGTATTTCAAAGTATTTTCAATTTTAACCGGAACTAAACCTGCAAAAACGAATCTGAACCGGAGGTAAACCGCTAAAAATAAATTTTGCAGAACCTGAGCCTAAACCGGAGCGATATTTCAAACGGTTTGATGCCTTGTTTTATTCTATCAAAAATATACTTTTTTTGAAAATGGATGACGGATTCATTTTGCTCACTAGTTGAAGCATGAAGTATTTTTTGCCCACTATAACAGCGAATTGCTTTTCACTAAGGAACCACGCTTCCTACGCTATCAATTAAGTAATAAAATAAAAATCTTCTCCCAACTTTAAGATTTTAAAAGTACTCTGAAATTTAGTACCGGTACTTCCAAATACTTTTTCATCAACGTTAACATAAAAAAAATTCTGCTTTTTACGTTCGTTTAGGGATATAAAGTTTCGACCTCGTTCTTGTTTTGAGAAGCTTTTTTGTTCAGACCAATATCTACTTAAAAGTTTTGACAAAACATGAATTTCGATTTCGAAAATACTGCTCATTCCAAACTCGACGGTCTTCACTATTCCTGGCCTAATCCTCTAAGCTAACAACCTAGAGCAAAATTTTTCTTGTATTAGGCTACACTACACAAATGCTGCTATACTAGTGGCGTACGCACTAGGGGGTTTCGGTGGTCACCCCCCCTATTGACGATTGGAAAAAAATGAAGACCTCTCTTTTTGGAATGATCGGCCTTTTTTCATACAGAAACACTGCCGAAAATGCTATCATGTTTTTCTGTACTATATCCTATCCACCTTGCTTATATAATCTCGAGAAGCTTTCATTGGGATCCAATAACACCGGTAGTCAAACTTTTCTGGTGCGTGGCGTTTGAACCAATGACAGACTCAAAATGCAAGCCCGAACAAAATCAATGTGCACTGTAAAGTTGGAGTCGTTTTGTGATGTCATAAAGCGATTGTTCTCAAAGGCTATGGCTGGACAAGACAACGTTTCAGCGCAGCAGGCATAGCAACGCAGGCAGATGTTCCGCTTGCGATGTCATAATTTTGAGTTAACCAAACCGGCTAGTTGGCGTAGCGGTTAAAGCAGGATTGCGAACTCGATCGATTTTTAACCGAGTTCAAGTTCGAGAGATATTTGCAAGTCCGAGTTCAAGTTCGAGTTCAAAAAATTTTATTTTTCAAGTTTAAGTTTGAGTTCGGAAAAACGATTGAACTCAAGTTCGAGTTCGCAGCCTTGACAGTAAGCCTTTTCATTAACGCTACCTGGAAAGAATTTTGGTCTTTACTAATTCTTGTTCTGACTGATCTTTACAACTGCATTTTTAATGTTTTGTGAAATATGTTTTCAAGTCAGATTAGAGTGCGCTAAAAAATTAATAAAGGTGGCTAATTTCACAATAATGGGGATTTTCACGAGGATTTCAACACCTTATTGAAAAGATATTCACAGGGTTCAGAGTACAGTTTTTTAGTTAGGTGCTTCTGTACTTCTTGGGCAACACGTTTTCACCGTCGAACTTATGTTTTCTTCCACACGTAAAGCAAGCTGCGTTAGACTTGCTTCAATCTTTCTTCTCTGCCGTCCCTATATTAAATTCTCTGTAACTTCTTTTAGCGCCACTTTTAATAAAATGTCAGTAAATTCACTAGATTGAATCCCAAACTTTTTTCAGCGCCAGATACTTCATGCAGTTTAACGGCCATTCATAAGTTTCCAGTAGTCTTCACTACTATGGGGCTTAGTATTATTTCCCTGCTCCTGTGGTCTGGTTCATCAGCTTTTGTCGCTTTAATGTGTCATCTTATTTTGAAGTGCTAATGCCTTACTCACTAACATGCTGTTAGTAAACGGATTGCTTATTCACAACTTTGAAAAATTCAATTTTAATCAGGTCTTAGAGCAGGGTTTCTTAACCTTTTTTGCCTCGTTTACTTTTTGCCGAAAGAAAAAAGTATAATTTACCCCCAGCGCACCACTGCTGCTTTTTCAATACTGAAAATTAAAGTTTCCTTTGATCTTTGATTCAGAAAATTTACCCCCTTGGTAGGTAAATTTACCCCCGGTTAAGAACTCCTGACTTAGAGGGACATGGAACGTCGCACGAAAATTGTACTCGAAAAGAATATTTTTTATATTTCGGTCGCGTAGGCTATCACTAGGATTATGAGAATGGGTTTAAAAGTACGGCCTGTAATTGAAGCCACTTCAAAATACTTAGCCTAATAATTTGCAAATATCAAGGTCAACAGGACACAGAGGCAGGGGCGAATTAAGGGGAGGGATGTGAGGCATGCATCTCCTACTAACATTTTCAAATGTGTTTTTGATGAATGCAATTTTTCCATAATTTTGAATCTCTTCCATATTAATAATCCTTACGCCTTAAGCATGCATAAATCGAAAAGGCGCGAACAAAATGCATCATCTTCGGTAAAGCACTCAGAATTAGGGGCAAAAACTTAAGGAATTTTGTCTGAAAAAATTTTCAAAAAGCACTAAAATGGCCATTATAACACGTAAATTTTCAAAAAATATCCGGGGAGTATGCCCCCGAACCCCACAAGAGCCGTTTTTGTTTCTCGTTTTGCTTCAACGTAACTCGGCTGGAAAAACTACGCATAAAAATGTCAAATTTTGGTGCCCCCCCCCTAAAAAAATTTTGAAAACGCCCTGGCATGGAACATTTTCAAAGGGCTTATTTACGCCCTTTTGGATTTAAACGTTGAACGTCTTTGTATTTACTATTCAGTTAAGATTCAACCGAATTTGAAACTGCATTCCCCCACCAAAATTTTCGGAATTCGCTCCTGCGTAGAGCCCAAAGTGTATCTCTGCCCCGGGGCCCGGATTTTCTCTCAACGACCCTGCTGCAGACTCAGCATCGAGTTCTACGAAATTAAACTTTCGTACCTTACCACTAAAGCCTAGCACTCTCTTGACCTATATCCTGATCTACTCAGCTTCAAAATATTCCAACCACAACCAAACCTTAACCTAATAGCACCTAACACGCATGCGCGGACTTATAGGGGGGGGGGGGGGGCCGGCCCCCTCCCTCGAAATTTCCAAAATTTTTATAAATTTTTACTTGTTAGCAAATGTCATAATTGGTATTAAAATTTGACATACTCCAAACTAAGATTCAGGAAGATCGTTTGAGTAGCAGCGTTTTCTCTGATCAAAGTCCTTTCTTATTAGCGGTTAGGCCGCAGCTATTGTTACTGGTTAGGCCTACATCATAATCCATATGAAAGTCAAAAATGAATACATGATGAAAAGGTTGGTTGGATTGCATATTCGGTGAATCAGTGTAGGCTATTGCATTAAAGCAGTATTGCGGAAAAGCATAATACAGAAAAAGAGTTCCCTTATGTTGTAAGGTAAGGTATTGAAGAAGCTTACTGATATACCATTATGCTTTGAAAATCTAGGAACTGTAGTTCAGCTCAGTAGCCTTCTTGTAATACGATACTATTAGCCGAGTGTTTAGAGTCGACAAGTCTTATTTCTGCCAATTGGGGTCCTACCTTAATTTCTGTAACTAGCGTGCGTTAATCAATGGAGGGCAGTACCCCTTCCTCGGCAGTGGTGTAAAGTAACGAAATGCTTTTACTTGAGTAGTTTTTTTCGGTAACGAGTACTTTTTTGAGTAGTTTTTTTTGGCTACTTTTACGTTTACTTAAGTACTTTTAGTATAAAGTAATTCCACTTGGGTAGTTTTTATTTTAGAAAAGTACAAAATAATCGTTGAGTTACGTATAAGTCTCACTTGAAATCCCTCGTTGCACCTGAAATCTTGCGTTGCAAAGTTGCGTCGCATGCAATGTCACTTGTTGTGTGCAGTGGCGTACGCACGGGGGGGGGGAGGGGGGTTTGAGGGTCCCCCCCCCGCCCCATCAACGATTTTAAAAAAATAAAAACCTCTCTTTTTGAAACGATCCGCCTTTTTTCATACAGAGTTTACCGAAATTGCTGTCATGTTTTTCTGTAGGCTACTATCCAACTTGTTTATTAATCTCGATAAACTTTCATTGTGATGCAATAATTCCGGTGGTCAAACTTTTCAGGTGGGTAGCGCTTGAACCAACGACTAACACAAAATGCAAGCCAGGACAAAGTCAATGGGTATTGTTAAAGCTGGAGTTGTGTTGTGGTGTCATGAAGCGATTGTTTTCAACGGCTATCAAAACTGGACAACACAACGTTCTAGCGCAGGAGGTATTCTTGGAAGAGAATGGTTGTAACGTAGGCGGATGTTCCGCTTGCGATGTCATAACTTCGAGTTAACCTAACCAGCCAGTTGGGGTTAACCAAAGACATCGCTATCGGCTTGGGAGGTTTTGGGTTCAATTTCTGGGCGGGTACTGGTCGTTAGCTTAGTGGTCAAGCGCACAGACTATCGGTGCGGAAGATCTGGGGCTTGATTCCCGGGCCAGTCAAATCGGCACAGTGTCGCCAACAGCTCACCAATGCTGCGACGTTTCTGTGTTCCCCAGTCGCTAAATCGCAGAGATGATCCTAGGTGGCGTATGCAAGGGAGGGGGCCGGGAGTCACCCCCCTTGACAATTGCAGAAAAAATTAATTCTTACTTAATTTTGAAACAAACCGACTTTTCGAGCAGAGCTTGCCGAAATTGCTATCATGTTTTTTCTGTACGGTTCAACTTTCTAATTTAATCTCGCGAAACTTTCATTACGATGCGATTTGCAACAATACTGGTAGTCCAACTTTTCTGATGTGTTTTGCTTGAATCGCATTTTTGTCATTGATGCTGCTGCTGTGAAGCAGTTGGTAAGTAGAAGTTTCCTTACATACGGTGTCTCTGCAGTAGCTATGACTGCACACAAAATTTTTTAAAAAATCAAATCAAATCTTCACTGTACTCCTTTCATTAAACTCGCTGCAGTACCGAAGCATGGTAGCGAGTGGCAGGGTCCGACCCCGCGTCTTAATGCTTGGGCAACACAGGTCCGAAGAAACGTTGCAACGGTGGCGAGCCGTTGGCTACACTGTGTCTGATTTGACCGGCCTGGGAATTGAACCCCAAATCTTCCGCATCGATAGCGACATCTGTAACACTACGCTATAACCGTCCGGTTTGATGAAAAATTATTATAAACGTTGAAAATCTAAATTGACACTGCCAGTGACGTCACATCGTGATGACGTGTATTACGTAGTATTTTACGTCATCACGATGTGACGTCTTTAAATCCCCCCCATTGAAAAATCCTGCGTACGCCACTGGTTGTCTGCAATTACTGCATGACCGTAACCGCATGACCGCAAGTAACAGAAAATGCTTAATATGTTCACAGTAATATGTCCTATTCCATAAACTTGTAGGCCTACACTGTAAAAAAAATTTGTAAATTTTGCTATTCATGACTGGTAAAGAACTTACTGTCCCTACAGGTAAATTACTGTCAGTGGATTTCGTAGTAGGTGTTGTGAATTTTACTACTCATATTTGGTAAATCAGTCTACTAGCACTCCAGGTAATGTGTTTTCCTGAAAATAGTAGTAAACTTAGTAAAATTTACAGTTACTTCGTAGCATGAAAAAAAAACAAGATCGCTAGTAGAATTTACTGGATTTTCGGAAAAACTTCACCCGCGTTTGTAAACCATTTTACCAGAATTTTGATTAAATGCTACTGTTCATGGCTGGAAAAGAGCTTACCACCACGTTTAGTAAAATTTACTGTTACTGACGAACAAATTACCCATTCCTGCAGGTAAAACACTGTCAGTGGATTGCGTTGTAGGTGTTGTGAATTTTACTACTCATGTCTGGTAAGCAGTTTGCTAGCACTTAAGCAAATGTGTTTTCCTGGAAATAGTTGTTAACTTAGTAAAATTTACAGTTACTTCGTAGCATGAAAAAAAACAAAACCGCTAGTACAATTTACAGGATTTTCGGAAAAACTTCGCCTGCGTTTGTAAACCATTTTACCGGAATTTTGGTTAAATGCTACTTTTTATGGTGGAAAAGGGTTTGCCACAATGTTTAGTAAAATTTGCCGTTACTGTTTAGGACGACGAAAGCTAGTCCAGCTAGTAAAATCTATATAAATCTTCTGAAAATTTAACGGTCTAATTTGAAGACTATTTTACCATAGATTACTTAGTACAGAGGTTCCCAAACTGTGCGTCGCGACGCACTGGTGCGTCGCGTGATAATTTCAGGTGCGTCGCAAAATATCTATCTATTTCCTAAAAAAATTCAGTTCCTATCTGCTCTGCCGGCGTGTGGGCCTACAACTTGACATATGATTATCAAATCTGCAACGATGCTACATTGTTTTTACTTGCCTGACTAGTTTGCCATTGTTACATAACAATAAGGCAATAAGACTAAATAAGCAATTCACAAATCAAGTCGCAGTCGTGAGTTGGTAGGTAACCGTGAGCGTCGTAAGATTGATTGTAATGTGCTACCATTAACGAAATCAACGCAATGTTTTTAAAACAAGCTCCCGTAAAAAGAAAGGTAACTGAAAAAGACCCAAAGAAGAAGTTACGCAAATACGACCCTGATTACATCTCATTTGGATTTACATGTGAGTTTCGAAATGGTGAAGACTCCCCACAGTGTGTGATATGTGGTAAAATATTGGCAAATGAAAGTATGCTTCCTAACAAGTTAAAGCGGCACCTCTCTACATCTCACGCAACTTTAGTCAATAAACCAAAGGAATTTTTTGTTCGTAAATTGTCGGAATTACAAGGGCAGAAAGCTGCTCTTGATACGTTCTCCCGTAACCAGACTCCACAAAATGCACTATTGTCGTCGTATAAAGTTGCATATCGAGTAGCAAAATGCAAAAAGCCACACACGATTGCGGAAGAATTAATTCTACCCTCGGCTATTGACATGGTAACTTGCATGCTAGGTGAAAAGGCTGCACAGAAAATTAAAATGGTACCTTTGTCGAACAATACATTGTGCCGCCGAATCGAAGACATGGCAGTTGATATTAACGAACAATTAGTTTCCAAGTTGAGGGGCTGCGAATTTGCTATTCAGTTAGACGAGGCTACCGATAGCAGTATGGATGCTCATTTAATTTGTTACGTGAGATTTGTGTGTTTAACCAACAAATGCATCATTGAGGATCTTTTATTCTGCAAGCCAATAACATCTCGTTGTCGAGGAATTGATATGTTCGAAATTTTGGACACTTTTTTTAAAGAGAATGATCTGGTTTGGGAAAATCTTGTAGGGATATGTACGGATGGTGCGCGTTCAATGTCTGGCAAATATAACGGGCTTCAAAGCTTGGTACGAGATCATGCACCTCATGCAAAGTGGACTCACTGCATGATACATCGGGAGTCGTTGGCAGCTAACAATTTGTCCAAAGATTTGAGTTCTGTGGTAGACGAGGTTGTGAAAGTTATAAATTATGTGAAAACGCGTCCGATGAAAGCAAGATTTTTCCGACAATTATGTGATGATTCTAATGCTACGTACAACACCCTTCTCTTTCATGCAACTAGTCGTTGGTTGACGTTAGGAAATTCGCTGGCTCGGGTGTACATTTTACTTGAAGTAATACTTCAATTTCTGGAAACTGAATCGCATGCAAGCGCCGAAAATTTCAAAAATGAGTGCTTTTTACTCCAATTCAGCTATTTGTGTGATATATTTGAGAAGCTCAACAACCTCAATACCAGCATGCAAGGAAGAGGCGGGAATATTTTGGAGATGTCGGATAAAATTGATGCCTTTGTGAAGAAAATTATTTTTTGGAAAAATGATATTTCAAGTCATTCTGGGTCTGAATATTTTTCCTGTATCACTCGAATGCTATCTAACCTGAACCTAACCGATCTACCACCCACTGTTTCTGAAATAATAACCGGGCATTTGAACAACTTAGAATCCCACTTTCAAAAGTACTTTACTGAGGATCTTTCTTGCCATGCATGGGTAAGAAATCCATTCCTGAATGAAAATCCTCCGTCTATATTTAACGGTGCACAGAAAGAAGAATTTATTGACCTGTCTTGTGACAATAATTTGAAGTGTCACATGACGCGACCAATGATTGAATTTTGGATGGAAGCAAATGCTCTATACCCGTGTATAGCTAAGTCTGCTCTGAGAATTTTAATTCCCTTTGCCACATCCTACTTGTGTGAGGCTGGATTTTCCGCCGTTGCAGTAATAAAGACCAAATATCGATCTAAAATTAACGTTGAAAGAGAACTGCGTCTGGCGATATCGGACATTCAGCCGCGTTATGATCGTTTATGTGCACGGAAACAAGCTCACGTATCGCATTGATTAAATGTGCATGTGTTATAAAACTTTTCCTTGTTTTAAATTCATGACTTCATATTAATAAAGTCAAATTTTCTTTCTCATGCGTCGCGATCTGTATTACAAGAAGGAAGTGCGTCGTGAGTTTGAAAACTTTGGGAACCTCTGACTTAGTAGATTGAACCCTGCATTGTGACGTAAAAAGTCCAGCCACGCTTGAACGGTAGTGCCAATGTTTTTTTCAGCTACAATAGAAAAGTGTATATCTGATGCTTAAAAATGCCAGAAAAAAGTCTTTATCTTCATGCATATTGCATCTAGGTTCAAACTTCTTTAGCATGTTTGAGTCTAAGATTGCCATAATGTTCAGGCACACCGAGCTTAAACTTACGAACTTTGCAAGGTTACGATAAGCGAGGGAATATCATCGTAAACCGTAGAGTAGACCTTCCGGTTAAACCGTATAACTATTTTACATGTTTTTACTATTGCGTAGCGTAATACAGTAGTTTAAGCAGTAAAATACAAATTTTACCTCCGTTTTCGACACTCTCTTGCCTGTTTAAAAATGGAACTCTGGGAGGATATGTCAAAAGAAGAATTGGATTTATGTTTCATCATTATCGAGACGGTTGACTACATTATACTGATGGCAGAGTTTTGGTTAATGCAAGTTGCAAAAGTTCAGCTAAGTCTCTATATGTAGAAGATTTTGTGAATTACAGTACCTCATTTTGCAAAAAAGCCTGAAACTCTGTTTGATCGACAACTTTAAATTCGATTTGTGTACGTTTATTCGATATTTGTCTCAAACTTGTGCGACGGTCGGTAATATTAAAGCAATGGAAATTGCTGTATACGCGAGAGATAACTTGTAGCTATAATATAACCTTCAATATTCATTACCCATTTAGCTCCCTTTTTTATTGCAATCTCTCTAGCGCCAATAAACAATAAACACCACGCCTGACAAGGTAATTAGGTAATGTGGTTTCAGGTTTTTTCTGCTGCAGAAGTGTGCCCATGTACTGGGAAGTGATTTGGTTTGGTTGTTTTGTATTGCTGGTTTATGGATTATTGCATCAAATCGAAGCAAAAAAGTTATGCATTTGCGTAGTTTCAGCTTAACTTGAAATATGGCCTAGACTTCTGTTCTTTGTAACAATTTATTACAGCCCACTGCAAAAGACAATCTGGGCAGATTAGCGGGAATCTTCATCGATTGTGACTATTTTTAACAAAACCTTGAAAGTAAATTTTTGGAACTACTGTGTATTGTACCGGCTGTAATAGCGTAGAGGTTAAGGCAACGCTTAGTGTGGAATGTCTCAAATTCCAATGACAATGACTTGCCACCACTGTAGCATTCTTTCTGTGTTACCTAGGCACAAAGTATCGTAGATGGAGCCCACCAACTCATTATGCACTTTGGCATATTCTGTGAGTAGGCCTACAAGGAAACTTCTGTGTGTAGTTGGGGTAGGCTATGATAGCACTAGTATTTTGTAGCTTAGTCAGGCAATTATTAGCAATATATAATAAGCTGGCTATCCTTTAACCTGCTAATCTGCTGTAGCCTTCTTTATTTTTAGCGTGCGCTTAGCAACTAAGCTAACGGCCGGTGCTGGAAAATCATGTTCCCGTAAATGAGTGAATTAATCTTATTTGTATGCATTAAACTTCCTCCTTGGGTTTTCTGAAATTCAATTTGGTTGTACTTTGGCCCATGGACTTTCTTCTTCACAATAAATTCGTTTAGGTAAAGTTTAACTCTAAACAATGACATTAGCATAATACTCTTTAAAGTCATGACGTTAAACTTACGTATGACCAGAGGTGGTCAATAACGAAATAGTTCTACTTAAGTAGTATTTTCAGTAACGAGCGACTTGCTTAAGTATTTTTTCGTTACTGATACTTCTACTTTTACTTCAAGTAAAATTCTCTTGGAGTAACGCTACTTGAGTAGCAATAAATTTTATGCAAAGTAGAAGTAGATACCTAGTCATTCCTTAGTAGTGGTTTGACCACGATATGAATTTTTTTTTGTCAAAAATATTTGGCAACTCTGCATATTGAAAACATGTTCGGACAGACGGACAGGAGCAGGACGCGAAACTGCAACCTGTTAATTTGCTTCGATTTAATCTAAAGGGAACAATAAAAATTTGGTCCTACTAAATACCGCAAAGAATGACAAAGGACCTCAAATTGATGTACTAAACACCGCAAAGAACGACATAGGACCTTAAATTGATCTACTAAACACCGCAAAGAACAACAAAGGACTTGGAATCATACCATAACAGAGAACTACAAAGGACTTTAAATTAGGGTTAGGTTAGGGTTAGGCTAGGGTTAGGTTAGGGCTAGGGTTAAGATTTTAGGGTCCTTTGTCTTACTTTGCGGTGTTTCAGTCCTTTGCGGTGTTTAGTGGGACTCATAAAAATTTGATTTGATGAATACCGTTGCTTTACTTTAGCACTGATTGTAAGCGTTACAACAGCAAACCTTCGAATAATAAACAAACACGTGAAATCCGAAATTACCGGTATTGTCTACTTTCATTACTTAAATAGAGTTAATTTTGACTACTTTCCTACTTTTACTTAAGTAGAAATGCTTCGCCATACTTTTCCTTCTACTTGAACGCCATTTTTGAGTAAGTAGCAATACTTTTACTTAAGTAGTTTTTTGTGTACTTTGTCCACCTCTAATTATGACGCAAAAAAGTAACGTGCCAATAAACTGTGAAGTAGAAATGTGGGGGAATCATTCCCTCGATTGTAACCCAAAATCTTGTGAGCGTTTCGAGTTCCAATCAATTTTTCAAATATCATTTGGCGGATTTTGGGAAAGGGTTAGGGAGCTCAATTTTTCCAAAATCAGCACTTCCATGCTTGTAGACGCACAAACTGCAAAATCAGCATTTTTCATTCTCAGGTACCCTCCTTCTAAAATTCTGAATCCCCCCTACTTGTGCATAGTTTGATGCAAAAGCCCTCAGGCTTTCACGCTAGAAAAACTGACATTTGGACCAGGTATTTGCAAGCTAAACATTCATTAATCATTAAAATTAGGATAAAACTTTCAACTGCGGAAACGCTCTGCTATGTTTCTTACTTGTTACAATCAGGAGCGTGTGTAAGAGAGAAGGCATTGTCCTATCCCCTCTTTTTAATTTGGCTTTCAGTAAAAAAGAGCAAAAATCGTTAAGTGACTGAATATGCCAGATTCTTTTGATGACTTTTGTAGTTTATCCATCTTCCTTTTAAAATTTCTCGATACGCCACTGGTTGCAATGGCGTTTTATCTCATACTCAGGTTTACTGTAAAGGAGAAACTTGAATTTAGTAAACGTTGATATGCTGTGCTAAAGCATAGGGCCTATGAACGATTTTAAGTCAAAGTATGTATCCTTTCTCTACCAAATTGCACTTTCTACTGTTTTAAAAAGAGTTTATTTCTCATCGCCATAAATTCAAATTTTCAACGATGTTTCCTTTAACGCTGGCCAAAATGGCTCGACCGGTTCAAAGTTATACTGGGTTATATCCATTATTTTGATTGTGATGATGGAAATTAAAGGCTTAGCTCTTTCGTGCGCGTCTGCGTAATTGTTTTCAAGGTTTCAAGCTTTTGTCTTAGTTACTGATTTTTGTCTGATAAAGAATTCGAGCTAAATCCGAAAATTTTTAATTTGTAATGTCAAATTATAACCATGTTGTTCTTCACTTTGTGATTTTTGTAGAGCTTTACAGTTGCAAGTTTTTGTTGTTTATTTTTTGATAGCTGTTATAAGTTTGATTTTTGTTATACGGTACTCCCTTAGTTGAATTTGAAGTTAATATAACCACAGCACTAAAAATTTCTTTCTTGTACTGCTTATAAGTTTTTACCGATACATTTGCGTATTCTCGTCATAATCTTTATTACAGTCTTGCTCAGGTTTTTTTGAGGTTTGGCTTGGAGCCATTAAGCAATTTTGAAAGACCGCCAATTTTCAAATTTGTGAATGAAACTGCAGTCAACAACCTGTTTCAAGGAAAATTTGTAGATTTTGAGAGACCATTTCGGTTCCCCAAAACAAATGGTTTTGCTTATTATAAATGCTGAGAGTGAAAAAATGTTTTTGGAGGAAATCACAGGAAATAGGCTAAGCTATTCATTCAAAATAAAACCTCTGCAAAACGAATTTGTCGGCCTAAACGCAGGAAAAAATAACACAAAGTCACTGTAAGTAGACACGCAAAAGCAAACTTTGTGAAGCCGATTCTTTACTCAGCTGTATTTGTTCAAACTATTATTCAAAAGTTGAAGATACTAATAGCTTAATATCAATTTAATTTTATTGCAGAAACTTCGCAGTTGATTATAGCCACGAAAGTAAACGCTATCCCGCAAATTTTTAAAAATATACGGTTGACATGCAGTGGGCATTGATGGCGCTACCTCAGCTTAATCTGTTTGTGCCTAGCGTCCGTACGGCACCTACTCGAACTGAAATGTATCGACATACCTTGATTTTTAGAAAGAGACAAGTCGGATTATTTTTATGAGTATTCCTGACACACGTACAGTACAGTAGCCTATCGGTATTTCTTTTAAGAATGAGATTGCTGCAGGATACAAATTACAACAAAAAAGTTGCTATCAATGTTATTAGTTATTACCAAAACCAGTTTAAATTTCGGCCGGTTAGTTCAGTTGTTAAGCACTGTTCACGCACCGGCTTTGCTATTTTCGTCATCTGGACCTGGGCTGGGTTTGATCCAACATGTGTGTCTCCTGTTAATTGGTTTGAAACTGTTATGCCGCTAGTCACCGTTTTTGGCTAGCAGATAATCATTTTGTGTCTCCACAGTTCGTAATTTTATTGCAATTATATAAGAAACGCCCTAACAATGTGTTGCGCAACTGTTCACGTGATTTGTTTTCTTGTAGCACATAGCACCTTTAATCCTAGCGCCATGGCCTAGTGGTTAAGAGCGTTCGCCTTGGAAGCTGGTAGACTGGGTTCTATTCTCAGTCGGGTCAAACCAAAGACTTTAAAACTGGCATCTGCTGTTACACTTGCTAAACGCTCGACATTTAAGTGTAGCGCGGAGGATGAAATAAACAGAAAATAAAAATACGTCAGTGAATTCTTGACAAAATTTAGTCCTGGCGCTAAAGGACCTTAGTAGTTATAAAGCGCCATAAAATCACACAACATTTCATTTCGTTCGTTATTGTTCAGTTGTGGTTCGGACCAATTTTAACTGATTATTTTAAGTCGCTATTTTATCAAGAGAAGAAATCTCAGTTTTATTACAGGCAAAGCCTGCAGTTGGCAAGCAATTTTATCCAATGTTATTGACCCTTTGTTTTCGTGAAACTGCTTTTGTTTTGGATTCAAGTTTGGTTTCCACTCTTCACTTGTGACAGGACAGCTGATGACTTCATCGTTGTAAGCCCGTGCAATCGCTCTGCATATCTCAGGAACAATGTGACAAATTGATGAGCAACTACTTCTAAAGGCATAGAAAAGGGAGGGATAATTATCACCGTAGGCTAGATGTTTTAGGGTTAGGGCCAATTTCAACCCAAGTGATAGGGGTTCGCGGTATCTGCTCTTTGGATTCATCGTGCTAGGCGTGATTCTACTGAGAATTTCGTCGAATAAATCCGAAGAAATCCACAAATAGCTTTTGTATGTTGTAATATCTTCATGTCTTAATTCCGTGTTAATAAGTGTTGAGTAATGTTAATAAGTGTACCGAGCTGGTTTCTTTGATTCACACTTAACTATTAATTTACGCAACAAGATCGCGGTTGTTTTTTTCTTCGTGTGATTTGCGCTCTCTTTTTTAGACTTGCTCCTTCCGAAAATTGTTGATATTTCACGTCATCATTCCTCACAGAAACTCTACATTTATACAGCAAAATCGCAGAAAAAGTGTTTTCCTCATTACTGGGGTACACCTTCCATTCACAGGATAACAAATGAGATGTGAAAGCTTGAATCTACAATAGTTGAAAGGTAACGCACCCTAACGCTACTGCATTATCGTCAAACAACGTGCTAGATCGTAGTAGATGCTGTTACGGATTCAAAACGAAACGTAAAAAAACGTGAAAGAACTTGAAAAAGCTTATTGCCTCGTGGCCAGCATCGTAATGGTCCACGCTTTACATTTCGTATTAAAACGCAACAAATCGCTTATCGATCATAGGCGAACGTAGTAGCAAAAATTTTTTGATGAAAAATCGAGATCGTGGCTATATGCAAACCCTGCATAAGTGATTGGTGTAAAGCAAACAATTTGTCTGTTAACCCCGCAAAATTCAACGCAATGGTAGGCTAATTCTCCCCACACATTGCGTCTCATTTAATGACATTGGGCTAAAATACGACAATAAGCCTATCTCATTAACCAACAAAGTTAAATACTTTAGTGCAACATTAGATTTTAAACTAAACTTTCATGCACATATAAAATTAATTGAAAATAACATCTCAAGATCGATTGGCATAATTTGTAAACTAAGAAACTTTTTTCCGCGCGATATACTGCTAAAACTACACTACTACTTAGTCCATCCCCTTCTTCTATATGGTTTACCCGTCTGGGGTTTCACTTTTAAGACATACCAAACAAAGCTCAGTTCTCTTCAAAACAGAGCAGTAAAACTTATTGGTGGAGGTAACTATTTAGATAAAGCCGATTTTTATGATTCTCATTTTAACATCCTGAAATTGTCTGACCTGTACAAACACGAGTATATCGCTATTTTTGTAATATGCTTCCCATTCCTCTCTGTAACTTTTTCGTCAAAAATTCGGACATTTCCAACCGTCTTACTAGATCCACCGCCCACAATCAGATGATTTTACGCATTCCATTATGTACCACTTCTACAATGCAACGTTGTATGAAGTATCAGGGTGTCAAAATCTGGAACTCTATACGAAATAAAAACGTCTTCCTTTAATATGTTCAAGAGCAAGTACAAAAAACTGCTTGTTGCTCACCGTAAATAACTTCGATTAATTAGCCTAATGATGTCACACATATCGCACACAATTACGTAAATTTACTTATTTATTATTATGATTTTTTTCTTCTATCTTTTCAAACCAAGGGTGGCTGCTTGACTCGATGACCGTGAGGTCCTTCGCAGTCTCCCTGTCTCGGAAATACTGTGTTCCTTCTTTTGATTTGAATTATGTCTATTACGCCCGCAAGTGTTTTGGTGACAAATAAACATATCCGAATCTGAATCTGCAGAATGCGGTAAAGGCGACTAGAAGCTAAATAGTGATATTTTACTGGATGATAAATATGTGCAGTGGTGGGCAGTAACGAGTTGCAATTGTAACTCGTTACTGCAACGAGGCACTTCTTGAGTTACTGTAACGGTAACGTCGTTACATTTGAGAAGAAGCAACGAATTGCGTAACGAAAATACTTTATTGGCGATATTTTAAAGCTACTAGTTACTCGCTACTATTTCACAAGACACTTTATTGTTCGTATTAAATGAAAACCTTAACAAATTACAATAACAAAAATTAAGCAAATGTTATTTTTCTGAGGAATTTCGGGAACGATTTTACTAGAAGCGAATGAGTTTGACTTATAAACAAAACAGGTTTGTGATTGACGGACAGAAAGACCAGACTCCAGCAGTCTAGCACCTTTCGAAATTCTTTATTTGAAGCGACCTGCAGCTACTGCTGCTGGAAGTGTGAAGTTTCACACTATGCAACGAAACGAAAAAAACAAAAATACAACAAAGTGAAAAAGCGATAGCGCCCAGATTTCTTAGGTGCTTTTTATGCGAAGCAGAGATTGCCCTTTCAGAGTTGCCTGATGCGCTACTTTTCCGTCGGATATGTTGTTTTTTTTTTTAATTTCTTTGGCGGGCGAAGAATGCTTTGTGCAAGAGTGAAGATTTTTACGCGGGTTCAAAAAAATCACTTCACCGATTTTCAAGGTTCAGAAGGCTAGATTGAAGAAAAATATATGATCACTCTCAAGCAAATTTGTTTTTCACCAGATCGAAATGGCTTGTGTTTGCATACTGTTAATTGTTTGTTTAAAATTTTCAGGTGGATCTTTTACATAACAAGAAAAAATCTACTTTATTCTAGTTGGAAGAAGTGGGTTTTTATATTGCTGTTGCAATTTGTTCTTATTTACTGGAAAGGCAACAATGTGACGTTTAGGTTAGTGAATACAAACGTAGCTATGGTATTTTCTTTTTGACTTTAGGCTTTGTCAGGTTACTAAGTTGAAACGTATTTAGTTTTTGATAGAAGTATTTATTTTGGCAAAACAGTTAGTAAATGTGCATTTGTAATGCTTTTCAGGTTTGGATCTTTGGGCTATAATTTTTTTTGTGTTTCGGCTAGTCTTTTTGTGACTAATTTTGGTTATGTTATTCAAAATCTGGCAACACTGAAACCCTTATGCGACCGATTCTCAACAGAAAGAGTGCATCAAAACGTTGTAGCTAAATTTTTGAACATCTTTCGAAAA
Organism: Trididemnum miniatum; assembly: GCA_964006365.1. Lineage (NCBI taxonomy): Eukaryota > Metazoa > Chordata > Ascidiacea > Aplousobranchia > Didemnidae > Trididemnum > Trididemnum miniatum. Next base: position 13,495,985 of record OZ023248.1, on the reverse strand, counting down.
AGGAATTTTTTAATGTCCAGGTTTTTCTGCTGCAAAGTTAAAAATTTTTATTAAATACAACACTGCCCTACCATATACCGCCGCTGTGATAGGTCACTTGAAACACACGATTTAAAACCAAAACTTTCAGGCCTGACTGACCGGCATTTTGAAACATTGGTCTTTTTATGAAGAATGTGTTGATATTTGAATGGCTGTTGCGAACTGGTTTCACCAGTCGTAATCATTTTTCAAAAAAAAAATCAAATCTTCATTATACTCGCCGTATTATGCGAAAGCGTGTAAGGAGTGGCGAGGCCCATCTCCTCAAGTTAGCGCCTGGGCAGCACACGTTCAAACTCCGAAGAAACGTCGCAACAATTGCGAGCCATTGGCGATGCTGTGTCCGATCTGACCGGCTCAGGGAACAAACCCCAGACATACCGCACCGATAACGACTATCGCTGTATTGTATTGTCAACCTGCCAGCTCGTTATTAACTTTTCGGTATTAAAACTCGTTGCTACAACCAATGTTTTTTTAAAGCGTTTTGAGGAACCAAAACGGCCTCTCAAATTTATGTAATAGTCTCTTCAATACGCTTCTTTTCCATGTTGTCTAAATAGGGACACTTACAACATATTTACCCACAATAGTTTTTGGTCTTTTAAAACTTGTAATTGGTCTTTTAAGTCGAATTAAAAAAAAAAAAAAAAAAAAAACACCGCCTACTACGCACTGCAGCTGTTTGGATTTAGCGTAAATCAAATCAAATAAAAAAAACCTTCATTATACTCGCGGTTTTACGCCGAAGTATGTAACGAGTGGCGGGGCTCACCTTTCCGGCTTAGTCTCTGGCAACACATTTCCGATGAAATGTGGCAGTGGTGGCGAGCCGTTGGAGACTCCCGGCTGTGTCCGACCAACCGACCCGGAAATCGAACCCAAGACCTTTTGCACCGGCAATAATGTCTTTAACGACTACGCCAACCGGCCGGTTTTAGCGTAAACCAAGATTAAAAACAATTTGAAAGTAACGTGAACGAAAAGTTACAAATTACATTTTCAAGAAGTAACGATTAACGGTAACTTAATTACAATATTTTACTAGTAATTGCAACGGTAACTTTGTTACTTTGAAAGTAACGAGTGCCCACCCCTGCAAATAATGCTTGGCAGTCACGTTAAATACAACGAGCACTAAACAGTTTTTTCTGTAGTATCTGCTACAGAAGAAATGACAGTGGCTGGTGGTGTAGTTTGGTTTTCTGTAATTTGAGTGAGTGCAGCAGCAGACTTTTGAGCTCCCGCTTCTTCTTTAATTGGGGAAAAAGCCGTAGACCGGCATTCTTCTTTTGGACAAGATGTACAAACACCGCATGATTTGTGACACACTTCACGCACTCTCGAATATTCACTAGTTTCGTTGCAATATCCTTGTTCTTGCCAAAAGTCACAATTTTCATTTGAATCTTCACAATCTGCAAAAACAAAAGAATTGAAAAACACCTTCTACGTTTTTTATATTACTTGGTTCACACTCTATATCACGGATCAGCCGATGTAAAGTTTTCCTAATTGCATTACCTTGGCTGTAAGGTGCTGGAGTGGGATCTTGAGCCGGACATAGTTTACACGTTCCACAGGAGAAAGGACACACATTTCGTATAGTTGGAAATTCTTCTGTATTGTTGCAATAACCTTTTTCTTTCCAGGACGCACAATTAACGTTAGTATCTTGGCAGTCTAAAATTATAAAAACAATTTTAAGCCTACATTTGGGCCGTTTGCGGCTTATATTTCGCCAGCTAGATTAAATTACTGAGCGGGTAATCTATCTATATTACAGTGCTGTATTTATTAAAAAGCAAATCCATAAATTTGTGCAAGCAACAATTGATGCTGTTAATTGATAGCACTGTTGAAAAAAAAACTGTTTGTCCAATTAGAGGTTTGAATACAACCTGGTTTGCTTTACGCTTATGTTTTAAATGGAGTCTCAGCTCTGGAATAAAAATAAGTCTTCAAAATATTGTGTTGGTTTGATAACCATGCCTTGCATTGGAACGTAACGTTCATAAAATCGGTTCAAAAGATAAGTCTGGTAGCACGATAAAATAGCACCAACAAATTTGATGCAAAGGTTGTCAACATTCGTACCTTGCGCGCAAACCAACTTAGTTGGTGGAAGAGCTGTGTTCTCTGCTGGAGGAATAGGGCACAGTGTACAACCGCCACACGATAGTGGACATTGGCTTAGTGTGAAGGAATGATATACGGATGATTTATTGCAATAACCTTCAGATTTCCAATGTTCACAAGAATCATCGGAATCCGCACAATCTGAACAAAAATATTCCCAATTGTGTCTTTTAGAGAAATGAGGGACTTTTCGGGACATTATACATCTTTCATTCTCTAAAGTGCCAAAATGCATTGGATATAAAGCATAAGTTGTTGTAGTGATCAACTAGCACTTTAGAAAATGATATTTATGTAGCTACTTAGAATATTTATTAGGTTAAAACTAGAATCGTTTCTACATAAGAATTTATGCCTAGAAGGGTTTCTAATTTGAACCTGATTTTAGTTGCTAGTCAACGTACACAGAGGTCGTGAAATTTATGGCAAAGCTACATGTGGCTGATTCCATTATTCTTCTGCTTCGTGTGGGTGCGATGTTGCATCGGAAAGTAGCATCATCCTAAATGGCTGGGCACGTATCAGACAGCCACCTTGCCAAGCTCTCGCTCACAGTGAGTAGATCCCGAATCCCACTTAGATGGCGGTATATGGGACAGGATGTTGTAATATGGTCTGCAGTCTGTTCCTCTGCACCACATTCACAGAACGCCGAGGAAACCATGCCTTACTTAGGCATTAATGACCGAAAGAGGCCAACTCCAGTCCGTAAAAATGAATGCTGACGAGAAGTGCCCTCCCGCTACTCAATGCTTCACCTGTGGTCCGCTCATCTTGCTGCACTGGTGCCCGGTTCACTTGCATCTCTGAGCAGTTCCAGAGCAACAGGCACAACGGGGTGTCTTGACTTAAGCTGTCGATGTCCTCCATAAGGGAGGGACGTGAGCCGATCATGGAGTAGATGACCAGGCTTCTGGGCACGATAAGCCAAAGACAGGGTGGCTTCTTTCGACGAAGCTCAGTCGGTGTGATGCCTGATAGAACAAATAGGTTGTCCGTTGGTGTGGGACGCAGGCATCCAGTCACCAGGCGCAAAACATCGTTGATGGGCTTGTCAATGAGGCACGTGTGAGCACTTCAGCTCCAAACAGGAGCACAGTGTACTCTGCAGCAGAGTGGATCAAGGTCAAGGTAGCTATGCACAACGTTCTGGCACCAGCCCCCCAGCTTGATCCTGCTAGGCGCCTCAAAAGACCAACGTGTGTTGTTAATTTTTTGCGCAGTGACTCTAGGTGTCGGCGGTATGTGAACAATTTGTCCAGGTTAATGCCGAGATAAGTTGGCTCAGCAGAAAAGGGCAAGATGCGATCTTTGGCAGCAACCTTAAGCTCACGAGTTGTCTCCTTGTTGTACAGGTGGAAAGCAGCGGTGACCGTCTTAGTCGTACTGAGCTTCAGCTTCCGTTTCTGTAAGTACAATGATAGAGTTGCCATGTCCTGTGTGAGAGTTCCCTCCAACGACTGTCAGTCTTCTGCAGAGTGCGTGATGGCCAGGCAATAAACGTCGTCTGCGTAAACAAAATTCCTGCAACTGTGACAGGAAGGTCATGGGTGTAGATGTTAAAAAGGACGGGAGCCAGGACTGATCCTTGAGGGACGTCGTTTTTCAGACGTCGTCACCTGCTTTGCGCACCATTACCAGCGGTGAGGGTGAAACTGCGGTTACGGACAAGCTCCATTATAATGGAAACAATGTGCCTGTCCGGCAGTGTGCACAAGAGCTTGCAGGTGAGGCCACGGTGCCATACAGTGTCATAGGCAGCTGTAAGGTCCACTAATACAGCACCAGCTTTTTTTGCCGAGAAGCTATCTTCAATTCCTTGAGTCAAGAGAGTAACCTGGCCCGTAGTTGACCTACCACGTTGAAATCCAGCTTGCTCTTGAGGAAGCAAGGGATCGACGATCGGTTCAATACGGGCGTATGTGAGTCTCTCCATGATCTTAAAGGGGACACATAGCGAAGAAATAAGTCTATAACTCTTTGCCTGATAGAACAAACAGGTTGTCCGATGGTGTGAGACGCAGGCATCCAGCCTGGTGGCTTCATCGGCTTTGGGATGGCAACCACTAACGCTCTTCTCCAGTTTTTTGGAATTTTTAGTAGGCGCATGCAGGAAGAAAGGAAATTGTTTAGACGAGACTTCAGGGCAGCACCGGCATGGGTTATCTGCTCTGGGCGTATGGAATCTGGGCATGGAGCTTTGCCTGGCTTTAGCATTTGAAGGGACCTGGCAAATTCTTCCGGGGAAAAGTCACCGAAGATACATTTGACAGCAACAGGGATCCTCCAAAGCTCAGACACTTCCTTGAGCGCGAGTCTGGTAAACTCACGGTCATTCGTTTTATATGTCCCATTCTTAACTAGCTGCGAAGCAATTGAGTTGGCAGAAATGAGACAAGGACGATAGGATTGTCTGGTTCTGCCAGTCAGATAGTTTATAGCATTCCATGCCAGCCGGCTGGAGTGCGAAAATTCGATGGCATTGACTGCCTGTGACCAGCGTTTCCTTCGCCTTTTATCAAGTTTGGCAAGCAAGGCAGAGGCAGCTGTGTTAGAGCCTTCACCCTGCGGTGCCCGAAGAAATGCCTGGTAGAGGGCCTCGCACTCCGCATCCCAGCATGGTCTGTAGTTTTTCCTGCGACCGCGTGGAATTGATTTTTTCGCTGCGTGGATGATGGTGTTGCAGAAGTCTTGGTAGGCCTTTATCAACACAGGCATAGTCCGGAGATGGAAGGTCTTGAACAAGCCTGTTGGTGATGTGCGTGTACTTTTTCCATTGGCTTTGCGAAAGTTCCATCGCTTGTAGGGCTCACTTGGAAGTGAAACAACCGCTGTGGAGCTCTTAATCAGCGATGGTCGATGTTGAAACCTAGGGAACTTTTCCAGGATGCGTCTGTCCAGTTGCCTGCAGGCGTGACCATTGCTCGCGAAAGCCAAGTCTGGGTTGGTACCACTGTTACAGCGTCAAGAGGAGGAGCTGGTAGCGTCTTTAGGATTATGCAACAAAGCAAGGTTGCTCTTGATCGCCCAATCAATCAAAGATTCTCCATCAGGACTGGTGGTGCTATAGTTCCAGTCTACGTGCTGGCAGTTAAAATTACCTGCGTAGAGACAGAGGTGTGGGAACACTGGAATGGCTGATGATGTCATTCGCGATGTTGGTGGCTTATAGACGTTGAGGATTTTCACGTCATCAACAGCCACACACAGAGCCACTCAACAAGTGAGTCCAGCCGAGTCCCTCATGGACAAACGTAGCGAGGCCATACTTCCTGCTTATAGTCCAGCCAGCTAGTTTGAAGTTTGGTATCACTAGCTGATCCGATGTAGTGCAGTGAGTCTCTTGTAGGAGAATGACAAGAGCCCTATGCCTGGTGGCCAACTGACTGATATAGCAGATCTTTCTCTGCGTAAGGCCCTCGATGTTTAGCGGCAGCGTATTGGGCAAGAGTTGCCCGCAGCTAGCCTCTGCGAGCTTGCCACTTCGTATTTGCCTCTGGGGCCGAGGGTCTATCCTTTTACCACCCCAGAAGCTTTTCGTTATAGTCATCATTCCCAGTAACTACAGTATATAGTTTTTGTTTCCGAGATTCGCCACGAGGAGGCTGATGACATGAATCCCATTGACACTAATCATGATACAATCGGTAGCCTATGTTGATTCCATTGATACTATCATGATACAAGCGGTAGCCTATGAAACATTTTTTGGGATATCAAATCGTAACTGTGCATTAAACATTTGTGCAAATAAGTTACTTACTATTGGAGCAAGGAGGCACTGGATCAGGCTTGGGACAAGGTTTACATTGCCCACAAGAGCGTCTACAAGAATCAGGATACAATGAACATCCATTTGCAATCCGATTTTTGATAAGATCACATTGATCTGGAGGAGCCAAATCAACACAGCCCTCTAAAAACGTCAAAAAAATGACAACCTGATCACTTATAGACTTCTACAATTAAATAATGCTTGATTTATGTAACTCAGCAAAAATTTTATAAAACGTTGTTTTTACTACATGCTCCGTAGAGAATAGCGCAGTCCTGGGGTGTCCAGTTTGCCCCGCCCTCTTTAATAAGCAGTATTTTATTTGCTTGAACTCGAAGTGCAAAAAGACGACATACTTTGGGAATGCATTACATCAGGGCCGAGTTTTTATCGATTTTTATTGACTTCAGCTACGTAGAATATTTATTAGATTAAAACTAAAATTTTTTCTGCATAAGAATGTACCCTGTGTGTGCAATGACAACCACACGGTGACGCCACCATGCAACTGCAGGAAAAAAACGAATGTCCACTTGACGGTAGATGTGGCATGAATTCAATTATCTATGACGCAACCATTTCTGTCAGCGGCTTCTCAAACACTACTACGGATGTACCAAAAAATAATTTAAAACCAGGTATTACAACCACAAGAACAGTTTCAAGAAAAAAACAAAAGGCATGTTACAGCACTTTTTAAAGCACACTGGACTGCCAAAGACCAAGAAAATTCCCCAAACATTACATGGAACATCTTCCGCCAAGTGATCCCATACCATCGCGGGATGAAGCAATGCCATCTGTGTTTGGAAGAAAAACTTACAATCGCCAAAGCTGGCAAGAACGCTACAGTCAACAAAAGATCTGAACTCATCGGTAAATGCCGTCATAAAGCAAAATTGAAACTGAAATTTTTCAAAACCACACATCCACACCAATACGCCTGTTTGTATTCACAGTATTTCTTATTTGTCTTTTGTTTGTTTTATGTTGGCACTTCTCGCGCGCCTTATACTTATCACTCATACTATTCACGCACTTAATGGTCGTTAGCGTTATAATCGGTTCATCCGCATTCCCGTTGTAGCACCACATTCCGGCTGTGTTTTTTCGTTCTATCATAGCTCGATAGTCTGGTTTTACAAAGTACCGACCCATGTGACTAGCAAGCTCGAGTTTTTAGCTGTATGTAGTGGAGGCGTTTCTACCTGTTCTTTTTAATCTTCGCATTCGTGTACATCAGGTTTACAGCTCGTAACATATTTTACCATCGGATAATGTTAACTCCAGGTTTTAACTTTTAATTTTAATATTTACACTAGCTACCTTCTAATGATCCGTTCCGGTGAAACAGTCTGTAGAGGTTTCATTCGTGTTTTCTTACAATAAATAAGAATTTAAGTCTAGAAGGGATTCTAATTTGAACCTGATTTTAGTTGCTAGTCAACATACACCGAAATCGTGAAATTTATGGTGAAGCTATGGCTGATTTCATTGGCATACTACCATGATACAATCGGTAGCCCAGTGGCTTTCAACCTTTTTCAAGTCGCGAACTCCTAAGCAATTTGTTGTTGCGTACCTCACGCAAATTACGTCTGCTGACGTCCAATTATCCGCCCGAAATCTAGCGAAGAGCAGAAAAAAGGTCAGCACGTCTGCAGACGTTCATTTCAAAAAAAGCTTCATTATACTCGCCATCTTACGCCGAAACGTGTAACGAGTAGCGGGGCCCATCTCCGCGACTTCGCGCCTGGGCTACACAGCTCCGAAGAAACATCGCAACGGTGGCGAGCCGTTGGCGACACTGTGTCGATTTGACCGGCCCGGGAATCGAACCACAGACCTTCCGCACCGATAGCGTGCACTTAGCAACTGAGCTAACCGGCTGGTTGCAGACGTTCATTTTTCCGCCCAAAATCAAGTGAAGAGCAAAAAAAAGTTACCACGTCCTCAGATGCTCTGTTTTCCACTGAAAATATCGGTGAAGAGCTAAAAACAGGTCTATTCTTACATCGTTCGCAAAAAGATTATTTTTTAAAATACATTAATAATTAATAAACACCGGTACTGCGGACCCTTTAGCCCTTGCTACCCCCTTAAAATCATTTGCGGACCACTTGAGGGTCCGCAAACCTCAGGTTGAAAACTACTGCGGTAGTCTATGAAACATTTTTTGGGATATCAAATTCAAATCGTAACAACGCATTAAACATTTGTGCAAATAAGTTACTTACTATTGGAGCAAGGAGGCACTGGATCAGGCTTGGGACAAGGTTTACATTGCCCACAAGAGAGTCTACAAGAACCAGGATACAATGAACATCCATTCGTAATCCGATTTTTGATAAGATCACATTGATTTGGAGGAGCCAAATCAGCACAGCCCTCTAAAAACGTCAAAAAAATGACAACCTGATCACTTATAGACTTCTACAATTAAATAATGCTTGATTTATGTAACTCAGCAAAAATTTTATAAAACGTTGTTTTTACTAAATGCACCGTAGAGAATAGCGCAGTCCTGGGGTGTCCAGTTTGCCCCGCCCTCTTTAATAAGCAGTATTTTATTTGCTTGAATTCGAAGTGCAAAAAGACAACATACTTCGTGTTGTATTCTCACATAATTTATCAGAGTACAACATAGAACCAAATCGTAATGCAAAATTGTGAAAAAGTATACAGGGTCTTACATAGCACAAAATCACTGATGATAAGACAGTAAGAAAGCAAGTTGCTCGTAGATGTAATTTAACATAAGATGATTGCTACGAGCACTCGCAATTTAGAAGGCGAGATGACATGAACTGAGAAGAGGCTACTAAAGGTTACATTAGGTTACTACATTACAACACTTCGGAAATGCATTACATCTTGGGGCCGCATTTTTCTTGTGGCCGCGTTTTTATTGCCTTCATTTTTGAATTCGGTATTTTATTTTTTTAGTTGCATATTTATCCTCTAATCACGAGAAAGCGACCACAGCGCTATAACGAGCTCGCTTAGAAGTTGCCAGCCAGATGTGTCTCGTGTCTTTCGCAACGGTCTTTACCAATCTCGTCAAGTGTCTTTCCTAACGGCACAACAAGTAAACATGCCTGATCGTTCTCCACACTATTCCTTTAATGCTAAGCGTCAAACAGGGAATCTGTGAATACCAACTTTAAAAGTCTTGGGTAATTTCATTTCATCCTCGAATTACAGAATCATGAAAGTCCATTATTATTGAGCCAGCTCAAGCTAACAAAAAATTGAAACTTTATGAGCAAAACTGGTTCTAGTTCATAAACCGACAGTTCCGAACTTTTCCAAATGTTTTTATTGTTTTTCTTCTATTTTTGAAAAAAACATTGTTTCAAAAATTAAGTGATGATATGATCATTCAAACAAACTCATTGTTTTCTTTTTTTCGTTATTTTCGCTAAAGCTCGTTGCTCTATACCTGGTATCACACAGAGCATGAAAAATTATCTCGGTCAGCACTTAACCAAAACAAACCCAGAATTCTGATGAGCGAAGAACAGCCAAAACTTGTCATGAACACTTCAGCAACCTACAGATTTTCGCGCTACTTGTTCTTATCTTTTGTAGAGTTGTACTTACCTATTTCGCATTCAGCTTCAGCGGTATTGCAAGGTGAACAGGTATTACACGTTAAACAACAAAGTGCGCGAACAGATGAACGGTGACATTGGTTTGAGAGGAGATCACAAAATGTTGGATTCCTCGCCAAGTTCCTCGCAAAGTTGCTGCACTTGTTTGCTGTAACAAACAAAAAGTTTTTAATGAGGGTGCGGCTTCCTAAATTAGCAATTAAAAAAATGCAAAAACAACCGATCAAGTAATTGAACTGTATTGTTTCTAATTACCCAACAAAATATGCAAATTTGTCGAAACTGAGTTTTTCGGCCAACGTTACAATCGAATTTGACCCTGAGTAGTTTAAGTACGCATAGAATAATATTCTCCGAGTAATCTTATGTCGTATAAGATAGACATCGAAAAGAGAAGGATTGTGTTGTGTGTATTACTTAATGTATTTCTCTTAATGTGTTTTCGTGTTCACAGTTAACCAACTTAGCCAGGGTCAGATTAAGCAATGGGCAAATTGGGCAGTTGCCCCGAGTCCCGCGCTTTTACTAATTTCTAGCTGCTTCATTGTGATGTGATGATATAAATTAACTTTAGCTTAAACTACGGCCTACGAACGTGGACGAGATGAGTCTGATGACCTTTTGTTTTCTCTTTTGGTCTTTATATGATTTTGGGCGGAAAATTGGACATCTGAGGACGTGTTACCTTTTTTTTTGGTCTTCACGGGCGGAAAATTGGACATCTGATGAGGTGTGACTTTTTTTTTGCTCTTCACTTGTTTTTGGGCTGAAAACTGTAGACTTCACTAATATCTGCCCCGGGCCTCGCAAACTCTTAATCCGCCCCTGAACTTAGTGCTTCATATCGTACTTCTTTGCATACTTTGCCAGCTGCAATCTTTCCATGCTGATTACTGCAGAGCTAATTTGCGCAAGGCCCTTATTTCTCTTCATTGTGCAAGTACTTGTTTCCACGCCTTGCAAGAGATTACTAGTTAGTCACGTGCTTTGCTGCCTTAAACTACGGCACCATTTCTGTGTATATAAGCAACTGTGCTTTACTAAGGTTTCACTTCACCTGAGTTCATAGTAACTTGTATTTGTGTATGATTGACCTTGCGGAATATAACAGATAATTTGGAGACGAGCGAGCCCTACATTTTTGAAAAGAATATTTTAAAGTCGTACAAACGTCAATCTGGTCCAATATGGAACAACTGGTCGAGTTATTGCAAAAGCAGATGGAACGTCAAGCAGAACAGCTGGAATGGCTGGTACAACGATACGAGCAGCAGCTTGAAGTTCAAAATCAACAACTGGAACTGCAAGAAGCCAACCACAAAGCACAACTGGAGGCTATTTTAAAATCAATTGGTAAACCTGCTCGTGTTGTTTCGGCTTTACAGGGCACTACTCCAAGTTTTATGCCGTTTTATTTTTCAACAGAACTTTGGACAGACTACTGTGTGAGATTTTGCAGCTTTGCCAAGGCTCATGCGGTGTCCGACGAACGCAAAGCTAAGATTTTCCTGACCAACCAATCGTCGACAACTTGCAAACTTTTGCTTACTTTAGCTGCGCAGGAAACACCCCCGAAAAGCATCAACGAACTTACAATGACGGAGATCGAAACTTACACGAAGAATCAGTTTGATCCAAAGCAGTTCATTGCGCGGGAACGTTTTAAATATTGGAGCGATATGCAGCAAGCCCGGTGAGACTGTTCTGGAACTGGCCGCTCGTATTCGACAAGCTGCAGCTACCTGCAATTTCTCGGCAATTGAGGATCCATTGGATAACTTAGTGCGTACCCGCTTCATTTGTTCGATCAACAACGAAGCAGTTTTAAAAGCGCTGTGTAAGGTAAATAAAGAATTACCCTTTTCTCGTGCAATTGAAATTGCTGTAGAGACGAAAGACGCCGCGAAAGTAGCAAAAGTGACCGTCTTCGGCTCATAACTCCAGCCTGTTTCAAAAATCAATCGTTTTGCAACGCCTGTTGGAATTGTTCGCCGGTTCGTTTTGTCCTTGTTCAAAAATCATCACTTCCAAGTAATAATAAACCGCAATTAAGAGTTTGTGGCGAGTTTGTGGCAACTGTAAATTCTCAGCTGGCGGTTCTTCGCCACCCACTACCATTGCCAAAAAAGATGACGAAAAGCTGGGAGGTTACCATTTACAAAAAAAATAGACTTAGCTGAAGCCTATAATCAAGTTAAACTGGGACCAGAAAATCGCAGAAGGCTTTCAGTACGCACAAGCGAATGTTGTTACAGAATGTCCTTACTTTTGGTATCTTTTCTGCTTCGGTATACTTCCAGAAGATTATGGATGACTTAACCAACGATCTGCCAGGAGTAGCTGTCTACCTCGATGACATTTTGGTGAGCGGTAAAGATGCCAAAGATTATCTACGCAATCTTCAAAAGCTGTTAGATCGTCTCCATTTCAAAGGTTTGCGATGCAACAATGGAGAAACGTTTCTTTGCACAAACACAAGTTAAATATTTAGGTCACTTGCTCCAAAGAGATGGCGTTAGCAAAAACAAAAAGGTAGATGTAGTTCTTAGCATGCCTGTAGCCAAAGATATCTCATTTCTTAAACCATTTTTAGATTCTGTTAAATGTTACTCGAAGTTTTATTTTCCACTTACGCAACCGAAGCAGAACCTCTGTATCAACTTACAAGGAAGCAAGCAAGTTGATTGGTTATGGGGACCTAAAGAGAAGGCTTTTCAAAAACTCAAGAAGCTATTGTCAAGCAACCAGGACCGTTTTTTTGACCGGCTTGAGCGGCCGGTCGAAGAATCTCGACCCGACCGGTTTCCATCTCTAAAGGAGTACCTTAACGCTTTTAACCGCTAGTACAATCTCTAAGCTAAGAGCGCGCATGTGAAACTTCCTTCTGGTATATTTATACATGTAGCGTTCCTATCACACGTGTGGGTGTTGGTAGTGCACTCGTTTATGTCTGAAATCAGTAAGTTCACAAAAAATGAGCAGTCAAACTTAGCACTGTATTTCCTTTGAATCAAGAACTACTGTATGCAGTTTTTGTCAAGGCCATGGCTTAGAGGTACGCTACCACCTTCAGCCCCGCACCCTTCGCATTCCGTTTGATTTACAGCTGGAGTCGATCGCATCTGGAATATAACTAGATGACAGCTGCTAGACAAGCTCGTTTCGCAGTTTCCCTCCATTGCAAATAAGTTCTCAGTCCAACAACAATTTGCAAACCACCTCAGGTAATTGTGATTATTGTTGTCATTGCAAAAACAAGTTATATTCAGGATACAATAAATGAGGGGAAAATAAAGTCACGGTAATTTTTAAAACTGAACGTTAGGACAACAAAGATTCTGTTTCATCATCGAAAGTGTTAGCAAGGCTGTGCAAAACTAAACTATATTTTTCCTCTTTAAGATGATTTTTTCATTTTTAACTTTTTACCCACCCATGCAATTTCCATTCTGTCCAGATCCTGTATATCCCGGTTTGCACCTGCATGTAAAACTTGCTATTGGGTTGTTGGTGCATACAGCGTTCACATCACAGGTGTGGGTATTTGTGGCACACTCATCTATGTCTGAAATAAAAAAAGTTACACAAAAAAATGAAAAGAGGAAATAAAGCAAGAGTAATTTTCTTATCCTCTGTGAGCCATTTTTGTTTCTCATTCACTGTGTTCAAAAATGAAACACTTTGTAAAGAAATTTCTCAAAACGCCCAAAATTCATTTTTTGTGTTCACAAACACTTACTTAATTTTGCCCAGAAGCTCAAAAGCCAGGGTTCATGGCCTCGGGTCTTGTATCCGGGCGAGACACTAAACTTTGTGTAGGCAAGTTTGGTTAACGCCTTTAGTAAGCTACTCCTAGGGTTGTTAAAAAAACTTTTTTTTGCTTCGTGTTTTTTTTATTGTTTTTTTTATGTTGTTGGCCATTTCATAGCTAATTGAATGGTCTACCCCGTTTTGGCTTGTTATCAGCTCGACGTTGAGGCAAAACAAGGCTGTTTTTACTGGTACAGAATGTGTTATTTGCAATGTCAAGTTATTATTCCATTAACAACAGAAATATAGCCTGCACTCATTGCTCGGTGCTAAAGATGGCATTTATGGCATGACCATGAGCCAAATTTGGTGCCTAAGTGCTAGTTTGACTAGCCTAGCTAGTGTTTCCTCCCGGGAAGTCGGGACAAGAAGTTTGGGATTTTGAAATTTCCTGTTTCCCGGGAAGTTTATGTCGGGATACCGGAAAATGTCTTTAGGCATACATTAGCAAGGATTTCAGTGGTGGGCCTACTGCTATCTCTCATTTCGACATAAAAAATGCGTTAGCTTTGCGTCACTGCAAACTAAAACTTTTTTTTGCTCACTCAAAATTATTTTTCAAAATTCGCAAAATTTTTTAAGACGAAATGCTTGTGAGATCCAAATTTTTTCCTCAATTTGTCGAAAAAATGGAAAAACTCACGCTAAGTTTGTCAAAACAACATAACAAAATACTAAAAATTAAATCTAAAATGCTGAAAATCAGAAAAATGTCAAAACAATCAAGCTCGAAAAAATGTCCTTCGGGAATTTCCCGGAATTCCCGAGAAATTTTTTAAAAATTTTCCGTTTCCCGGGTAGTTGAAAATCCGAGAAAAAGGGAAACACTAAGCCTATAGTCGTAAGCTGGATTTTTTGTCAGTCCGCCTACGGTCCAATTCTGTTGCTTTTTTTTAGCATTGGGCAGCTAACGAGCCACAAGACCATTATTGAAAACCCTTTAAATTTATTTATTTTTAATGATACGCTCAAGCGATTTAATTTTGCAGGTTTGCGGACAAATGGGCACCGGACAAATGGGCACCAGGACAAGTGGGCACCGGACAAATGGGCACCTGAACAAGTGGGTACCGGATAAATGGGCACCGGACAAATGGGCACCCAAACAGATGGGCACCGGGACAAATGGGTACCGGTACAAATGGGCACCGGGACAAATGGGCACCGGACGAATGGGCACCGGACAAATGGGCACCGGACAAATGGGCACCAGCTCTAATGGGAAAAGTACAAATGACCTAGTTATTAGGTTCTCCATATGAAAACTGCTCAAAAAACCCCCACAGTGCTGTGACGTAACGGCTGAACAACTGCGTGGTTTGGCGCTGTTGCTGCGTTAGCAAAACAAGTGTCGGATGGCCGTTATCGGCACAGAGTTGTTAACGGACCGAAGATATGGAGCCCGGCCCGACCCTAATTTTTGAAGTTCGAACCAGACCTGAACCCGAATTCTAATAATTTATCAGCCAGTCATAGTCAGGGCCGGTGCTAGGAAAGCTGCCGGGCCCAATACTTACATATTGCAGTTTTTTTCCAATCTTTCATTTTTTATCTAAACTTTGCAGTGTTTTCTTATTCAAATCTTGAGTTAACGGTAGACACATGAACTTTACATTAGTTTTTTGCCTTAAGTCTTGCAACGTTTTCTTTCAAATCTTGCATTTTTTGCCTTAATCTCGCGGTGTTTTTTAATATATTTTCTTTACTAAAATCTTCTTGTGTTTTTGTTCAAACTTTGAAAATTTTGCAGATTTTTTTTCAAATCTTTCATTTTTTAGCTAAATTTTGCATAGTTTTCTTCTTCAAATCTTGAATTAACGGGTGCATGAACTTAACATTCGTTTTTTGCCTAAATCTTGCAATACATTATTTTATTCAAATTATTTTTTTGTGCTGAAATCTCGCTGCGTTTTTTATTTAAACTTTAAATTTTTTACTTAAACTTTGCATTGCTTTTTTTCGCCTAAATCTTGCAATATTTTCTTTCAAATCTTGCATTTTTAACCTTAATCTCGCGGTGTTTCTTTAGTATATTTTCTTTACTGAAATGTCCGCTACGTGTGACCACCTACTCGCAACAAAAAATCACTCGCGCGAGTGGAAAATTACTTGCGCGAGTAGAGTTGAACATGTTCAACTTTACTCGCGCGAGTAGCAAGGAAAATCCTCGTTTGCTACCTGAACTCATGACGAAACAGTTGCAATTGTTCAAAATAGAGAAAACTTTTATTTACGTAATAGTTGTAATTATTTGAAAAAGAGAAAACTTCATTTTGACGTAATAGCTGCAATTGTTCCAAAGAAAATCTGGCATGGAAAAGTAAATTGGAAGGCTGGAAGCTTGCAGCGCTGTTGGCATAAGCTCGTTATGAAGTGATCGAATTCTGAAATAGTGATTTTTTGGACATTTTTCGAAATTTTGAGGGTTTATGGAACACGAGCCATCAAAATTACTGCAAAAGAAATGCTAGCAATTCCTCGAACTTTTTTATATGCATTCGCAGCACATTCATGTAACCAGCTGGTTCTTGCACAGCTAACTCCATCAAGATATTGTTAGAAGCCCCAAATTCTTCCCATCTAGACACCCATCTTCTCACCCACTTTCTTTTTCTTTTGAATTCAAGCATGTTCAAGCAATATTGCAGCATTACGGCGCAAGCTAACCGAACTAAACACTTAGCAACCTTGCGCTTAACTCCTGACATACCGCTGTACACAATAATCTAACATATCAATTACACCGCCATGTCCAAATTAATCAGATTTACAGCAAGCACAATAATGGCGCGAACGATTGCCTGGTAACTTTCGAGCGGTGACGTTAATTACGTGCAGCTTAAAACTCGCGCGAGTAGCTCGCTCGTGTGACCACTTTCTGCGAGTAATTACTCGCGCGATTGACTCGAGCAAGCCAATCGAGCGATTCACTCGTTCGTGTGACCAGGCCTTAAATAAAAAGAACATTAAAATCTAACCCTGATTTGCATTAACTTACAATTTCAACAAGTGTGTGACCGAAATACTCTTCCCATAAACGTGTTTTTCAGCATTTTACCCAACCCCAAATGTTCGCAATAGCAATACGCAGTAAAATTACGTAGCACTTAATTAAAATATACTTGCTAAGCATACGAGTAAAACAAAAAGCCAAATTAAAAACAAACAAAAAAACGTGTTTTTTCTGCAAAAAAACGACTCGTTTTTTGACTTACAATACTAGCTACACCTCTTCGTTAACAAATAGTTTCAGGTGGGAATTCACTAACAAAAACCCAACGCAATAGTAGAAAAGTAAATTCGGATACACCAAACTGGGCAGACATTTTTTTGACGCGTTTCCGTGTCTTAAGCGATTTTTTCAAATACGAGTTATGGAATTCATAGGGATTTATGATAAAACCATTGACAAGTCTCAAAAGCCCTCTAGAAGTGCATTAGGTACCCTAAGACAGGAATCAGATGAAGTCCGATTGTAAAAAGTTGATGTTTTGTGACAAAAGTGAAAAGAAGCTCTTGACCATTTAGTTGTTTTTTATGAATATCCATTGATTAGTAAAATTACGCTCATCCATTTTCATCTAAAATCAACAAACATGTACTCGGCGACCGCGCAACCCTTTGGTTGTAATTTGTAACTAAGGTCTTTCACATCTCCTCATCACTGCATACTTTGTATTTTTGTATACCGAAAGAAATTGCGAGAAAAAGAAGTGGACTTACAGTACTATACATTCGCTGTAGCGTCATGATCTAGCGCCTAGCGGTACTATAGCACGCGAAGGGTACAGATCCTATAGCTCACTTCGCAGTCTCTCTCAATCTTTTGAAATTTCTTTTTAATATGTGAAAATAATCTCAGTTATAGTCTGTACCGTACAGGACTGCGAACTCAAACTCGGTCTCTGTTGCTAACCTCGAACTTCAACTCAAAGAATAAAAATTCCTGCTTCATCTCGAAATAAGTTGATTGAATTTTAAAGTTGACCAAAAGTTAAAACTCGATAAAAATTGCTTGAACTCAGCCTAAACTCAATGAAAACTACTCGAAGTCAGCATGAATTCGGTAAAAACAACTGAACAAACTCGAACTTGAACTACTCGAAAGATTAAAAATGAAGAACCAGAATTCGAACTACAGTAGGATGACAAAATTTAAGTGGACTCGAATTCGATTAAAATGTTTGAGTTCGTATCCCTGATACTGTACCTTTGCAGTTTGGCGTTGGTCTTCCAACCCAAGTACCATTTTTCAAGCAAAGTCGTCCTTCGTGGTCTGAAGGATCAACTTCATAGCCCTTGTTACACAAATACTTGCAGATGGATCCTCTTTTAAAATGGCGATCGCATTCCAAGTAGCCATTTTCAATGTTCTCCGGCAGATCAGAGCAGAACAAAGCTGAAAAACAACAATTATTATTTTAAGCAGGCAAGGAAAAGCGTAAATTGTGGAATTCCAACTAAACTAAAAATGCTTTGCACTATTATATTTTAGGGCGTCGAACTGAGCCGGAACGTAAACCGAAAACCCGTATTAACCGCTTCCTTTCATTGAACCCAAACCGAACCGTAACCTTTATAATAGACGTAATCCTAACCTGAACCCAAGGTCATCAAAATTCTTAAACCTTAACCGGATTTGAACCGATACAATAGTTTTTATCAGACCTAATTAAACCTAGTCTAACTTGACGTCAGTGGAAGTTTTGTTATTCTTCTCTTAGTTCGGATTAAAAATTAAAGCATTCGAAACGTTGAACCGTGTGTGTTCTTATGAAGATTTTTCCTAATTGTTGTGGTGGCTACAACATCGGTATTTTTGCCGCTGAGAGCATCCTTTATGAGCTACAGTAGCTTCTTAAAAACTACAATGAATCAGCCTAAATAAAAGAAAGTATTTATTTTTGAAAACGCGCCTGCAGCGGTGCACTAGAACATACATATTTACGTCGAATTGACGGTTTCAAATTTTTGAACCCAAACCGAATTTAAACCTGTAAAATTTTGCTTCAGCGAACCTGAACCCGGTATTTCAAAGTATTTTCAATTTTAACCGGAACTAAACCTGCAAAAACGAACCTGAACCGGAGGTAAACCGCTAAAAATAAATTTTGCAGAACCTGAGCCTAAACCGGAGCGATATTTCAGCGGTTTGATGCCTTGTTTTATTCTATCAAAAATATACTTTTTTTGAAAATGGATGACGGATTCATTTTGCTCACTAGTCGAAGCATGAAGTATTTCTTGCCCACTATAACAGCGAATTGCTTTTCACAAAGGAACCACGCTTCCTACCCTATCAATCAAGTCGTAAAATAAAAATCTTCTCCCAACTTAAAGATTTTAACAGTACTCTGAAATTTAGTAGCGGTACTTCCAAATACTTTTTCATCAACGT
Organism: Trididemnum miniatum; assembly: GCA_964006365.1. Classification (NCBI taxonomy): domain Eukaryota; kingdom Metazoa; phylum Chordata; class Ascidiacea; order Aplousobranchia; family Didemnidae; genus Trididemnum; species Trididemnum miniatum. The sequence goes on along the minus strand of OZ023248.1, from coordinate 13,477,207 downwards.
TAATACAAAAAAAATTCTGCTTTTTACGTTCGTATAGGCATATAAAGTTTCGACCTCGTTCTTGTTTTGGGAAGCTTTTTTGTTCAGACCAATATCTACAGTACTTAAAAGTTTTGACAAAACATGAATTTCGATTTCGAAAAAACTGCTCATTCCAAACTCGACGGTCTTCACTATTCCTGGCCTAATCCTATAAGCTAAAAACCTAGAGCAAAATTTTTCTTGTATTAGGCTACACTACACAAATGCTGCTATACTAGTGGCGTACGCACTAGGGGGTTTCGGTGGTCACCCCCCCTATTGACGATTGGAAAAAAATGAAGACCTCTCTTTTTGGAATGATCGGCCTTTTTTGATACAGAAACACTGCCGAAAATGCTATCATGTTTTTCTGTACTATATCCTATCCACCTTGCTTATATAATCTCGAGAAGCTTTCATTGGGATCCAATAACACCGGCAGTCAAACTTTTCTGGTGCGTGGCATTTGAACCAATGACAGACTCAAAATGCAAGCCCGGACTAAATCAATGTGCACTGTTAAAGTTGGAGTCGTTTTGTGATGTCATAAAGCGATTGTTCTCAAAGGCTATGGCTGGACAAGACAACGTTTCTGCGCAGCAGGCATAGCAACGCAGGCAGATGTTCCGCTTGCGATGTCATAATTTTGAGTTAACCAAACCGGCTAGTTGGCGTAGTGGTTAAAGCAGGGTTGCGAACTCGATCGATTTTTAACCGAGTTCAAGTTCGAGAGATATTTGCAAGTCCGAGTTCAAGTTCGAGTTCAAAAAATTTTATTTTTCAAGTTTAAGTTTGAGTTCGCCAAAAACGATCGAACTCAAGTTCGAGTTCGCAGCCTTGACGGTAAGCCTTTTCATTAACGCTACCTGGAAAGAATTTTGGTCTTTACTGATTCTTGTTCTGACTGATCTTTACAACTGCATTTTTAATGTTTTGTGAAATATGTTTTCAAGTGAGATTAGAGTGCGCTAAAAAATTAATAAAGGTGGCTAATTTCACAATAATGGGGATTTTCACGAGGATTTCAACACCTTATTGAAAAGATATTCACAGGGTTCAGAGTGCAGTTTTTTAGTTAGGTGCTTCTGTACTTCTTGGGCAACACGTTTTCACCGTCGAACTTATGTTTTCTTCCACACGTAAAGCAAGCTGCGTCAGACTTGCTTCAATCTTTCTTCTCTGCCGTCCCTATATTAAATTCTCTGTAACTTCTTTTAGCGCCACCTTTAATAAAATGTCAGTAAATTCACTAGATTGAATCCCAAACTTTTTTCAGCGCCAGATACTTCATGCAGTTTAACGGCCATCCATAAGTTTCCAGTAGTCCTCACTACTATGGGGTTTAGTATTATTTCCCTGCTCCTGTGGTCTGGTTCATCAGCTTTTGTCGCTTTAATGTGTCATCTTATTTTGAAGTGCTAATGCCTTACTCACTAACATGCTGTTAGTAAACGGATTGCTTATTCACAACTTTGAAAAATACAATTTTAATCAGGTCTTAGAGCAGGGTTTCTTAACCTTTTTTGCCTCGTTTACTTTTTGCCGAAAGAAAAAAGTATAATTTACCCCCAGCGCACCACTGCTGCTTTTTCAATACTGAAAATTAAAGTTTCCTTTGATCTTTGATTCAGAAAATTTACCCCCTTGGTAGGTAAATTTACCCCCGGTTAAGAACTCCTGACTTAGAGGGACATGGAACGTCGCACGAAAATTGTACTCGAAAAGAATATTTTTTATATTTCGGTCGCGTAGGCTATCACTGGGATTATGCGAATGAGTTTAAAAATACGGCTTGTAATTGAAGCCACTTCAAAATACTTAGCCTAATAATTTGCAAATATCAAGGTCAACAGGACACAGAGGCAGGGGCGAATTAAGGGGAGGGATGTGAGGCATGCATCTCCTACTAACATTTTCAAATGTGTTTTTGATGAATGCAATTTTTCCATAATTTTGAATCTCTTCCATATTAATAATCCTTACGCCTTAAGCATGCATAAATCGAAAAGGCGCGAACAAAATGCATCATCTTCGGTAAAGCACTCAGAATTAGGGGCAAAAACTTAAGGAATTTTGTCTGAAAAAATTTTCAAAAAGCACTAAAATGGCCATTATAACACGTAAATTTTCAAAAAATATCCGGGGAGTATGCCCCCGAACCCCACAAGAGCCGTTTTTGTTTCTCGTTTTGCTTCAACGTAACTCGGCTGGAAAAACTACGCATAAAAATGTCAAATTTTGGTGCCCCCCCCTAAAAAAATTTTGAAAACGCCCTGGCATGGAACATTTTCAAAGGGCTAAAGGGCTTATTTACGCCCTTTTGGATTTAAACGTTGAACGTCTTTGTATTTACTATTCAGTTAAGATTCAACCGAATTTGAAACTGCATTCCCCCACCAAAATTTTCGGAATTCGCTCCTGCGTAGAACCCAAAGTGTATCTCTGCCCCGGGGCCCGGATTTTCTCTCAACGACCCTGCTGCAGACTCAGCATCGAGTTCTACGAAATTAAACTTTCGTACCTTACCACTAAAGCCTAGCACTCTCTTGACCTATATCCTGATCTACTCAGCTTCAAAATATTCCAACCACAACCAAACCTTAACCTAATAGCACCTAACATGCATGCGCGGACTTATAGGGGGGGGGGGGAGCCGGCCCCCTCCCTCGAAATTTCCAAAATTTTTATAAATTTTTACTTGTTAGCAAATGTCATAATTGGTATTAAAATTTGACATACTCCAAACTAAGATTCAGGAAGATCGTTTGAGTAGCAGCGTTTTCTCTGATCAAAGTCCTTTCTTATTAGCGGTTAGGCCGCAGCTATTGTTACTGGTTAGGCCTACATCATAATCCATATGAAAGTCAAAAATGAATACATGATGAAAAGGTTGGTTGGATTGCATATTCGGTGAATCAGTGTAGGCTATTGCATTAAAGCAGTATTGCGGAAAAGCATAATACAGAAAAAGAGTTCCCTTATGTTGTAAGGTAAGGTATTGAAGAAGCTTACTGATATACCATTATGCTTTGAAAATCTAGTAACTGTAGTTCAGCTCAGTAGCCTTCTTGTAATACGATACTATTAGCCGAGTGTTTAGAGTCGACAAGTCTTATTTCTGCCAATTGGGGTCCTACCTAATTTCTGTAACTAGCGTGCGTTAATCAATGGAGGGCAGTACCCCTTCCTCGGCAGTGGTGTAAAGTAACGAAATGCTTTTACTTGAGTAGTTTTTTTCGGTAACGAGTACTTTTTTGAGTAGTTTTTTTTGGCTACTTTTACGTTTACTTAAGTACTTTTAGTATAAAGTAATTCTACTTGGGTAGTTTTTATTTTAGAAAAGTACAAAATAATCGTTGAGTTACGTATAAGTCTCACTTGAAATCCCTCGTTGCACCTGAAATCTTGCGTTGCAAAGTTGCGTCGCATGCAATGTCACTTGTTGTGTGCAGTGGCGTACGCACGGGGGGGGAGGGGGGTTTGAGGGTCCCCCCCCCGCCCCATCAACGATTTTAAAAAAATAAAAACCTCTCTTTTTGAAACGATCCGCCTTTTTTCATACAGAGTTTACCGAAATTGCTGTCATGTTTTTCTGTAGGCTACTGTCCAACTTGCTTATTAATCTCGATAAACTTTCATTGTGATGCAATAATTCCGGTGGTCAAACTTTTCAGGTGGGTAGCGCTTGAACCAACGACTAACACAAAATGCAAGCCAGGACAAAGTCAATGGGTATTGTTAAAGCTGGAGTTGTGTTGTGGTGTCATGAAGCGATTGTTTTCAACGGCTATCAAAACTGGACAACACAACGTTCTAGCGCAGGAGGTATTCTTGGAAGAGAATGGTTGTAACGTAGGCGGATGTTCCGCTTGCGATGTCATAACTTCGAGTTAACCTAACCAGCCAGTTGGGGTTAACCAAAGACATCGCTATCGGCTTGGGAGGTTTTGGGTTCAATTTTTGGGCGGGTACTGGTCGTTAGCTTAGTGGTCATGCGCACAGACTATCGGTGCGGAAGATCTGGGGCTTGATTTCCGGGCCAGTCAAATCGGCACAGTGTCGCCAACAGCTCACCGATGCTGCGACGTTTCTGTGTTCCCCAGTCGCTAAATCGCATAGATGATCCTTGGTGGCGTATGCAAGGGAGGGGGCCGGGAGTCACCCCCCTTGACAATTGCAGAAAAAATTAATTCTTACTTAATTTTGAAACAAACCGACTTTTCGAGCAGAGCTTGCCGAAATTGCTATCATGTTTTTTTCTGTACGGTTCAACTTTCTAATTTAATCTCGCGAAACTTTCATTACGATGCGACTTGCAACAATACTGGTAGTCCAACTTTTCTGATGTGTTTTGCTTGAATTGCATGTTTGTCATTGATGCTGCTGCTGTGAAGCAGTTGGTAAGTAGGAGTTTCCTTACATACGGTGTCTCTGCAGTAGCTATGACTGCACACAAAATTTTTTAAAAAATCAAATCAAATCTTCACTGTACTCCTTTCATTATACTCACTGCAGTACCGAAGCATGGTAGCGAGTGGCGGGGTCCGACCCCGCGTCTTAGCGCTTGGGCAACACAGGTCCGAAGAAACGTCGCAACGGTGGCTAGCCGTTAGCTACACTGAATCTGATTTGACCGGCCTGGGAATTGAACCCCAAATCTTCCGCATCGATAGCGACATCATTCTGTAACACTACCCTATAACCGTCCGGTTTGATGAAAAATTATTACAAACGTTGAAAATCTAAATTGACACTGCCAGTGACGTCACATCGTGATGACGTGTATTACGTAGTATTTTACGTCATCACGATGTGACGTCTTTAAACCCCCCCATTGAAAAATCTTGCGTACGCCACTGGTTGTCTGTAATTACTGCATGACCGTAACCGCATGACCGCAAGTAACAGAAAATGCTTAATATGTTCAGAGTAATATGTCCTATTCCATAAACCTGTAGGCCTAGCAGTAAAACTGTCGCATTTCTCTTTCAACCTTAATTATAGAAAAAGGCAAATTGCAAAGCTAAAATCCAAGTGTTTACAGAAATATGCAGGTTTCCGCTTGGAGTTAATGCTGATTTATTCATTTGTTCATTCTTCTTTGCGATAGAGGCGCTATAACGAGCTTGCTTAGGAATTTCAAGCCACCCGTCTGCCACTACGAGATGGGGAAATCTCGCTAAGCGTGGTTCCGAACGGCACAACAAATGAACTTGCGGGTTTGTTCTTCACGCTGTCGGCTTTGATGCTAAACGTCATGCTGGGAAGCTATAAATACCAACTTTTACGTCATTGGTTTAACCCTACTCTAAATCGAACCGCGAGTCTACCGTTCCAGAAGCAGACGCTCTATCCACTCGGCCATCTGAGCGGTAATAATTTCTTTTGGTTTACCATTTTGCCACCTTCAGAGCAAGTTATCATCGGCAAGTGTGCATTTGACACTTTAACGATTGAGAACGCTGTACTTTTACTTGAGTAGTTTTTAAATGACTACTTTTTTACTTTTACTTAAGTGCTTTTTTTAGTCAATACTTTCTACTTTACTTCGAGTAGTTTTGCCGACAGTAAAAATACTTTTACTTAAGTACAGTTTGAAAATACTTTTTACACCATTGTATCCTCGGGCGAAAATTAGTCCTAGATATAAAAAAACGCACATGGAGTTGGCCGAGTGGTTGGTGCGTAGGACTACGGAACTGGTTTCGCAAGTTCGATACTCAGCTAGGTCGTCTTCGATGATGCATATACTTCACTTACATAAAAACCAAAGATGCAATTATGTGGCTGAAAATAAGAAAATAAAACAATAAAAAAAGATATACAAACAAACTAATGAAATTGAACTGTAGGCATGGACTACACTAGCTGTCAACAGCCAACACCCACAGTCAACACTTACCCCCTTGACGATTGCAGAAAAAATGAAACCTTTCTTTTTTGAAACAAGCCGACTTTTTTTCGAGCGGAGCTTGTCGCAATTGCTATCATGTTTTTTCTGTTCTGTCCAACTTTCTAATTAATTTAATCTCGAGAAACTTTCATTACGATGCGATGCGACAATACCGGTAGTCCAACTTTTCTGATGTGTTTTGCTTGAACTGCATTTTTGTCATAGATGCTACTTCGAAGCACTTAATAAGTAGGAGTTTCCTTAAATGCGGTGTATCTGCAGTAACTATGGCTGCGCACAAAAATTGTTTCAAAAAATGGAATCAAATCTTCATTACAACTTACTCGTTTCGTTACACTCGCTGTAGTACCGAAGCATGGTAACGAGTGGCGGGGCCCGACCTGGGGGCTTAGCGCCTGAACAACGCAGCTGCGAAGAAACGTCGCAGCGGTGGCCAGCTGTTGGTTACAGTGCGTCCGATTTGACCTGCCTGGGAATTGAACCTCAAACTTTCCGCATCGATAGCGACATCTTTGACAACTGCGCAATAACAGGCTGGTTTGTTGAAAAATTATTAAAATATAAAAAACTAAATTGACACTGCCGTAGTGCTAAGAATAAAATATAAATACTGCCAAGGAAGATCAGACCAACAAACGATTTGAAGAGGCCCAGGGGCGAAACAGGGGAGGGGGAGACAAAATTGTTTTTACGTACCGTAACTGTCTCAAGAGCTGGAGTGCTCCGTTTTTCAGACATCCCGATTATGTGTTTGAGAGTATCTGATGGTATCGACGCTATGATTTGGGTGAAAAATACTTGGACAATATCGACGCTATTTTTGACTTTAATCGCTTGATCAGGGATTCCTCTCGCGCGCAATTCATTTTAGCTTAAAAATGTTTCGGTAGGAAAGGCAGTGTTTTCTCATGCTCCACTATCTTCACTTTTCCAGACAGTTATGGAAGAAACTTCCCCCTTTATAATGAGCGCATATTTTATCAAGGTTTATATGCATTGCTTATATCGAGGTTGGTTTTTGAAAAAAAATTTTTGGAGGGAAGCAATTACCTGTTTTATCCCCATGGCTACACCCTGTTTATGACGTTGCAAAAGCTAGCCTACGTTAGTCAGTTAATCCTCCTATGGCCCAAAAATGAGGTAAACTGAAATTTTGCAGTAAATTTTTAACCACGGCTTGATAGCTTGAGTTTCTGCAAAACCTTTTCTCTCCTTAAATGAAGCGCGCATAGCATCAATCAAAAGTATGAATGAAATATCTTGGTTGTTTCCTTAGTTATGGCATTATATATCTTAATCATGGTTAACTGCAATTGCGTAATAATTTAGATTAGAAGCATTACAATCCGATGACGCACTTTAATACCTCTGAATTACAGTAATGGTAGCATCTTTACGGCATCACGATGTGACGTCACTGAAACACCCTCCATTAAACAATCCTGCGTACGCCACTGCTAGATAGCGTACTTTAATCATAAACTTTTTCCTTTAGCTACCTGAAAAGCCTTTAACACATTAAATTTTCTGCCCGCCCCCCCCCTCCCCCGCAAAAAAACTGTTTAATGCGCGCCTGCTAACACGCAAACAGCAGCAGGCGAGCAGGCCACTACGTTGCTCTACGTTTTGATTGAAATCTCTCAGAACACCAATAATGATGCAATAAAAAATTTCAAAGAAACAACTTAAAATGAAAAAAATGAAATGCAAAATAATGCAGTATGGGTTCCAAACTTGCAATCATTCAGTGGCGGCTCGTACATAAGAGCTGAAGAGCCGCAGCACCCTTTAACTTTTTTTATGCTCCTAATTTTTTTTTTTTTTTTCATTACCTTTTGAAGTTCTATCGCCAAATTTTTAAAATTTCTTATTTCTTTCCACGTTTTGATCATGCATGAATATAAACTTTTAAATGGAATCCCTGTTTTGTCTGCAGCTAAAGTTTTTTCGTATGCAAATGAACCAAACGGTGACGCGACAAAGGCTATTGATGACGTTTTTGGACTCGCCGTTCAATTTTTGTATGAGCTGCTCTTTTGGCAGATCAAAGGGAATTCCGATTAGCTCTGGCTCATGGCATAACGGGACTGGTTTTTAGCCCTGCTAGGCTGCTACATCTGATTGAGTTAGTTTGTGTAAGAGCTCTATGATAGTTGGTACTTGATGCAAATTTAGACTGGGCAGGCTTTCTATTTTAGACTAGGCCAGGGGTGGGCAGTTATTTCAGCCGACGGGCCACATGTGGGAAGACCAAGTCCTTCCCGGGCCGAATTATTAGATGAAAGAAGCGTGCCCAGTGATTTGAAGGGGCCGCAATTTTCGTCGTCCAAATTACCGCCCGAAATCAAGTGAAGACTAAAAAGGTCTTCACTTCTTTCGACGTCGTGAAGATTTGAAGGGGCCGCAGTTTTCGTCGTCCAAAATCAAGTGAAGACTAAAAAAAAAAAAAAAAAAGGTCTTCACTTCTTTCGACGTCGTGAAGAGCAAAAGAGGTCTTTATATCCTCGCATAACCTGTTTTCCACTGGATGTCTTGTGTTCGCCGAAAATATAGATGTGGAGCAAAAGAAAAAGTCTTCGCATCCTCAGTTGACCTATTCATTTTTTTGTAACTGCCGGCGGGCCGCATAAAATCGTCTCGCGGGCCGTATTTTGCCCAGGTCTGGACTAGGCAGACAGATATCAGTAGCCTAACTGTAGGCTAATCAGTAATGGTAGGCTACTGGTACCAGTATGTGTAGCCTAGACAGTTTAGACCATTGCTAGACAGTTGATACTATTGTGATAAGATTAGGCTAAAGTTGGTTGATGCGTGGTTGCAGAAACGTGTAGTGGTAACTGGATCAAGGATGCTATGGTTTGCTTGAGCAAGTGTAGGTTAGGCAGGTTTTTTTAGGGAAGATTTTAGTTGCATTAAAAAAACTATTTTCCTCTACAACTTTCCCTGATTTTTGGTATATGCTTACCGGTACCTGGTTTGTGTATATTATATATATTTGGGGATCCATGCCAGGTCTCTAAAATGTTTAAAAAAAAACTTGAATTTTTGGATAATAGTTCTCAATTTACCCACATGTATGTAATGTGCATTGTAATTTAAAAAACAAGTGAGAAAATTTGTATTGTTTTTACCAAATTTACTGTTACTATTCTGTGTTTTGTGTTACCTATCGCAGCCTTACTTGAACATCAGGAATAAGGTATTACTGGCTTGCTAACTCTTTCTATGGTTTTAGTATGAAATCATTCCTGTAAATTGTTATGTATCAGAGAGTTTTTGTAATAGGCGTTGGGATTACCACAGTTAAGCAGGCTTGTCAAAATTTATCGCTTGCAGCACCTCTTGCTTTTTTGGCCACGAGCCGCCACTGCAATCATTCGATCTTTAACAAAAAATCAGAAGTAAAGTTCGTTTTGAGAGATTTGAATCAATAAATTTAAAGCACTCAATTAGTGAACTCGAACTCAATTGTGTTTTTTCAGGTTCGAGTTCAAGTTTGAGTTAAAAAGCTTTTATTTTTCGAGTTCGGCAAAAACGATCGCGTTCCAGCGAGTTCGAGTTCGCAGCCCTGGGTTAAAGACATCGCTTCGGCGCGGGAGGTTTTGGGTTCGATTTCTGGGCCGGTACCGGCAGTTACCTCAATTGTTATGCGAACATGCCATCGGTGCGGAAGGTCAAAGGTTCGATTCCCGGGCCGATCAAATCGGTAGGCCTACATTGTCGCCAACGACTCGCAACCGCTGCGACGTTTCTGCGTTGTCCAGGCGCCAAGTCGCGGAAATGGGCTCCACTGGCGTATGCAAGGAGGGGAGAGGGGGGTCAGGAGTCAACACCCCCCCATGACGATTGCAGAAAAAATGAAACTTTTCATTTTTGAAAAGAACCGACTTTTCTTCGTGCGGAGTTTGCCGAAATCGCTGTCATGTCGTTTCTGTTCTGTCCAACTTTCTAATTTAATCTCGAGAAACTTTCATTACGATGCGATGCAACGATACCGGTAGTCCAGCTTTTCTGATGTGTTTTGCTTCCCAGTCAAGAATATATTTCCGGGCCAAGCAAGAAGTGCCATAGATATATCTTTGAACCACTCATGGGATCTTCGTAGATATATCCCCAGATTATCCTAGGAATGCAATAGTATAGGTAACACTGGCCAGTGCACGATTTTTATGTCTGCCCCGTGTCAAACTTTGTGTCAGATCCAGACATGGGTTTCATGTTTGATCCTTAAATAAACTGTCTGCACAGGACATGCATGGTTTTTATATTTGGTCCAAACATGAACTGTATGTAGACATAGGCAGACATATAGCAGACATAGGCTACGCATGGGTTTCACATTCGGCCCTGACATGAAGTGCCACAGATAAATCCCTACATTATCCCAGGAATACAATAGTGTAGGTAACAATGGCCGATGCATGATTATTATGTCTGGCCCAAGTTAAAATGTGCCTCAGGCACAGACATGAGTTCCATATTTGAATCAAACATGAAGTGTATGCATAAGCCACGCATGGGTTTCACATTTGGCCCGGACGTGAAGTGCCATAGATGTATCCCTAGATTATGCCAGGAATACAATAGTGGCCCGAACACGAAGTGCCATAGATATATCCCTAGATTATTCCAGGAATACAGTAGTGTAAATAACACTGGCCGGTGCGTGATTATTACGTCTGGCCCAAGTTCAAATGTGCCTCAGGCCCAGACATGAGTTCCATATTTGGATCAGACATAAAGTGTGTGCACAAACCACGCATGGGTTGCACATTTGGCCTTGATATGAAGTGCCATAGATGTATCCCTAGATTATCCCAGGAATACAGTATAGTGTAGGTAACACTGGCCGGTGCGTGATTATTATGTCTGGCCCAAGTCAAAATTTGTCTCAGGCCCAGACATGAGTTCCATATTTGGTTCAAACATAAAGTGTATGCACAAGCCTCGCATGGGTTTCACATTTGGCCTGGACATGAAGTGCCACAGATATATCCCTAGATTATCCCAGGAGTACAGTAGTGTAGGTAACAATGGCCGGTGCATGATTTTTATGTCTGACCCTAGTCAAAATTTGCCTCAGGCCCAGACATGAGTTCCAAATTTGGTTCTGACATAAAGTGTATGCACATACCACGCATGGGTTGCACATTTGGCCTGGACATGAAGTGCCATAGATATATCCCTACATTATCCCAGGAATACAGTAGTGTAAATAACACTGGCCGGTGCTTGATTATTACGTCTGGCCCAAGTTAAAATGTGCCTCAGGCCCAGACATGAGTTCCATGTTGGGTTCAGACATAAAGTGTATGCATAAACCACGCATAGGTTTCACATTTGGCCTGGACATGAAGTGCCATAGATATGTCCCAAAATTATCCCAGGATAGTATATGCATAGGCCCAGACATGGGTTTCATATTTGGTCCAGACGTAAAGTTGAATTTCATTTTTTGTCATTGATGCTATTGTGAAGCAATTTCATCAGTAAGAGTTTCCCTAAATGCGGTGTATCTGCAATAATTAAGGCATTACTCAAAAATTTTTTTAAAAAATCAAATCAAATCTTCATTATGCTCGTTTCATTAAATTCGCTGTAGTACCGAAGCGTGGCAGCCTGTGTCGGGGCCCGACCCCGCGGTTTAGCGCATGGGTATCGCAGCTTAGAAGAAACCTCGCTGCGGTGGCGAGCCGATGGCTACACTGCATCCGATTTGACCAGCCGGGAATTGAACCCCAAACCTTCCGCATTGATAGAGACATCTTTAGCACAGTGCTACAACCGTCCGGTTTGTTGAAAAATTATTAAAATACATAAATCTAAATTGACACTGCCCTAAGTGCTAATAGTAAAATAAAAGTATTGCCCAGGAAGACTAGACCAACGAAAAATTTGGAGACTTAAGGGTGGAACGGGAGAGGGGAGGCAAAATTTTTTTTATGTACCGTAACTGTCTCAGCAGCTGGAGTGCTCGGTCGTTTCCCAGACACTCCAATTATGTGTTAGAGAGTATCTTATGATATCGCCCCCTGTGATTTGATTGAAAAATGCTTAAACAATACCGACACCGTTTTTGACCTTAATCGCACGATCAGGGATCCCTCTTGCGCGTAATTTATTTTAGTTTGAAAATGTTTCGGTAGGTAAGGCAGTTTTTTGTCATTCTCCGGTATCTTCACTTTTCAAGACAGTTATGAGAGAAGCTGCCCCCTTCGTAATGAGTGCATATTAAACGTTTATATCAAGGTTTATATGCGTTGTTTATATCAATTATGTTGGTTCTTGAAAAAATATTTGTTTGGAGGGAAGCACATTGCCTGTTTTACCTCCATGGCTACATCCTGTTTGTGACGTTGCGAAAGCGAGCCTACTTTGGTCAGTTAATCTTCCTATGGCCCAAAATTGAGGTCATCTAAAATTTTTTCAATACATTTTTAACTACGGCCTAACAACTTGAGTTTCTGCGAAACCTTTTCTCCCCTTCAATGAAGCGCAAAGCAAGAAATAGTTGGAAGCGTGGCGCAGTGGTTCGGAGCGTCGTTATTACGACGACGGTGGCGTTGGAAGTACTTTTAAGTAGGGGGGACTGAAATTTGTGTTACCATACCAACGTCTGGGGGGCTTCTCCGCCAAGACCCCCTTCCTTGTTATCGCAACACACATCATGCGTACCATGCACTTTGCTTCAGTAAAAGTCATTTGGAAACTACTTGATGAATTCAAGCTTTCCTCTGGCTAGCATAACACAAAGTAGCCAGATCGACGTTTGTACACGTGTTAACCTCATTTAAATGAACTTATTCGTTCACAAGCTCTTAGTCTCAAGCTCCTACGCTTGAAAACACGCTTGAAAAAAATGTGGAGCGTATTTAGGGGTGCATTGTGCCATGTTCCTCTCTTTTGACATTGCCTTCTAGTAAAAAAGAGCAAAATTAATGGTGCCAAGTAACTAAAATATGCCAGACTCTTTTAGTGGTTTCTGTAGCTTATGGCCAGGGGAGGATCCAGGGAATAGGATGAGGGTATGCATCCTCCCATCAGAAATTTTCAAAAATGTCTTTTATTAATGTGTACAAATTTTCCATAATTTCGAACCTCTTCGATAACAATAAGACTTACGCCTTAAGCACGCATAATCGAAAATGTGCGAACAAACCGCATCATATTTGGCGAAACACTCACAATTACGGTCAAAAAATTTAAACAAAATTTGCCTGAAAATTACTCAAAAAGCTCTAAAACAGCCATTGCAGCATGTATAATTTTCAAAAACTTTCCGGGGAGCATGCCCCCGGACCCCCCCCAGAGCTTTTGTTGTTCTCAATCAGATTCAAATTAGTTCTGCCAAAAAAACACGCTTGAAGAAAATGTGGAAACTATGGCCCCCCTCCTTTAAAGTTTTTCGCTGTGCCGTTGCTCCTAGGATAAGCTAGCTAATTGTAATTTGATATTTTGTTGTTTCGCTGCTATTTGCCAAACAGTTTCTTTCAAAATTGGAAAAAAATTAACTGTGACATCATAGTAAAGCTCTAAGAGCTTTGTACACGAAGTTACCAGAAAACTTAACAGTTTTTGCGATTTTGTGGACCTTTGCAAAGTTGCAAAAGTTAGTATACTGGTTTGATGGTATCAATGAAGAAAAGAAACGAATGACAAGTGACGCCATGAGCCATCGTTGAAGTGCTGTAGGTTGTACTGTAATTATAACTTTTTGAAATGGGGACTGAAGAGGGGCTCAAAATTTCTATGGAAGGGGCTGAAAAAAATATAGGGGGGGGCTTCAACCCCCACCTTCCGATGCATTTGCGACGACCAGTGTTTTTTTAAGGTTCGGCATGAGGAGCCATTAAGCAATTTTGAAAGATCGCCTATTAATCTTATAAAGTAAAACACAGCTTTCTGCGCTATTGTAGAATCAGACTTTGAGAGATCGCTGGACAATTTTGAGAGACCATTTCGATTCCTCAAAATGCTTTAAAAAAACACTGACGACGACCATGGTTGCAAGGATAATGGTTCAACTCCCAACTAGTCTCGTTGTTGCGTCCTTTGATAAAATGCTTCACGGCAATTATCTTTGCTTGGTGGAATGTGGCAAGCAGCAAATTAAAGAAGTCACAGGAAATTCAACCGGAAAACTTGTGAACAAAGGCAACTCCTAGCGAGTCTGGATTCATCCTACGCATAGCGCCTCCGCCGCTTTCTCGTGATAGGAGAATAAAGATGAAGAAATCAATCATCAAGTAAAAGTGTGAATGAAATATCTTGGTTGTTTCCTTAGTTATGATATTATGTAGCTTAATCTTGGTTAACTGGAATTGCGCAATAATTTAAACTAGAAATATTACAATCCGACCACTCTTATACTTCTAAACTACTGTAATTGTAGTATCTTTACGTCATCGCGATGTGATGTCACTGAAATCCCCATCATTGAAAAATCCTGCGCACGCCACTGTGCAACACATCAGTTGTTTAATCAGCGGTGTTGGAGAACACCAAAAATCTTGTGCCGCACCTATAGCAGTGTGGGTAATTACTCAAGTTTTAGCGTGCGTTTGTTATACGATGGATGTTTTTAAAGCTGCTCTTCCAACATCCTCAGGATGATGACATCATACTACGCAGCTTACGCATACAATACATTTCTCGCTTCACACTCCACGATGTAATTGAGCAATTATTAACTCTTTCTCTTCGACAATGGAAGGTGTTGGTCCCTCTCACTCCAGGGTATACATAACGTCGATTGCAAGTGACTCTAAAAATTCGTCAAGTCAGCAGTGTAGCCTACAACGTAACGAAAGAAATAGAATTGGTTGTTATGGCGTGACTACCTTTAATTACCATGAAGATATTTGAGGTCAACATGTTTAAGTAATTCTGCATAGCCTAAATGTGAACTAAACACAAAACCACTTGTTTTGTTTGGGTCCTACTAAACACCGCAAAGGACTGAAACACCGCAAAGGATGACAAAGGACCTCAAATTGATGTACTAAACACCGCAAAGAACGACAAAGGACCCTAAAATCCTAACCCTAAGTCTAGCCCTAACCCTAGCCTAACTCTAACCCTAACCTAACTCTAATTTAAAGTTCTTTGTCGTTGTTTGTTATGGTATGATTCCAAGTCCTTTGTTGTTTTTTGCGGTGTTTAGTACATCAATTTGAGGTCCTATGTCGTCCTTTGCGGTGTTTCAGTCCTTTGCGGTATTTAGTAGGACCGGTTTTGTTTAAGTAACCCAAAACATTTTATGTACAACCTTTTTTTCGATAACTTAACAAAAGCAAATGCACTGCAAAATGAAACAAACGTAAACCCAGCGTAAGTGTGCTGCTTCGGGCTCTTAGCTCACATCAGATCTTAGGTATACGCGGAAATATTATGCTGAAGAAGTTAATTACGTGCAAGTGCTTCCAATGTTATTTCCGTCGGAGCAATCTGCGCTGCCCGCTTCTGTGGGAATATTCAGCGGTAGACACATTGTAGACGGCTCTTCGCACACGTCTGTAGAAGCAGTTGTGGACGACAAACTTGCAACATTGTTGTCATCAGAAGGCAGAGGTGTTGTACCTAGCGTTGTTAAAAAAAACGTTGTTTTGCTTCGTGTTTTTTTTTTATTGTTTTTTTTATGTTGTTGGCCATTTCATAGCTAATTGAATGGTCTACCCCGTTTTGGCTTGTTATCAGCTCGACGTTGAGGCAAAACAAGACTGTTTTTACTGGTACAGATGTGTTATTTGCAATGTCAAGTTATTATTCCATTAACAACAGAAATATAGCCTGCACTCATTGCTCGGTGCTAAAGATGGCATTTATGGCATGACCATGAGCCAAATTTGGTGCCTTAAGTGCTAGTTTGACTAGGTTGGCTAGTGTTTCCTCCCGGTAAGTCGGGACAAGAAATTCGGGGTTTTGAAGTTTACCGGGAAGTTTATGTCGGGATCGCCGGAAATGTCTTTACATTAGTAAGGATTTCAGTGGTACTGATATCTATCATTCGGACATAAAAAAATGCTTTAATTTTGCGTTACTGCAAATTACAACTGTTTTGCTCACTAAAAATTATTTTTAAAAATTTTTTAAGACGAAATGCTTGTGAGATCCAAATTTTTTCCTCAATTTGTCGAAAAAATGGAAAAACTCAAGCTAGGTTTGTCAAAACAACATAACAAAATGCTAAAAATTAAATCTGAAATGCTGAAGATGAGAAAAAATGCCAAAATACGGGTAATCAAGCTCGAAAAGATTTCCCGCGAAAACTTTTGAGAATTTCCCGGAATTCTCTAGAAATTTTTTGAAAATTTTCCATTTCCCGGGTAGTTGAAAATCCGAGAAACAGTGAAACTCTAAGCCTAGCCGTTAGCAGGACTTTTTGTCGGTCCGCTATCCAGGGATGTGGAAGCGGAAACGGTGGAAGCGGTCATATTTTAATTGAAGCGAAAGCACGAAAAGTATGCCGCTTCCGCTTCCACATCATTCAAAAAAGCATACTGTAAATAACTTGTTGGATATTATTTTATTCAATTTATCAGATATTATTTTACAATGCTATAGATCTCATCATATTCCATTACTCCTCGCTTAACTTTCAGATAGTACTATATAACGTATTAGGTTTGATTGTTGGATATTGGTTTTATGCCAAATCATTGTGAAGCCTTATTAGGTTCATGTTAATTCGCTGGTAGGTGGAAGAACTTAACGGTCGCGCGACCCACCATTAAATTTTTTAACTTTTCAAATGCGTGCATGCGTGTTTCGGCGAGATATTATTCAGACTTTAATGCATTTTGTCTTACTTAATATGAGCCATTGAATTTAGTGAAAGAGATATTGCGTATAGGCCTACTTTTTTGTTCATTTTCAAGATAAAAAATAATCGCTTTATTATTGTTTTCTTGCGGATTGAACTAAGCATTGGCAATTCGCAATGCAAGAGACGGTACTGTGCCTACTCGTTGGGGGTAAAGTCTAGAAAAAAGCAAAGCCGGGCCAATTGGCACTACTGTTGATGCAATTCAGTTCGGAAGACCTGAAGTTCATGCCACTATTCATTTGAAAAATTTTGAATCAAAAAGTCAGGGTAACTGGCTAACTGCGGAGAACGAATAATGTCAAGGCCTATCTTTTTCTCTCGGTTGTTGAAAGTCGCTTACCCTAGGTAGAAAAACCGTATTTTTTTTGACAGCGAGTTGTATGACTAGGACCCCCAAACTTGGTATACGCAAGTTTACATAGATAAATATATTTTCCTGAAAATTAGCCGTTGAGACGTTATGTGGCTCTGCAAATTGATAACATGATATCGTTATTTGACGTTTAACCATAATCACAGGACATAAAGCATTTTCCATCAGAACAAGATTATGGCACAGTTGTGGATGAGTCCGCGAAACATACAGGTACGGTAAGTTACAGGGTAAAGAAGCGAATTTGAAGAGCAAAAAAAGATCGTCACGTCCGCAGATGTGCACTTTTCCGCCCAAAATCAAGTGAAGAGCAAAAAAAAACTTTACACCACGAAAGTTTTGTGCATTTGGCCCAAGCGCCCCCCCCCCCCCCCCTGGATACACCCCTGAACACCTGAAAGAACTGGGCATTTGTCCCCCAAAAAAGGCCTAATTATGTCACAGGGTACCACACAGCATTGATCGCGAGCTTATATTGTCAGCATGCAGCCTACGAGTTAAAAAAAATAGTAATATACCGGGTGATACAAAAAAGGATATGGCAAAGTGGCAAATTTTATAATGATTTGAAGAAGACATTGTCAAATTTTTGAACATACAGAAACTTCAAAGCTTTGTGGAACACTGAGTGCCAAGTGACTGAAATGTATCAGACTCTTTTGATGGTTTCTCAAGCTTATGGCCAGGGGTGGATCTAGGGGTAGGATGAGAGGTATGCATCCTCCTAAGAAGAATCGAGTAACCGATTCTGTTCTACAATCATTGACCATGTTCTAACAAATGACACCAATCACTCTGTACTTCCAGGCATCTTTTATAGTGATATTTCAGATCATTACCCAATATTTTGTCAAATTAATAACTTTCATTCTCGAGGCAGTAGTGTGTCTGCTAAAAGCTTTTACAGAGACAAATCAAATTTTCAGGCCGATTCTTACTGCCAAGACTTGGAAAATAATTTGTATGATTTCGAAGATCACTATTCATCTCTTACCGTTAACAACTTCAATGATGCATTTAATGAGTTTACAGCAGTGATTTCAGGAACAATTGACGCTCACGCCCCACTTAAACCTTTATCTCGAAAACAAAGAAGACTGAAGAGCAAGCCTTGGCTTACTAAAGCTACAGTATATGTGTTTCCATCCACAAAAAGCAATCCATGTTCAAATCCCATTTCATCAACGGCGACTCGGCTGAAAAATCCTTTTTCAAAAAGTATTCCAACCGACTCACAAAAATTAAAACATTCTCCAAAAAGTTGCATTTTAAATCTGAATTCGAAAAGTACCACAACGACCCTCGCAAAACTTGGGAGACAATTCGATCAATGCTTCATTCGAAATCAAGCTCATCTTCTTCATTACCTACTTCGTTAAAACTAAATGGAAGCACCATACAAGACCAAGCACTTATCTCAAATTATTTTAACAATTTTTTATGCTCCATCGGTGAAAATTTACCCAACTCTGCCGCATCACAAGAGAACTATGAATTCAGAGATTATCTTTCCAATCGGGTTTCCTCTTCTATTTTCCTAGATTCTCCCAGTCTTAGTGAGATTGTGAAATCTATTCAATCTCTGAACATGAACAAAACACTGGGTCACGACAATATTTCTCCATTATTTCTTAAAACAGCTCGTGATATTGTTGCTCCTTTCCTACAGGTGTTTATTGATTTTTCTTTTAAGAATGAAATATTTCCCGACAATTGCAAAACCGCGGAAATTTTCCCCTTGCACAAAAAAGGCGACGTTAATAACCCTTCCAACTTTCGTCCAATTTCGATCCTCTCCTGTTTTTCTAAAATTTATGAGCAAGTTTTGTACAATCGTCTCGTGAAATTTTTAGACAAGCATAATGTCATAACTCCAACGCAATATGGCTTCCAAAAAGGTATCTCTACCACACATGCGATTCTAGATATTGTAACAAATGCTTTTGACAACATTCACAGAAAAAAATTCTCAGGTCTTATTTTTTTAGATTTGCAAAAAGCTTTTGCCACTGTCAATCATTCTATTTTATTATCTAAATTAGATCATTACGGCATTCGTGGACCGGTTAATAGACTAATCGAATCCTTTCTCAATAGAAAACATCACGTCTGTTTAAGCGGTTGTAGGTCTGATTTGAAATCGATCAAATATGGCGTAGCTCAAGGATCAAAAATCGGCCCACTGCTCTTCTTGATCTACATTAACGACCTACCGAATTCCGTTCACTGCATTCCCAGGCTGTTCGCTGATGACACTTGTTTATTGCTCGCTGACGCTAATTTGAATTCCTTACATGAAAACATAAACAACAAGTTAATCAATTTAAGTCACTGGTGTAAAGCGAATAAGTTGTCAGTTAACCCTGTTAAATCCAACGCGATGATAATCTCCCCAAAGCAATGCAATGCATACCCTACCCCTACTACTTCGCTGCTATATGACGAGGTACCGGTCAAAATAGTCAACGAATTCAAATATCTCGGAGTTGTTCTAGATTCCAAATTTGATTTTCATGCGCACATACAATTGATTGAAAACAAAATCTCTAGAGCTGTTGTAATTATAAGCAAACTCAAACACATTTTTCCTTCTGATGCTTTTCTTAAATTATATTACTCCTTATTACATCCCTATCTCTTATATGGACTCCCTATTTGGGGATCCACTTATAAAACATACCAAGCAAGACTTGGTGCTCTTCAAAATCGAGCTGTCAAACTTATTGGTGGTGGGAACTTCCGAGACAGTCCAAACTTATTTTATTGAAAATTAAATATTTTAAAATTACCAGACTTATTTAAACACGAAACTGCCAAATTAGTATATCGCTTTTTTCACGACGATCTTCTTACTACTCTTACAGAATTATTTGTTAAAAACTCTTACGCTACAATCCGAATCACCAGATTCACTAATAATCATGAGATGATTCTATACATCCCATCGTACACATCTTCGAAAATGCAACGCAGCATGAAGGATCAGGGCGTCAAAATTTGGAAGTCTATTCCACGTCAAATCAAATCCTCTTCCTTTAAAGCTTTTAAAACAAAATACAAACAACACCTTATTGCTTCCTATCGTTAGTACCTATATGTTATTCATTTTCAGGTTGTCACACAGTCATAAAGTTTATAATTTATTTATTTTAAACTTATGTCTTTAATATCTACGAATCTTTGTAGATCTAGGGTGGCTGCTTGACTCGATGACCGAGAGGTCTTTCGCAGTCTCCCTGTCGCTAATAATTCATCAATGCTTCGCTTTTTTTGTATGTGTGTGTTGTTTCATGCCCGTTTTTTTATCTCGGCGACGAATAAATAATTTCTGATTCTGATTTCTAATTCTGATTCCTACCAGCCATTTTCAAAAATGTTTTTGATGAATAGGCCTACAAATTTTCCATAATTTCGAACCTCTTCGATAGCGATAAGCCTTACGCCTTAAGCACGTATAATCAAAAATGTGCCAACAAAATGCATCGTATGTGGCGAAGCACTCAGAATTAGGGCCAAAAGTTTAAACAAAATTTGCGTGAAAGTATTTAAAAAGCACAAAAATAGCTATTACAGCATGTAGATTTCCAAACTTGCTTCGGGGAACCATACCCCGGGACCCCCCGAGAGCCTCTTTTGTTTCTCAATCAGCTTCAAATTAGTTCTGCCGAAAAAAATACGCTTGAAAAAAACATAAAAATTATTGCCCTTCCCTCCTTTTAAAATTTCTCGCTACGCCACTGGTTTTGCGGCGTAGACTTTGTTTGTTTATTTAGCAGCGACAACAGCAAAAAACATGCATTTGCCACGTGTGACCACTCAGTAAGCAACCTTGTTTTCATATCTGTGAGTGACTTGAGTCCGCGTATATTCAGGCTAGCTTGGAAATAGTCCATGTGCTAAAAAGGTTGAGAACCACTGACCTAGAGCTTTCACTTTAGTTTATTCCATTAGAGTGCATAAAATAAAAATACATTTACCCTGGAAATTTCGTGTTTCCAACTCTACAAGATCAAAAGTTAATAGAGTTTGTAGTAAATGAATTCACTAACGCTGAAAAAAAGCCAAAATATTGAGAGTAGGCTACTTCAAACATAGTGGTACCTTTTGTACACGTTTAAATAAAAACTTTTTTATCTTTTGAATCCAAGTCACACAACCTGGAACCCCCAAAAGTTGCTAGACACAAGTTTTCCTGAAGATAGGCTTCACGTTTTCTGAAATTTTCAGTCTCTACATTCAGCGGTTCAAAAGCCTTAGCTTGTATAAAATCAGGGTGTTGAAAAAAATACTAATTTTTGGAAATTGTAGAACCATTTTCTAGAAAGTGAGGGAGATGGGTGTAAGTTAAGGTGACAATGGCGTAAAGCTAGTTGAGCTTTACATTTGAACTCTACACCACTTTGCTATTGGAACAGCCACGAAGGAGCTAAGCCTGAGTGAAAAAAAAATGGCGAAAAGTACAAACAATATGAACCGTCACGGTGGCTTAGTGGTTAAAGCGTTCGCCTCGCACTTGGTAGACCTCAGTTCACTCCCCGGTCAAGTCATAACAATAGACTTTAAAAAATCGTATTCACAACTTTCTTGCTTGACGCTTAGCTTTAAAAGGACAGTGTGGAGATTCCACCTTGAAGTGGTAGACATGTGGCAGCTTGACTCGAAGACCGAAAGGTCATTTTACTGTGTCCTGGCCAAGGCAACTTGGCGAGTAAACAAGCTGAATCGATAGCTGAAGCTTAACTTAACTATGAAGTCCCTGCAAAAAGTCATAATAAAGTGTAGTTAACGCTTCAGTGAATTTGATCGTTTGAATCGACGCGCAAAACCGTGCATCGTAAATGCCAATTTTGCCAACTTGTAGAGATATGGGGCGGCATACTGCTCAACTTTTGTTGCACTTAACGCAATGCGTTAACTTTGTTTGTTTATTAAGTTTACGCATTGCGTTAAGCAGTTAAGTACACAAAAGTTAAGCAGTATACCGCCCATGTTTGACTATAGTGTTGGTGAGTACTAAACTTTAAAACGTTGTTAGGGTGGGAGTAGCTGTACGAGATTTTATCTACTTTAAAGGAATTGCTTTCATAGCAGTAGGCAATATTCATAGCAGTGGGCAATACCCATACTACCATTCAAAATACGAACACAGTGAGTAAGTCTAACAAAAAGCTTTTTTTAACTTATTACTTTAAAATAAAGCAGAATTTCTCAAGTATTTTCTCGAAAATTTCTGTAAAAGCGTTGTCATGTAATAGAATCCATTTGGTGCAGAGGAGCGACGAATGCTATTTTAAAAGTTTTTAACTTTTTAGGCCTAGTATGATTCGACAGAAAATCGAACCTTAACACTTAATCTATCGGCTACTAGGGAAACGCTTTAACCATTACATACACAAAGTGCTGGTAAAATGCTCAGTTGGTTTAAGCACCGGAGTTGCTCACTTTTAGCTCAATGCCTCACAAAGTATTCCAAAGTAATAGCCTAACAAAAACTATCTAGGCTTAGTCTATTTTCAATTAGTTATTTGAAGAGGCGCCAACAACTTTGTTTTTCTTTTTTTTTAGTTTTCAAACTACGCATGAAACCCTGGATTTTTATTATAGTGAAGTACAGGGTGTTCCAGAATATATGACCCGATTATAAAATTTCATAAACAACAAACCAGAAAATATTCAACGAAAACCATTATATTTCCTGAAAGGTCTTGAAATGTCATTTTAGTTTCATGCCATGTTTTCACTTTCAGATTGCTAGTGTGTTGATAATAAGTGCTACAAAGAAATACCCTTTTGTTGAGTTTAGTTAAATGCTGCATTAATGGCGTGGAGTGGTGAGCATCGCGCTTTTGTGGTTGAACAGTTTGTGAAGAATGGCGAATCAGTCGTAGCGATGCAACGTTCCTTCCGAAGACACTTTTCACTAAATCGTCATGATCCCGTACCAACAGGTAAAACAATACGCCGTTGGGTTTCCAACTTTCGACAAACATCATCGGCATTAAACAGGAGAAGATCTGGCCGTCCAAGAACAAGAACAGCAGAAGAAAATGTCACAGCTGTGGCAGATTCAATTGAGCAATCTCCTAGACGTTCCCTCCGAAAGCATGCATTTGCCTTGCACATGTCCGCTACAAGTGTCCATAGAATTTTGCACAGATCACTTCATATGCATCCCTACAAGATAATGGTCGTGCAGGAATTAAGCGAGAGTGATTACGAAACTCGCACAAATTTGTCTCGAGACATTCTCCAGTCCATCCCCCCAACATCTGTTACAATCTGCAGTGATGAAGCACATTTTCATTTATCGGGGACGGTTAACAAACAAAACTTCCGATACGTCGCATACCTCTCGACGTTCACTCGGAATCCTGCAGGACATGTTTCCAAGTCATGTCATTTCTCGACGGGGTGACATTGGGTGGCCTCCACGTTCTCCGGATCTAAATCCATGTGACTTTTTTCTATGGGGCTACGTTAAATCTAAAGTTTACGAACGCCGTCCATCAACTCTAGAACACCTAAAAGCAGCAATAACTGAAGAAATTGATGCGATTCCGCAGAACATGCTTGAAAGAGTGATGATTAATTTTCGAGAAAGACTTCAAAACTGCACCGACATTGGCGGTCTCCACTTGCGCGACATAATTTTTAAAACCACGTGAAGTAACGAACTAAACTGAAATGGCATTTCATAAACTTTCAGAAAATATATGAGTTTTCGTTGAATCTTTTCTGGTTTGTAGTTTATGGAATTTTAAAATCGGGTCATATATTCTGGAACACCCTGTATATGCATCATAGAAAGCTTCGGTAGGCATCGAACCGATCACCTCCTGGTCACGAGTTCAATGCGCCAACCACTAAGCCTGTTTAGCAGCTGTTGTAAATATTGGAAGGTATGAATTAGTTTAAATAAAAATGAATTGGTTAGTTTAGTTTTTATGAGACTTTTCACAATGCAAGTCAGTAGAATGCAGGAACTGATTAAATCGCATTTCAAGAAAAAATCAAGCACTTTAGCATGGCTGCAGTAATTAAATGGTCTTTGAATTGTTGCCATATTTAAATAATTAAGAAAACATCAAAATATAAAACCAAGTATATATCTAAGGAAAACAAAAACCAAAATCAGCTTTAAAAAAATATACTTTGGACATATTTTTACATTTTTAAATTAAATTGGTTATAGGCAATTTAAAACAGCTACTGCTTGGGCTAAATAACCAGCTTACTTGCATACTGTATGTGGTATTGTACACTTTATATAGTTTAATTGGTATAATATATATAGTAATTAACTAATTATTATGTCATTCTATTTGAATAAGGTACATCAACTTATGTTTGTTAATGTGAATAAATTTGTTAAACTAGTTAGAACATGGTGAAAATGCAATTTGGTCTTGATGATATAAAGCAATTGCTAAAAGAGTCTGAAGAAAGAATAAAAGCCTCTTTGATCATTGAGTGCAATGAGATCTTTATCAAAAAAATTGATGTTGCAATCCAAATCAAAAATGAAACTGCACTAAAAACAATTAAAGTTCAAATGCAACAACAAACTGCTGAAATTGAAGGTCTGTAAGATTCCCAATCCTTTTTATCAGATAAATATGAAGAGCTTAAAAAAGAAACCGAAAAACTGAAAGAAGAACACAAGGATATGGAAAAGGAAAAGCCACAAATGAGTAATTCTATCAACTACGTGAAAGAACAAAATCAAAATCTTTGCGAACAACTTGAGGCACTAGAGCAGTATGGCAGAAAAGAAAATGTTGAGTTTCATGGAATTCCAAATGAGATATTAATGCCTGGTAAAAGTGAAAACATAAATGAGAAAATAAAGTTGCTTCTTCTCAAAGTTGGCTACCAGCTAAGTACAAGTGACATTTTCGCTTCTCACAGGCTGAAAACCAAACACCCAAATCAGCCTCAACCAATAATCATGAGGTTTACTAATCGCAATGTAAAAAATAAAATCTTCGCTTTAAGAAGTCTCTTTCATCCCAGGAAATTTGACTACAAACAATCAGGAATTTCTGGACTGACTAGGCTGTACATCAATGAAAACTTGACCTCTCAGCGCAAAAATCTTTTTTTTTTGAGACGAAAAATGTAGCTAAAGAATGCAATCCTCCCTATGCGTTTGTGTGGACTTCAAATTGTGAAATTTTGGTGAAACAAAACAATGAAGCAAACTCAAAGATTATAAAAATAAATTCAAAATAGGACTTGTCCATAAAACTGAAGGGACAGAAGTCAGGAGAATGAGTTGTGGCAAATTCAAGACATTGAGTGACAACTTCTTTATTCAATGCAATGTCTGTGTCAACTGTTTCTGTGGGGGCATCTGACCAATACTCTTGCTTTGAAAGCAAGAATAAATTAACTTGCCTAAGTTCTAACAAAAATTATCTTAACACTGTAATGCCTGGTACCTCAGTCTGCACAACTGAGTACTGTAATATCTACCAGTTAAAACAAAATATTGCTTGCCATAATCTGTCTGCACTACATGTTAATATAAGAAGCTTAATCAAAAATATATCTAAATTGGAAGATATGTTAACTGATTTGTCAGTGAGCCCAGATTTCATTGCAATTTCAGAAACTTGGCTTACAGATTCTAAAACTGTTAATGTGAATTTACCAGGTTATAATTTTTTCTTTGCAAATTCCCCAAAAGGGAAACAAAATAGCGAGCATACAGCTGGAGGCGTGGTAATGTTTGTAAAAAAATCCTTATGTGCAACACAAACCGAACTGAGTATTTTATGTAAAGACTGTGAAGACCTTTGGTTGGAACTTGAATTAGCAAATCATAAAAAGTTAATTTTTGGCGTGATTTATAGACATCCACAGAATATCATCAGTGAATATCAGTCTAATTTATGTGCTTTACTAAATGATTTTAATACCTACAAGAAATCTTATTAGATATGTGGTGATATAAATATCGACTTGCTGAAGCATGATACAGCCCCAAAAATAAAAAACTATGCTGAGAGTTGAAACTGTCTTGGCTGTATACCTGTACTATCCCATCCTACACGAGTGACAAGTACTACTGCCACGCTTATAGACCATGTCTACACAAATGACCTAAAAAATAATGTAAAATGCTACATACTATAGCATGATTTATCTGACCATTGGCCGATTCTTTTTACTGTTGCAAAAAATGCACTAAAATCTCCCCCTACTAAATCATTAACTAGAGATACAAGAAGTTTTATTCTTGAAAATTTTTTTACTTGACCTCTAACAAGCTTTCAATGTACATAAGTTCAACCCACGAAATAATCTCTCACACGTCAGTGTTAATCAAAAGTTTACTGCCTTTATTGACATCTTTCAAAATACTTTTAAATAAACATGCGCCACATAGATCAGTAACACGGAAAGAAGCTAAATTAGCAAAGAAGCCATGGATTGCACCAGCATTGTTAAAATCCATTAAAACAAAAAATAAACTCTGTTTGCTCAAACTACGCCATTCATTTGATGAACCCATTGCAAAAAGATATAAAAGCTACAAAAATAAGCTTGTACATTTGAAAGAACTTGCAAAGAAAATGTATTACTTGATAACAATAAAAATGACAATAAAAAAACATGGAGAGTCATAAATGAAATACTTTCAAACAAACACCAAAAAAATAACAATAACATTCCTCTAAAAATAACTGATGAGTATAATCGCAACCATGAAGAAAGTTGCAATAAGTAATGTCTTTAACACCTATTTTGCTAAAGTTGGGTCAACTTTGGCCTACAAAATTCCAGCACCAACCATCAATAAAATGCAGAACATGTACTCGGTTGTGCACTCTTTCTTTCTGCAACCTATCATAGAAACAGAGGTAGCTCACCTATTACGTAACTTAGATTCATCCAAGTCTACTAGACTACATCATATTCCGATAAGATATTTGAAAATGGCCACTACAGTGGCTGCACCAATTCTAACAGATATGTATAATTGCTGTACTCAAGAAGTTGTATATCCCGATGTATTAAAAATTGCTCAGATTATCCCTGTGTACAAAAAAGGAAACAAAAGTTCATGCACCAACTACCGTCCTATTTCTTTGCTATCTCCTATCAATGAAATTTTTGAAAAACTCATTTATAATCAGTTGGAAAATTACCTAACAAAAAAGAAGTTATTTACAGAAAACAGTACGGTTTTCGGACTGGATATTCTACATAATTAGCAGTGTCAAACATTTGTGATGAAATAATACACTGTAGGAGTGATTGTGATGAAATAATAAATAATCTTGAAAACAATAAAATAACATGCGCCATTTTTCTTGATCTTGCAAAGGCGTTTGACACTGTTAACCACGCAGTACTACTTCAAAAACTTCATACATGTGGCATTCGAGGAATTGCGCTTGATCTGTTTGAAAGTTATCTAAAAAACAGAAAACATTATGCGATTGTACATGGGGTTTCTTCGGGGATGGAAAATGTAACCTGTGGTGTCCCACAAGGTTTAACACTAGGGCCATTATTATTTTGTATATGAATATATGCTGATCAGTAGAAAAAAAGAAAAGTCTCAATTCAAAATTTTCGCAAATGATAATGAAATCTCCAAAAACGATCACATAAAATATCCCGGTGTCGTACTCGATAATAAACTAACTTGGCACTACCACAATTGAAAAGGTTCGAACCAAAGGAAACAAGGGCATATGGGCAATGGCAAGATTGAGAAATTTCGTGAGCTCTAAAATACTTCTTAATATTTATTACGCTATGATATTCTCGCACCTGATTTTTGCAATTTGGCATGGGGAAGTGCAGCAAAAACTGTGTTAACACCTCTGCATATTCTTCAGAAAAAAGCAGCTAGACCAATCACAAACCAGAATTACAAGGCTCATGCAAACCCTCTATTCAAAAAACTTAAAATTTTAACAATATTTGATATCCATAAACTAGAGATAGCCAAATATATGTTTAAAACAATACAGCATCATGCAGGAACCACTCCCTCATCGTTCACCCCATTAACATCACTTCATAATTATTCCACAGGAAACTTGAAAACAAATTATTTTATCAAAAGAAGTAATACTGAATTAGGCAAAAAGTGTAAGCAAGTTATAGGGGCAAGAGTATGGTCTGAGGTGCCTTTGAAGATCAAAAGTCTACCTTTCCCCAAGTCTGTCAAAAAATTTAAGGAATATTTAGCTTACAAATACGAGGAATAACCAACAAATTTCCACAATATTGTGTATTATCGTCTGATAAATAACCTAACTTGTACTCTAATTGCATACTTGTGTGCTTCTTGAACTTTTTATTTCGTTTCTGTACATTTATTTATTTTTTATTATTATTATTTTTTTTTTTTTGGTTTTTCTTTACGGTTTTTGTTTTTATAGTACTGGTAATTAATGAAAAAATGCGGAAATTTCAACAAGTTGTTTTAGAGAAGTGAGGAGGACAGTAGACTTGTAGACCGTATGGTCGTATCACTGTATCCTCGCTACAACTTGGCGTGTGTAACTTTTGTGTGTGGCTACTTTATGAAACTGGTAAAGGAGGCTGCGTACTTATGTATTAATATTCCTGTGTTTAACTTTTGCTGCGCATGTTAAGTTGTGGCAAAACTATTAAACCATTACAGGCTGTGTATGTGTGATATATATATTCCAATGCATCTTTGATATTATGCCTCATATTTGTAATAAAATTTCACATCATCGTAAGCCATGGAATGGATGTGAAGAAATTTTGGGGAAAATCGTGGGGTTGTCAAATGTTTTCGCAAACCATGTCAAGAGACAGATTTGTTGAAATTATAAGGTTTCTTCGCTTTGATCTGAAGACGAAGAGACGTAAAAATCTTTTGCAGGATGAATTTGCTCTTGCTTTGCAACTGTGGAACAGCTTCATATCAAACTGCCAGAAAGCGTTTATTCCACAATGGGCCATCACAGTGGATGAACAACTGTTGCAATGCAAGGCACGTTGCAAATTCATCTAGTATATGGCCAAGAAGCCTGACAAGTTTGGCCTAATATTTTGGCTTGCAGTTGAAGTTGAAAGCAAATGCTTATTCAACGGCTTTTCTTACGTTGGAAAAGACGATACAAGGAGCAGTGCCGTGCCTGTGCCCACAGATGTCGTGCTGAAACTCATGGCTTCGCTTTTTCAGCGAGGTTTTAATGTCACGTGTGATAATTATTTTACCTCACTTGGTCTTGCTTTGAAACTGGCAGAGAAAAAGTGCAGTCTTGTTGGGACTTTGCGCCAGAATAGAAGAGAAGTCGCGGAGGAGTGCACGAAAAAGGAGGAATTGTATGAAACCGAAGTATTTAGGTATAGTTGCCAAACGGCAATCACACTAACATCATACCAAGGTAAAGTGGCATAAAACGTGGCGGTTTTGAGCAGTTTGCATCCGGATAGCGCAGTTCTAAGCAACGAAAACGCAAAAAAGAAATCTGATTCAGTATTGTTTTACAATAAAATAAAAGTGGAAGTGGACGTTTTGGATCAAATAGCAAGGCTTTACTTGGTGAAAGCAGCAAGTAGGTGGTGGCCTATGCATGTATTTTATTTTGTAATCGACATGGCTCTTTTCAATAGTTGGATTGTTTACATGCAGGTCTGCCAAAGCAGTACCAGCCGTAGAGAATTTATAGAAAAGGTTGTAGAAGAGCTGACTGGAACTTCTGGAAGTGCAACAACAATGTCTCGCAAACGGCGTGCAGAAGAAATGTCTGGTTTCAGCGATAGAAGTGCCGCTTCAGTTGCGAAACGTCATCTGACCTGCTCAACTTCTAAGTGCAGAAATCAGACCACTGACCTCTGCCAAGAATGTAGCAATCACGTTTGTGGGAAATGTGCTTCAAAAAAATGCAAATTGTGTGAATAAAAACAGTTTTGTGTTTGAGAAAAAATGACTAAACATTCACTGGTTATCAAAAACAAATTCTTGTGTTTGAGTGTAATTGCATTAATTCGATAAAACATCATAACTATCTTGTGATTGAAAAGAGTTTTTGAATAATAAGAGAGCTTTTTACGTGCGAAATACTATACTTTTGCAGTTTTCTAAAAATGTTCGTCAATTGACGCTCCCCCTCCTTCTAGGTAGGTAAAAACTGCCGTCCTCCTAGTGTTAATGAAATACCAAAGTCATATCATGGATTAATAAGCAAGCCTGAGCTAGTGTACGAAAAAATGCTTCATGGCAAATATTGTCATTTTCCTAACTGTACTTCTGCTTTAAAAACATTGCTTGATTTTTATTTTAAAGACTCTAAATGTGGCAATAGAATTACATGTTTTTTGCTGATTAATATTGATGGACTGCCACTGTTTCGCCATTCTCCAGGCTATAATTTGTATCCTATTTTGGTATCGATTTATGGTATTAGCAATAGACCTTTATGTGCAGGTATCTACTGCAGCATGAAGAGCAAAAACAGAGAAATGCCTTCACCTTCAACAATGCCGCCAAAATTTCTTGATGATTTGGATTATCTTTTTGCAAACCCTATCATTGTAAAACCTAGGGCTTATTGCATGGGAAACAAAGGTATCTATGTATGTGATGCACCAGCTAGAACCAGTTTAAAATTAATAACTTCTCATAATGGATACGTTGCATGTGAGCATTGCACAGTTGTTGGAAGATTTTGCAACACATCGTGGCATGTATGTTTACTAGACTGTAGTTGTGTTTTGAGAACAAATGAGTCATTTCAACAACAAACTGATAAACAACATCATCATGGAAAATCGATTCTGTGTGATTTTGGTGTAAGAATGGTGTTCGATTTTGTTTTAGATTACATTCATCTATCGTGCTTAGGAACTATGAAACGATTATTCTTGTGGTGGTTGGATAAACGTTGTAACAGGTGCAATGTATATTTTCTAAATTCGGTACATATATTATTTACTTTTTTGGTTGTTTACCATTGCCTATATATGGATTTTCTGACTTACATTCTTTTTTATCTAAACGTGAACCATAATTTTGCTGCAAAGTTGAGAGCTAGCAAAAACAAAATGTGCTAAGCGTAGTACGAATCCAGACTTTTTTAAACATTACTTGAGTTTCAGAGTTTTTCAGTTGAGTTTTGTGTCTTTTTTAATTTGCTGTTTATCAGATTCTTCAGCAGAAAGAGAAAATAATTATTGTGAAGCATTTTATCCACAGATGCATCAGTGGTTGTTGTTGTACATAATCTTGCTATCATGGTCTTAAAGAAAGCAATGCTCTTAATCACTATGGTATGCTTCCAACAACAACTTCTTTTTTCAGAAAAAAAATTGGGAAGCTCTCTGAGTCTGCTCGAAAATTGCTGGATTTAGCCATTTTAGCAGCAAAAGATCATTTGCCTTGCGAGTTCAATCGAAAGATGCGGAGTATTGCTGATGCTGCATATTGGAAAGCTAGTGAACACAGACTTTTTTGCTTTATGCTGGGTTTATCATTTTAAGAGACAAAAATATTTTGTCGAAAGCATAATATAGCCTACTCATTTTTTGAAATTTGCTGTGACAATGCGACATTTGATTTTTTATGATACTACAAACGAAATTGCTTCTCAATATCAAACAATGTAGAAGCAGTTTGTTCAAGAAAGGGAGCGTTTTTATGGTTCTGGATTTATATCGTATAATGCTCATTGTCTTATGTTTGGATCTTTCTGATGTCTGGACTTTCTGATGTTTGGATCGTTAGACACCATAAATTGCTTTTCATTTGAAAGTTTTTTAGGTTGTTTAAAATCCTCGTTGCACTCTGTTCATAAATCGTTTCAGCAAATTTGTCGAAAAGCTTTTTCTGAAAATGAAAATTCTCTTATTTCTGCAAAACTAAGACTTGGTGACACTAAATTTGGTACACTTATGAAAAAATCAGGTAAGACTTGCATGCATGGTCGAAGAAGTTTTGCTAAAGTCGTGTTGTTCAATGGATGTGTTGTTAAAAGACAATCAATGGCTGATTCAACTGTACGTTTGCACTAAGCACTATATTATGTGCATGAGATATTTCAAAACTCAAAAGACAGAATATGTCTTGCATGGCGAAGATACGTGGTAGTTAGCAACCTTTTTAGCCAACCGGTTGAATCCATGTCTGTATGTATTTTTAAAATTAACAATCTCAGAGATGATATTGAAGTTATTCAACTTAATAACAAATTTAAGAAATGTTTTTGCTTGCCTCATAAATGTTGCATGGTTGCAATTGACATTCTTCATATTTTTACTCCTGGAGTTTGAACAATATGATATGCGGTACAACAACTATTTTTACGTAGATGTGTGAGAACCTATAATATTTTAAGTAACAACATTGTTTCTTTAAGTAAAAATACTAATTTGCTTTTAAAATTGTATTTTTTTGAAGGTTGCATAGCATATTGGTCAAAATAGTGTATTAATTGAAAAAGAAAAATTATAATATATACGTGTTTCACTGACATTAAGGGTAGGAATTTTATATAAATTGCTAAATAGTTTGCTGATTCAATCTGTTCTTAGATTGCTTCACACTTACTTTTTTTTGGCCATTTTTTAAAAAGTTTTTTCTATGGATGAGCATTGAGCAACATCCAGGATAACAATTCGGCATGCCAATGCATTAACCAACATTACTGTCATAGTTCATAACTTGATTTAATGACGATCAAACAACTTTTATTTTCATTTTTTGGTTTAATAATGATCACCTGCCTAATACTAGTATTGTAGTTGTGCTAACTCAAAAATGGCAATGTTCGTGTGGTATATTGTGATATAACTGTAGTATCATGTGGTATATCCAAACTTACTTCAATTTACAGCTTACCATTCGTTAGCATTTATGTTTATACAAAATGAAAAAATTTATCTGCGTGCAGTTTAACATAAAAGGAAAAATCAGCACTGACATTGTTAGCCGATCATGGATGATCGGAGATGAATTTTGTTGTTGGCCTCCTAATGGAATTAAATAAAATGAAGTAGAAGACAAGGTAAAAAATCAACTGGCACCTCGGAACGAATGGAAAAAGTATAGATGCAAAATTCTTTGCGAATCCAGTAAGCATGATGGAATAATAGGTCTAAATATTTGTGCTTAAAAGTAATTTTTGTCAGTACCTATAACAATATATAAATGATATATCCTAAATTTCATTATAACCACGAGAAATTAAGCTGAAAGAGCTAGGAAAATACTAGTGCATTTTAAGTTGAGAAGATGCGTGCATACTTGCACAAACTCGTATATTTATTTTTCCAAGTGGTTATTACTTGTAAAATTGCTCATTTGAGAAACTAGTGCACTATCTTAAATCTGACTTAATACCAGTTTTCTCGTGAAAGATGAAAAGTGTCAAAAAAAAAATTTAAAATAGACCAATCATTATTGAAACATCTGAAAGACACGAACATATGACTTGTATTTGAATTTGCTTTTGGCCCAAATAATTAAATAAAAACTAACTTCACCAAAACCGGGTTATTTTTGCAGACACATTTGACCGATGTTACCGCAAAGCTTACATAAATTCAAGTCGTAATGCAACTACAACGGCAGCTGAAGAGTCTGATGTATCTCGTCTAAGAGATAGCACCTCTGATGATTGTATAGTTACGGAATCAGGTTACAATGATGTCCCTCCAATTGTCAGAACTGATAGCATCAGTTTAGATGCACCTATCAAGCGGTAAGAAATTTATTGAACGCTTTGCACGACGTAATAGTAATTTAGCAATGCTGTATATTTTTTAGTAAGAAATAACTCTTTTTCCCTTTTGTTGATTTTGCAAAAAAATTGTCATGCACACTTAAGACTCTACACTAAATTTTAAAAGGCAAGCAAAGATGTTGGTGTAAACCTGAACAGTAAAGAAGTTGTTTCATTTTTTTAGCATTTTAGCACATAATGTTACTTATTTAAGCTTGCCTTTGCATTTCACTTCAAAAAGGTTAATTTTTTGACATTAACTACTGCAGCATGACTGTTTTAACTGCTTTTGTGTTTTGGTTTCATTTGCAAAGCTTTCTGAACTTAACAGGCAGTTGAGCAGACATTGTTTTATCAGTTTTCATTTAACTTTATTCACAACAATGTCACTAACGATGTATGATTTGTTGCTTGGAAAATACAAAACTGCCCAGATGGCCGAGTGGATAAAACGTCTCTCTCTGCAGCGGTAGACCCTGGGTTTGATTACACGTTGGGTCAAACCAATGACTTGAAAATTGGTATTCACAGTTTCCCTGCTTGACGTTTAGCATCAGAAGGGACAGTGTGGAGAGCAAGCCGCCAAATTTTCTAGTCTTGTCATTGGGAAAGGCACTTAACGGGATTTCCCCATCTTTGAGTGGCATAAAGGTGGCTGTAACTCTCTAGCGAGCTCAGATAGTGTCTCTGCCGCTTTCTCTCTAAGGACGATAATATATGGCTAAATAAAAAAAGTATAAACTTATTGTAATTTATATTTCAGATGTGCTTTTAGTTTGCTTCGTACCTCTAATTCAAATGCAGTAGTAATACCCTCTGTTGCAAAGTGTTATAAGGTAGATATTACCAAAAAACTTAATGCAATTGATGAAAAATTAAGTTTAATTTTCGAGAAGATTAATCAAGTTGACAGTTCAAATTGTGTTTTCCAACCAGAGTTACTTCCTCCCCCGGCAAAAACAGATGACGAATTAACAGAAAATCTTTCTGTTATCAAGATACCATGTTTTATCTATTAGCTTCTGTACAAAATCGCGTTACGTATAACGCATGATTTTGAAAAGGAGATGCCACTCTGTATATGTGAACGTTTCCACAGGGCAAAGTTATCGTCAAGTACATATACTTTGTTTTGGTTGCAAGTGAAAATGCATTGACAAAAATAACAAAACTTTCATACTAAGTTCAACCCTCGCACTCAAAGGAGTTAATGAATTGATCTAAAATTTTAAGCTTCGTGGTCAGAAAATATTGCTTGCCTCGCTTTCGGTTTCGGCCTCGACTGTTGTCGTCTCGCTCTTGAACTTAAAATCTCGCAAAATAGCCAGTTGTGGTTTCTGTCTTGATCCTGAAGCATTTAGTCATGATTCTATCACTCGTTGTCGCTCAAACATTCGCGCCAGCAAAAGGAGGCTTCCTAAGGGCAGAAAGAATCTGTTAACTTCGTTTAGTTTTTTTTTGAGAGTCTGTGATTTTAGTAATATCTATTCTCAACCTGAAGTAACCCTTGGACGACAAAGTTAAATTTTTAACCTTTAGAATTCACCCTCTGCCTATTTTGAGTTTGGATTTGATACAGCTGCTTTGCAACACTTTGTAAAATTGCGTATGTAATTTCATGATGAACGTCTAATTGCTGCAAAAGTAGAGGATGAGTCATTACGAAATACAGTTTGCAGTTTCATTCGTGGTATGATATCGAAATTATTGGCACTAACCTAATTAGAGTGGGATGGGGCTGCATAGAAGAAAAATCAAAAAGGCTTTCAAGCATCACGACATATGTGTTATGCTTCAACGTAAGTATTACTGGGTTGTTTATAGTGTGCAGTATCAACAAAGTATTGAATCACGCAGAGTAGCTTTAAACATTTGTGGTTGATGCTGTACAAATACTCATTACCGTCTGTTTTTATTGCGCAGTACACACCTACGAATTACTGCATACACATTTTAGAAAAAAAGTTTGGTTGCAATGCATTGTTCTACTGTAGTTTGATTAGGCTTTATCAGTAAAAACAAAGGTAGTAGTGATTAAATTAATTTTACTAGTGAACAGATTGAATAAAAATTTTTTCCACTGGTCTCAATTTTTTTACTGATATCAGAATAAGCTAGGGATGTTTTCAGCCTCTGAACCGGAACAAGTTGAGAGAACAAAAGCTGAAATTTTAAATTCTACCACAAAAGATGAAATCACAAAATAAGTAAAATCAGTGCGATTAGTGTGTTTTTAATAGCAAACTTTCGGTGTTGCGGTTTAACAATGATATAAAACAAATTCTAAATTTTTTAACAAACTCTATTTTTCAGCAAGTTGATGATTACATCAATTCTTCGGCTTATAATATTTATGTGTTGTATATCTTGTACCGGTTCGTCCTAGTCCTACTTAAAAGCGATCAGTCAATGTTGATTGATCTTGTGTTGGGCCTAAATAAGCTTACATGCACTATGTGTGCTTTCATCACTCGCTAACTCATTACTTTTATTACAAATAAATTTAGTACGTCGAACTGATGCAATTGATGGTTTGATTGAACATTTTGCAAACTATGTAGAAATAACTTTGTCAACACTGCAGTTAAATTTCAACGTTAGTAACATTCTTGGTAATTAGGACCGACATGAAACACTCTGAGACTATTTTGAGATCGGCAGGACGTCTAAAAGTTCAAAATTGGTGTTTGCGGGGTTTTTCATCAGTTATAAATCCAGCTAGGCCGTAATTCCCATGATGAACTTCTCAATGTAAAGCGTAAATTTAGGCTGTATTTTATAGTGATGCATGGACTCATTATCTTGTTTACAAATTCGAAAACGGTGAAATTATAAAGCTTTAAATGAAATGTAGGTACTGTACAACACTATTCAAATATTCAAAGAGTCATCTGCATCTTTCAAAAGTCTTTTTCAAGCTCTTTTCCATTCACATTTGCGCTGCCTGCATTTCAATTGTGTTGTTTTTCCGTTGCCCATCCTAGTTAACAGCTCAGATGGCCGAGTGGTATGGAGCGTCTGTCTCTTGAGCTGTAGACGCGGGTTTGATTCCGAGTCGGGTCAAACCAATCACTTTAAAATTGGCATTCACAGCTTCCCTGCTTGACGTTCAGCATTGAAGGGACAGTGTGGAGATCAAGCCGGCAAGTTTAGTTGTTGTGCCGTTGGGAAAGGCACTTAGCGGGATTCCCCCATCTTGGTGTGGTAGACAGATGGCTGGCAACTCCTTAGCGAGCTCGTATAGCGCATTGATCGCTTTCTCGTGATTGGAGGATAAATATGCAACTACCTAACTTATCATTTTTGTTTTTTGGAGTTATTCGCAAAACTGTGCACAGGAACGCGAAAGTGAGTGCTGTTGTAGATGCCACCCAACGCGCCTTGAATGGCGCTAAAGACTGGGATGGGCAACGGAAAAACAACACAACTGAAATGCAGGCAGCGCAAATGTGAATGGAAAAGAGCTTGAAAAAGACTTTTGAAAAATGCGGATGACTCTTTGAATAGTGTTGTACAGTACCTACATTTCATTTAAAGCTTTATAATTTCATCGTTTTCGAATTTGTAAACAAGAGTATTCGTTTACAAATAGTCAAGAAGTAACGCTGACTACAAATTAGAGATTATCTTTTTATTACTTTTTGAGTTTTTCATATCCCAAAAACTATATGTGATTAGATGTACACTGTACAGTATAAATTTACGTGACAACAATGCAGGATACTAGATTGCCTTCCTGCGATTAAGAAGACATTAGAACGTGAAAGTTATGATGAAAAACGATTCTAAAAAACTGAACTTGGGAGTTGGGTAATTGGCACAGTTTTGTTCTGTAGCAATTGTAGATTCTTATTGCAATAGTGACGTCAACTCTAAATATTAACCACAAAGGTAGTTTGTAAGCGGTAAGTTCGTTTTTACATACACAATTTATACCTAAGTGCTCTTTTATGCGTTACCTAATAAGTTTTCTGAAGTTTATATAAACAAAAGGCCGTGAGTAATTGGTCTAAATGTAGATATTATTTTTGCACTGTCAAGTTTAGCACTAAAGAGCAGGTTTCAATCGCTATGTACAAGCTTGTCTCAAATGAAAATTAAAGCAATCTTTATGTGGATGCAACCAAAATAAAAATGCAAAACAACCTTGATAAGCAGTAATAAACATCCATGAACTAAAAAAATAACCCTATTTAGCTAGGAGGCCTGGTGGAGCGCTAAAAGCTCTCACGTGCAAGTTTCGAAGTCGTCGCTGGGGCTACGTGTACAGTTTTCAGATTTGTTTTAATCAAATAAAAGTTGTGGTTAAAATAGTTTTCTTTTGAAATCAAGTAGTTATGCGTCGAGATGGTAACAGCAGAAACTGGGGCTAGAAAAGTTTTTTTCGGAATTAAAACACGCTGTCGTTTTCAGTGCAGCTCCTACAATTTCAGCTGGCCTTAACCAGGAAAAGAGATGGAATTGTTTTCCATTCGAAAATGGTGAAATTATAAAAAAACACGTTTCTATGGTGTAATATCTCGCAGCAGCTGAATCATTAAATACATTCGTTTGCAAGAGTTGCAAATCATTGTGTGATGTAACAAGATTTTGTGAAGATTTACGCGAAGCCCTTCGGTAAATTCGCACTTATAAAGGCAAGAAATTATAGAAAAATTTTACTTGTTTGCGTAAGATTTTTACGTAAGAACTTAGATCGTCGTCGTCGTGTGGTTGGGCATCCTCTTCCGACGGTTTAGATGTTGACGGCGTTGATTTTAAGCCAGCGTCGGGTGTCATCATCCAGGACCAACAGACCTTGTATTCCTTTTGGTGCACGATGTAGAAATGATGTGGTCTGCAGTTTGCTCAGAGACACCACACTCACAATTCGGTGAAGGAGCAGCACCCTATTTGTACATGGATGAATGGAATCGCCCTACACCAGTCCGCAGACGATTCAGTTTTACTCAAGATGTTCTGGGCAAACCCATTCCAAGAGGCTTAGGACTGGCCCTGGGAATAAAAGCATGAAGCCTTGATGCACTTTTCAAGTACTCCATGTTCCATACATAGTCCATCCATTGCGCTGCACGGATGTCTGATTCGGTCAGACTATCCAGTAGTTTCTGTGCAGCGGATACAAACG
This sequence comes from Trididemnum miniatum, assembly GCA_964006365.1. NCBI lineage: Eukaryota > Metazoa > Chordata > Ascidiacea > Aplousobranchia > Didemnidae > Trididemnum > Trididemnum miniatum. The sequence continues at coordinate 13,438,228 of OZ023248.1, read as the reverse complement.
GGCGTCTTGATTTGAGCCTTCCCTGGTGGGCATTTTGTTTCCCGACCAGCTGCTCATGTAGAATATGATCAGGGTTAAGGATGGCGCGGTTAGCCAGGGAGAGTGTCGCTCCTCGACGGCGAAGCTCAGCTGGCTGGATGCCTGCGAGGATTGGCAAGTAGTCCGTTGGAGTGGGTCGCAGACATCCAGTGACAATGCGCAAGGCGTCATTTAAAACACTGTCGATTAGCCGAGTGTGAGCACTACGACACCAAACAGGTGCGCAGTGCTCAGCTGTGGAGTAAACCAGGGACAAGGCGGCTGTTCGCAATATTTTGGCTCCTGCACCCCATCCCGAGCCTGCAAGTCGCCTCAACAGTGTGACGCGAGTGGAAAGTTTCTTGCGCAATGTCTCTAGGTGATGACGAAAAGTGAGCGACCTGTCCAGCTTTACACCAAGGTAGGTTGGAGTTGGACAGTATGGCAATAGTTTGCCGTTGTTGGAGTTGGACAGTATGGCAATAGAACGTAGATGATTCTGTTTTATAACGCTAGACACCATTAAGATAATCGGAGATACATCCTCCTTTTTTTTACTTAATTTATGTAAGATTTTTTTAAAACATGCGATAAGTTTTAGATAATCGAAGATAATTTTTTTATCTGGGATTTATCAATAGCGCTAAAAGCAATAGTTGACTCTTTTCCAATTATATTCATGTCACGAAATAGATGGAGTGCTGTCTAAAGCGTATTTGGGGGGGGGCATTGTGCCATGGCCCCCCATTTTGACTCTGTCTTGTAGTGAAAATCAACAAAATTAATTTTGCCAAGTGACCGAAATATGCCTCATTCTTTTGATGGTTTTCGTAGCTTATGGCCAGGGGGTAGGATGAGGGATATGCATCCTCCCACCAGCCATTTTCGAAAATGTTTTTGATGTAGGCTATACAATTTTTTCAGAATTTCGAGCCTCTTCGATAGCAACAACCCATGCATAATCGAAAATGTGCGAACAAAATGCATCATATTTGCCGAAGCACTTAGAATTAGGGTCAAACAATTTAAACAAAATTTGGCTGAAAATTATTCAAAAAACACTAAAATAGCCATTACAGCATGTAAATTTTTATAAATTTTCCGGGGGCCCGGACCCCTCTAGAGCCTTTCTTGTTTCTCAATCAACTTCAAATTAGTTCTGCCAAAACAAATACGTTTGAAAAAATGTGGAATTTATGCCCCCTCTCCTTTAAAATTTTTCGCTACGCCACTGAGTGCTGTGTACCAACATTTTTCTAATCAAGGGAGTAAGTTTCGTTGCGAAGTTGCAGTAAAAGACTTCCAGGGTTGTGACCCAATATTGTGACTCAATCATTCCTTTACACGTTTGTTTGCTTTTTGCAAATTATCTTTAAAAAAAACGCTTGCTAAAGTTTGACCAAGAGCTTTCAGCGTGTTGCAAAAAAAAGTCGCGGTTTACACTGTCGGATGCCAACACGCTGGTCGTATTTTACTTGAAAAATTTCAGTGAATCTGTTTGGAAGCGGAGGCGATAGGTGTGGAAACGGAAGCTGTTTGCAAATATACCGCTTCCACATCCCTGCCGCTATAACTGTCCTGTTTTGATGCTTTTTTCTAGCATTGGGTCGCTGACAAGTCGCAAGACCATCATTGAAAACCTTTAGATTTATTCATTTTTAATGATACGATCAAGCGATTTAATTTTGCGAACTAAAGCTTTCTTTGTTGCGTAACTTGTGTTTAATTTTTGCTTTGCAACTCGAGGTTAGGTGCAGCGAATGCAAGTCGTTTGACTAGTTCAATGCAGATTTGGGTTTGATTCTTGAACGTATCAATTTGTGCAAGGTTTCTGTGGCTCGCTTTCACGTTGACATTTTGTAGTAAAAAATTAAAAATCTTTTTGTGGGTACCGCCGCTGATTGCTGACACAATGAATTAATCACCTTTGTAGTTCATCTTTTATTGCGATAACTGGTAAAATCGTAGCTCTGGGTTAAAATATCTCTTAAAAAGTAAACTGTTTCTCTCGATTTGATATTAAGAACAGCAAAGCATGGTTCCTTTTATTGGAAGGTTACCTATTTTCCGATAGTAGGCCTACCTAGCGTACCCATGTTGTTGGCACAGTCAATAAAAAGAATATTAAAATCTAACCCTGATTCGCATTAACTTACAATTTCAAAAAGTGTGTGACCGAAATACTCTCCCCATAAACGTGTTTTTCAGTATTTTACTCAACCCCAAATGTTCGTAATAGCAATACGTAGCAAAATTACGTAACACCTTATTAAAATATAATTCTGTTAAACATACGAGTATAACAAAAAAAAAAACAAAGAATAAAAAAACACGGTTTTTGTTTTTTTGCAAAAAACGAATCGTTTTTTTGACCTACAACACTAGTTGTACCTACGTGCAAACATAATGTTAAATTTAACTGAATATACTTTCTTTACTACTACTTATACTGAATGAAGTACTTCCTTTGATGACAAACTGTAATCACCTGATGAAATGCTCAAAACCAAATCAAATCTTCATTATATTCGTTGAATTACGCCGAAGCGTGCTCAACGAAAGAGCCGGCACATTTTGGGAATGTTTCTACAGAAAATTTTTTGTTTATTCTATTACCACCTCTACACCCCATCCCGAAAGAGACATATGAAAGTGCATAAAATCAAAACCTAGCGCAGAAACAAACCCCGACCCCTTGCCCCGCAGTCCATCATACTGACCGATCCACCACGCCGCTGTTGCAGAATTCCGTGCAATTTTTCTGTTTATACTCATTTCGATCGAAGCTTATCATTTTCTGTAGAACAATTCCGAAATATGCTGCCGGGCCCATCTCCGCGGCTTAGCGCCAGAGCAACACAGCTCAAAGAAACGTCGCAACCGTAGCGAGACGTGTCAATTTGACCTGCTCGGGAATCGAACCCCAGACTTCACGCACCGATAGCGTGTGCTACTGCTCAAGCACTAAGCTAACCAATTGATCAAGCCGAAAACAAATTCAACTTAAACATTTCTTCAGTCCGTATAAATCGAGACAGCGATGTTTTATGCTATCATCCATCATCGTCCGCATTCAGAAGAACGTAGGCTAACATTTATCATTTAAATGTTTCTAGTGGTTGAGTTAAGAATTTAACCTTTGAGGCTAGTAGATAGTTATGCAGGCCTATCACTCTAGTACATTTCCTGGGAAGGCAATTTTTTTTGGTCTGTTATAAGCTGAGGTAACGACCTAAGCGACTGAGTGGAATAAATTCTAAATTCATTGTTGGTTAACTGCATGCAACTGCACTGATTAGGCAAAAAAAAGTTGATCAAAATAATTTTACTCTTTTAAAATAACTATTTCTTTATTAAGGACCGATACAAATGTTTGTTCATCATTTTCACCCAGTAACTTGTTTATGGAAGAAGCTCTTGTGCTAGGGGGTAGGGGTCCCCTTCCAGCCGAGGCACGATGCCTCGAAGACCTGGAAAAGTAAAACTGCAGGTCTTCTCAATTTCCAATCTCCCTAACACTGCTGCTATTTTTCTTCATTCTATCAGCGACTTGGCCTAGTAGTGCCCAAGCAAGTGACAGGTCCTACATGAAGGGTTCAATTCGCGGCAGGAGTCGATCGTATTTGACATACCGGGGTCCGGGTGGCTGTTAACTTGAAAAGCGCAAGCTTTCTTTGGAGTCATCTACAGTTAATTGTAGATTCTGTGGAAAAACATTACGAATTGGGAGGTTAATCAGTAAACAATGGGAAAGTTAGCCCTCTTCCGTTTTTTAAAATTGCGTTAACCCAACTTTGTTTCTTTTGATGGCGTATTTATTCATTGAACAAGAAACTAACCAAAGTTGGAAAAACAAGCTTTGCAACTACTCATTTACCTTCCTCACATGAAGCTTCAATGATGATCACCAGAGTCCAGCACAGGTGGACAACAAATCGTCTCATCTTTGCAAATAATCTTTCAGCAGCTAGTCTATATCAAGCAAAGATAAATATTTCAAATTATTTCTATCAGTGAAACATAAGCTATAAGCTCGTATAACAATTTTCCTCACACATAATTAGGTAATGTTTTTTGTCTCGACGCTAGCAGTATTTATTGTGTAGACCTTTTTTTTATAAGGCATTTTTTCGATTTCTGTTCATAAGTCATTGCTTTCGTTTTTGTTTATTTTAGTGTGCTAATCAAGGAGTGAGGTTTCGATACGGACAACAGGGAGTCGAACCGTTTAAAATATCGCTCCGGTTCCGGTTCAGGTTCACGAAATTTTGTTTTTAACGGTTCAGTTCAGGTTCAAGACTTTTCAAAAATTTGGGTTCAGGTTCGGTTCAGATTCAGTTGCACCAAAATTTAGAGGTTCGGGTTCGGTTCGGGTTCATCGAAACCAAATTTTTAAGGTTCAGGTTTGGTTCAGGTTCACTAAATCCAAATTTTGAAGGTTTAGGGTTCGGTTCGGATTCACCGAAAATAAGCGGTTTTTACCGGTTCGCGGTTCAGGTTCGGGTTCACTTCAAAATCTTTTATTTGGCCAAAAACTAAATTAGGGTTTTGTATCATCAAAATAACGAAATGTAAATTGCATACCCGAATCAATTAAGGTTAAATAAAATTGTAAAAATTCATTAAATTTGAAAAGCAGAAAGAATGTTGCAAAGGTTGGAATAGGTCAGTGCTTTATCGTTCTGATGATGTTGGTCGTCAGTACCAACAAAACGTCAACAAATAAAAAACCTGACTAGATTTAGTTGTGGTTACCGCAAAGTTACCGGAAGAACGAGAAAAAACTCAAGTAAGCAGGAAGAATGTTACGCATCGCAGCACATGTCTAAAGATTTTCAATAATATTTTTTAAGAATCAGTTCAGCTTCGAACATTGTTACTAAACGATTTCTGTTCAGGTTTATGTCCACAAACTATTATAGGTTCGGGTTCGGTTCGGGTTCACTTGCATAAAATTTTAAAGGTTCGGGTTCGGTTCAGGTTCACAGATTTGAAATATTAAAGGTTCGGGTTCGGTTCAGGTTCAATGATCTCAAATTTAAACGGTTCAGGTTCGGTTCGGGTTCACTGAAAAAAAGCGGTTTTTACCGGTTCGCGGTTCGGGTTCGGTTCGACTCCCTGACGGACAACTTCTAAGCGAGCTTGTCATAGCGTCTCTATAGCTTTCTTGCGTCAGAAAAACAAAAATGCGAAACTTAAAGAAATTCCATATCCTAAAAAACTTCTAAAAATTCTAGTCTACTGCAAATCACAAAATCAAGTAAATATGAAATCTCTTTTTTTATTTTATTTATTTATTTTTTTGATGTTGCAAGAAGTAATAAAATAAATCAAATAACAACATCGAAATAATGGCACCGTTGCAAAATGATAGCATATATACTGTAATATTTCAAATCAAAAGACATTCCATTTTTGAAAATGTTTTTCCAAATCACCTCAACGTTTTGCAATTAAATATTCCAATTTCTTGAGCGAATTCGTAAAGACGAAATCTCGTTCAGCTACGCAAAATTATAGCTGTTTAGTTGAAGTGCAAAAAAACGGAAATTGGTTACATCAGTTTCGCTGGGGACTGATCGAGAAGATTTATTCAAGAGCCGTTTTTTGTCGGCGAGAAATACCTCCCCATATCACTGTCACTCAACACTTGTTTTGAGGATTTCTTAGAACAGTTTTTCTAATACGAAATATCGAAAACTCATTGAAGTAAAAATTGCGAACAGTTCCAAGAATTAAAAATGCAAACAGTTCCAAAAATTAAAAGTGGAAACAGTTCCAAAACTTTGATCTTTTCAAACCCACGTAAGCTTAGTTAAAAGAACAAGATACGAAATTCTATTTTTGTAAATTTTGCATCTCCAAGGAAAATTTTCAGCAAGTTTTCCTTTGGTTGCTTGTGCGCAGGATATCACTGATTTTTAAATTTCTTAGCAATAAAAACTATCCAGCAAAAGTTGTGGTTCCAAACCAAACAAGAGTCACAATCAACATAAATAAATATCGTAGCAACAAACATTTTTTCTCAGGAATAGCCAAATAGATGGACCAAAAACTTGTCCCAAAGGCCCATGCTAAAAGAAGAGGCAACTACTTAGTATGTTTAGGTGCCGCCGGTCAAACGGTTGAATGAGAAACGAGGCTAACTATAGGCCTAGTATATCCTGGGTTATATTCCAGGTTCAACAAACCTTAGTTTTGTACGTTAGTTTGTCAATTTGCAAAACCTTGGTGCATCTTATGGAGTAATGGTGTTGAATATGTACCTTCTATTCTAAATATAGCCTAAGTTCTTTTCAAACAAACGTTTCAGGGCGCATCTAAAAATGTTAGTTGAAGGGACTACAATTACAAAAAGCTTATTTTGTGATAAAATATAGATATCAAATATTAATAAATTAACATGTTTAATAAAAATTTAGGGGGGTTTGAGCACCTTGGCGTCAAAAAGTCAAAATCAAACCTTCATTATACTCGCGTTATTACGCCGAATCGTGTAACAATTGGCGAGGCTTATCTCCGCAGCTACGCGCCTAGGGAACACAGTTCCAAAGAAATTGAAACCGTTGGCAGCACTGTACGATTTGACCGACCCGGGACTCGAACCCCAGATCCCCCACCGATAGCAATGTCTTATTAACAACTGAGCTATAGGGTACACCTTTGAATCCGGCAATGGGTTTTCGCCAAAAAAGGATCGATTTTTACCTTTGATTTGAGCATCAGTCGATTTTTGTGGATTTAAATGTAAAATTGTTTACTAGTAGACTGCGTTAAGATTATTTTCCGCCTATTCTGTCAGGAGGTTGTACAAAATCTACTTCAACCTCTAAAGATGCTGAGTTTAGATAATATTATGCAACAGCATCACAAAGACCAAATCCGAGTTCAAATCCTTATTTAAGAACTTCGTACTTTGAATTGCAGTTGTATTTTGTGGCTACTATCGTGCTGATGCTGCGCTGTTGCGTTATTAACAAGCCATTAGAGGTACAGAATTACATCTGCATGCAAGTTTTTGCAAAATTCCGCGTTTTGACTGACGTCGCTACGGCTTTGCATAAAATGATTATGTCGTGGGTGTTGACGTAAATCTACATAACGGCGACGAAGATTTGTTCCTAGTGACGTAATGAAGCTATCTTTTAGCTATCGCTGCTTCCACACCATTTTTTGGCAAGGCGTTGCATCTCTTTTACAAGTTGAAGTATCGGTAAGGTTAAAATTGCCGAGCTTGCTGGCATAATTTTTTGTGCGTTTATGTGTGTGTGTGTGCGTGCTTTGGTCTGTTTCCTTTTTCAGTTTTTTTTTACTACACCACTCTTAAAGGTACTTCAAGGTGTCGCGACCAAGCTTTTTGTTTCTTAATAAGTAGTGTTTTTACATAGCGATATATCTGTTTCAATATACCGTGTGGCTCAAAAAACGCTATTAATTTCGAAGTTTAATTACTGAAACTATTCTCAAACTGTTAAAATTTCGCACTGATATTTATTACATTAGCGTTGCTTAATTCACCCAGAAAATTTCAAACGTTCAAAGAAAACAATTTTTACAATACCTGTAGTGTATCACCAAATCAGAAAGCAATTATTAAAAACAGCGATGACGTGAAAATCAATACTTAAACCATATAGACGTTTTGAATAGAGCGTCTATGACAACGGTGGGCAAACTGCGGGTCGCAAGCCGCATGCGCCTCTCCGACGTAAATTTTATGGCTATTGTATTGAATCGTTGTACGGCATTACAAGAAAAAATTATACTTTAGAAATATCTTATCTCGTGTTTAAATTTGTTTTCATGTATTAATGAATTTTAGAGTGACAAAACAAGTAGGCCTATATGTTTTTGTAGAGGCTTATAGCCACAAGGCTACCTACGTAAATATATAAGTATCTCTCGGTCTTGAGAGTTCTTCGTCAAGGTGCTAGTCAGCTAGACTGGGCACTAGACGAAGTACCAACTGTAGACTGACGGAGTGATTATGGCTGTCCAGTTCGCCAACCTTTCGTCATTAACATATGCGCTGTAAAAATGGAACTGACTGACATGTAAGAAGATATGGTTCTATAAAAAGCGGCGCCGCTTGTACGCTAAATGGAAGAAGACGTCGAAAATTGAATATAAATTGAAATACAACATGATTCAAAATTTGATTCAACGCGAAATTCTGATTGCTAAAGAAAACTATTCCAATAAAGTATGTAATTTGCTAACTAAATGCAAAAGTCAAACTGATGTTTGGAAGACCACAAAATTTTTCGGACTATCAAAAACGAATTCCATTGCACTGCAATATCCTGCCCCATTTAGCCAGACTGATTTGGTCTATAATAATATTGATAAAGTAAACCTCTTTAACCAAATTTTTACTGAAATCTCTACTCTAGATGATGCTGTTTATCATGCGAAATTTACAGGCTTTGAATACCGTACACCATCTGAGTTCAGTGTCCCTGTATTTGAACCCTTTGAAGTCTTTGCAGTGCTAAAAAGATTAAAAACAAACGAAGCTTGCCCGATAAGTGATATACCTAATCTCCTAAAAAAATGCTTTCATTCACTCGCTACCCCACTCTCTCACTTATTCAATCGCATTGTAAATGAAGCTGAGTTTCCACAAATTTGGAAGGAAGCTGGGGTTCTACCGGTGTATAAAAAAGGTGAGAAAGCGATTCCTATTATTATAGACCAATATCCCTGCTTCCTGATTAGTCAAAAGTTTTTGAGGGAATGTTTCACTCTAAACTTGAAATTGCCAAATTCAATGAAAACAGTCTTTGGACATCTAGAAACTCCGGATTTAAAAAACATTTTTCCACAACTACGTTACTTGTTGACGTCAATGACAGACTACTCCGCGCACGCGATCAAAATACGTTTACTAAGATCGCGTAAATATATCTCCGAAGCTTTTAATCGCGTACATCATGGTGGTCTACTTTTCAAATTTAGGCAATTGGAAATCCAGGGCAACTGTTTGAAATTACTAACGAGCTACTTAAACAATCGTACTCAGTATGTATCTCTTTGTGATGTTCATTCAGATAAATTGCATACAAATTGTGGGGTGCCGCAAGGTTTGATTATCGGCCCATTGCTCTTCTTAATTTTTGCTAATGATATCCACGACAATATTCAATCTGATATAAAATTATGTGCTGATGACATCTCGTTGTTATATTCTGTTCATGATGCGACTACGACATGTAAAGTGTTAAATGAAGATCTGCAACAAATTAATATTTGGGCTAAAATGGGATATTAAATTGGATATAAAGTGGGATATTAAATTCAACCCTACCAAATCTGTGGTATTAATTATAGATTCCGTTATAAAGCACGAAACAAACACAACCTCAAAATTAGATAATGTTAATTGGCGAGAAGTTGACAGCTATAAATACCTTGGTCTAACTTTCACTAAAAATCTTCCCTGGCATCAACACATTGATAGTATTTGTGCCAAAGCCAGTAAGTTAATTACCATGTTACTAAAACTCTCCAAAGCAACTCAGAAGAATGTTCTCCTAACTCTTTACTTGAGCTTCATTGGATCTACGTTAGACTATGGTAGTATTGTTTTACGATAATTGCTCGAAGCAGGATAGCGATAACCTAGAAAAAATTAACCCAAATGCGTCCAGCCAAAGTAATACTAGGTTGCATACAAAATATTTCTAATACCAAAATACGATCTCAGTTGGTTTTACCATCTTCAGAGGTTCGTCGAAAAATCCAATTGTTAACTCTGTTCTACAAAATTCTAAACGGTCTTGCTCCTCCTTATCTCTACGACAATTGCCCAGCACTATTGCGTGACGCCTCAAGATACTCGCTCCGTCATCCATTCAATGTTAAGATTTCTTTTACGCGCACCTCTCTACTGAAAAATTCGTTTTTTCTCCGGGCACCAAAGTTGTGAAATACTTTTCCTCAGGAAATACAAGCTTCGACAACACTGCATGCTTTTGTGTGCAGATTAAAAAAATATTATGACATTAGTGTTCAGCCAAATCGATTACACTAGTACGGATCTGATTGTTTCGCACTCATTTTTGATTTAGTTTTGGCAAAAAGGAAAAGACTGCTCCGAGAATAGAGCACGTATCTCAGTTTTTCTAAGTTTTTGCCATTTTTGTTCGTTTCTTCTCACGCACTGCACTAAGCAGTTACCTCATATGTGTTTTTTAAAAGCAAGTTTGTTCCTGACTTTGGCAGCGTCGTTGTATCAATCACGTGTTTCCGTGCACCCTTTTTCTTGCGTTTAGCACTAGATTGGGCAATCGTTCGACTGAGTAGCCAGTTTACGTTTGAGTAGAAGAGATGGTTCGCAGGTGACTTATGTTCCGTTTACTTAACAAAATTTAGGTTAATTTTTGCTTTGAGTTGTCGCCTGCTGCCCTTTATGGTTTTATATTTCATTTCAATGCATGATTTTAAACCTGGGTGTGTCTGATTGGAAACTGGAAGAAAAAAATTAGACAACTACAAAGTGAAGGCCTTTGAGCTCCTCAAGGCCACCTACAATACGTTAAAGTCGTTCTTTAACACTGATATCAAATTTGTTGCTATTCATTGCATGCTTAGAATGGGCCGCAGTCCGTTGAACCTTTCCAGGTCATATCGTAAATGTGAATGCGGTAAAACAGAAAATGAAAAACAGTTTTTACTCCCCTGCCCATTATATGAAAAGTTACGTATTCCAACGCTTGATAAATTGAAATCAATTCTGGCTAATTCTTACAATAAACTAGGTCTAGATGTTTATTCACGAAACAGATACGTTCTAAATCTTTTGCTGGAAGGATCTGCTAAATTAAATGATTGATTTTTTGATTAATTTCTTCATTTTTATCTTCCTGTCACGAGAAAGTGACGGAGGTGCTATGCATAAGACAAATCCAGACTCGCTTAGGAGTTTCGCTTAGTTACTAGCAGTTACGACACGTGGAACGTTTTTTACCATTGTGAATATATGCTTACCAGTTATGTTTTATTATTTTTAATACATTTGTCAATATGTTTTAATATATTTTTTTTTGCAAACTATTATATTTATTTGTTTTGTATTTAGTTGCATGTTTATCCTCCTGTCACGAGAAAGCGATCAAAGCGCTATAACGAGCTCGCTTATTTAGGAGTTGCCGGCCAGGCGGCCACCTGTCTACCACACCAAGATGGGGAAGCCCGCTAAGTGCTTTTTCCAACGGCTCAACTAATAGACTAGTCGGATTGTTCTCCACACTGTCCCGTTTAGTGCTGAGCATCGAACAGGGAAGCTGTGAATACCAACTTTAAAGTCATTGGTTTGACCTGACTCGGAATCATACCCGAGTCTACAGCTCCAGAGGCAGACGCTCTTACCACTCGGCCATCTAAACTATTAAGTGTGCAAGTTGATCGTTGGTGCGTTGTTAAGGTTGAATAGCAGCGCATCTAGAAACTGCCAAGGTTGCCTTCTGTAAATTCTTACCAACTACTGTTTACGTTCGAAATAAGATAAACCTCAATAAATAATACAACCAAACAGCATGGACAAATATTTTTTTCAACAGCGGCCATAGTTGTATTTGAGTACCGAAGCGTTGTTTGATGCAGAGAGCTGAGCAGTTCAAGTCTCATCTCATCGTAAACTTTTCGTTTTGTATCGTGTTAATAGCGTGAGGCGTTGTTGTTTTAGTATTTTTACACGAACAATCCTATTGCAAAATAAGTATCTACTTGATTGCAATCCTCTCTCTTCTGAAAAAAATCTTGCATCCGCATGAGGACCTGCCATGCAGGTAAACCAGGGCCGGCGCCAAGGGGGGGGGCAAGGGGGCTTGACCCTCCCAATTGACATGGTTGGCCCCCAATTAACAAGCTTACTCTTCTGAAGACAGCAGCTTCCGTGCTTTCAAACTTTGGCCCTCCTCTAATAAACGCTTGGCCCCCCTACGTCGACTTTTCTGCCACCGGCAATGAGGTAAACTCTTGGTTGCTTGTGATATAGTAATTGACACGATGTCATTAAAGGAGTCAGATCACTATATTTCAGCTGGAAACTTCATTTGCCGTGTTGCTTACACTATGACGTCGCATAAAGGGGAAGCAATTTCATATTTTTGCTCAATCTCATGCCTTTTGAGGAGCATTGGAAAGGTTATGACTATTTTCGAGAGAGAAATTTCTGAAAAGATGATTGGAAAGCTTCGTGGTTATCCCAAAGGGGATCATCATTTAACAGCTCAGATGGCCGAGTGGTAAGAGTGTCCGCCTCTGAAGCTGTAGACACAGGTTTGATTCCGAGTCAGGTCAAACCAAACACTTTAAAATTGGTATTCACAGCTTCCCTCCCTGATGTTCAGCATTAAAGGGACAGTATGGAGAACTAGCCGGCTAGTTTACTTGTTTTACCGTTGGGGAAAGCATTTAGCGGGATTCCCCTATTTTGCTGAGGAAGACAGGTGGCAGGCTAATTCTAAGCGAGTTCGTCATAACGCTTCGATCGCTTTCCCATGATAGGAAAATAAATATGCAACTAAATACAAAAAAAACACAATACAATCTGAACTTTTTCTCATATTCTGATTAAAAACTTCTGGACAACGCAAAGTATTCTAAAATATTTCACACAACTTGTTACACAAAAAGCGACAAAAAAAATACGCTTTATTGAACAAACTGCCCAAAAAACAGCACTGAGGTAATGAAAATGTTGTACAGAGAAGTATTCGACGAAACAAAACGAATTGCTAACATTTACTATAAAGTCTTTGCTGTAGGAAATCTGAATTTAAAAAACAAAGCATTACCCATAAAAATTTCATAATTTCTCCGTTTTGGCTGTTTACAGTGAAAAAGTTAATTAAACCAATTTAAAGTAAATTCCACTCAAAAATTTTGACCAGTACTATGTATGTACATTGTACAAGCTTTAGATAAAAAGGGTTGTTGCAGGTTTTGTGGATGTTTGCTCTTGCGTTTTCGGTTGATACTCGTATACAGCGTAGTTCATGAAAATTGTACAATTACTGCTTTAATCTGCATTGATATGAATTCACAGCAAATTGTATCGGAAAACTTGGTTTATTAAATTACACAAGCCGCCTGCTCAAAACTGACAAAACAGCACCAGCACATGTGATGTTGAATGGCGCTGAAGCCAAAGCAATTTTCTTCGGTTAGGCTTAAAATTCTGTGAAACATACGCCAACATAATTGGATTTATGAAACGGACACCAAAATTTGTACAGATTAAAAACTTAAAGATCTAGAAAATCAAGTAGGCAGGTTTGCAAAACTATTATAATTTTAATTAAGAAACAAAAATAATACTGATTTGAGTTAAAAACAACTTTGTCGTTGCTGTTTTTCCACGTATCAGCGCCATCTTAACTCCATAAACTGTATTTGCACATAATTGCTATTCAACACAGTTTCGTACTTTCGTTTTTTCTTCGCAAAAAAACTAAAATGTACCGCTGAAATTTTCAATAATATTTTTTATTCTTTCAAATCAAATCTTCATTGTACTCGCAGTATTACGCCAAAGCGTGTGACGAGTATAGCAGGACCCAATCTCCTCGGATAAGCGCCTTGGCAACGCAGCTCCAAAGAAACGTCGCAGCGATGGCGAGCCGTTGGCGACACTGTGTCGATTTGACCGGCCCGGTGATCAAACCCCAGATCTCCCGCATCGACAGCAATCATATGTACTAAACAACTAATTTTGTCGGATGTTTTTTGTATTTTTTTCGTGGAATAGTTGTGGAAAATTTGAAGAAGACATCGGAATGTGAAATGTTTACGGAGTGGATAAATACGTATCGACCTCCAACATCATTTGCGTATCATCTTCCGAAAAGCGAATTTTCTGGCAAGTGACTTCTGTTCATTCACTTTTTCAAAAAACAGAAGCATGATGCTTTTAAATAGGCACATTTACTGCAAACGTCTAGTGACTGATGCTAATCTTTTTTCTAACTTGTCATTACCGTTTTTTCTCCGTTAAAGTTTCTTTTCTTCAAATTGACACTTGTAAAATCATGTTATAAGATGATAGTCGTGTTTTCGCTAGCATTGAAGGCTAGCCAACATCTGTTAGATTTGAAATACATTGTAATGTAGGAATGTGCCGAGTCGAGTCCGAGTACTCGGCCGAGTAATAAGGCATTACTCGGCAGAGTCCGAGTATTAATTGATACTCGGCCGAGTGTTAAACCATTTTCATTTTGACCTTTCTTTTTGCTTTGTATCCGAATTTGGGTCGAAATTAATTTTGAGTCCATATTTTGACGTCGTAGATACTCGGATTCGGACTCGGCCGAGTAATGTCGTGAATACTCGTTACTCGGCGAGTCCGAGTAATTTTCCTCAAGACACATCCCTATTTTAATGCATCAAACTGTTCAAGAATCAACAAGAAACCGTTGTCGGTGATTTAGTTATTGAACCGATCATTGGAAACAACCTCTCTTTCCAATTAATAAACGATAAGACATGAGCAACAGTGTTTATGCACAAATCTGCAGCAATAAAATTGGACCAAAAGTAGTGGATCAAACCACTGCTGGATAGAATTACTAACAAACTAGTAAAAGATGACGATACTACACATACTAAAGTCACCAAACCCAACCTCTTAATAACAGTTGTAATGTCCCTTAAACCAACCGTACTTTCTTCCGAAGTTCTTCTTGTGAGAAACACTCTTTTACCTTGTGAAGTTAAATGCAAACTCAAAGGATAGACTACCAGGCCTAATAAAGTTAGTTGAAAGAATGTGGTGGCAACAAAAGATCCAATAAGTAGAGGAAATGCTTGCTTTGCAAAAGTTAATTTAGTCCATACAACAACACATCCATACTTGGTTATTTCAAAGCTGTAGGTTAGTACAAAAAGTGGAATTAAGCAGATTAAAGTAACGTATATGCCAACAATAATTCCAGAGCTTAACCAGCGAAGAGGTGTTGGAATTGCATTTTTTAGCAGAGGATCAACATAAAACGACCTTTGACGAAACCATATAATGGTGTAGGCAATAGCTGTCCCAAAGAACAAAGTCATGGCATTGACCCATCGGTAAGCGATGCAGTATTTGCTTACAAAAAGCTCCAGCATTTGACTTACGCAGCTTACAACTACATTTGCTGCTGATATGGTTATAATATGATTTACAACGAGTCGTTCTTTCGTCGCAGTTTTGACGTCGTAGATAACCAAGACCACTAGCACGTAAACACTTATCATAAGCAGAATTGAAGTAGAATAACGAGCTGGATACAAATAACTGTAGTTTTCTGTAGTATTCCCGAAATTCTGATCCGCTAAAAATGTAGCGTTTCCGTAAGCTTTAGTGGAGACTTGATTTAATAACTGCATTTCTTGTTATCGACAAATATTCTTACCCTGATTTTTATTATCAATATTCTTATATTCATCATAAATATCTGCAAACTGCATTATAATTAATCAGACACACATACTCGATTTACCCATATGCGACGACGCGACGCGCGGCTCGCAACAATTTTATTTTCACACCTTGTTTGTTTCATGTTCCTGCTCACCGACCACGCCTTCCTGTATTTAATTTTTCTTGCATTATGATGGTTGTCGCGTGTCTCGTATCGATCAACGCACCTTAAGGCTACAAATCCAGCTAAGAGTAAGCATTTACAACCTCTGTATACTTGCGCATTGGGCAATTAGACATACGCATTCTGTCACATAATTTTCGAACAGTTCTGAAACACGGCAGTAAAAAATGTTCTTTTCACAATGAAAAGCTTCAATTAATAAATTTGCTTAGATTTTTCTATAACGGGTCCTTTTTCTGCTTGAATGGCTTAAAAACGCTTTAAGATCAAGTGATGGAAAGAAGTAGTTTAATTATTTCTGCTCCTAAATTCAAGTTTCAATTGACCGTATAGTACTTTAATTTGGATTCATAAATATTTAAAGAAGACTGCTGCCAAGTGTGAAATTCTACCTATTCATTTACTGCAACTGCCAAAATAAATGTTCTTTGCAAACCAGATGTTTGCGGCAACGAGCAGCTGCTCAAAGTCAAGAATAAGACTAGCTACAGTTCAGCAGCGCTACGATTAACAGAGAAGATTTTTCTTATCAAATATAACAGGGGTCGGGAACCTATGGCTCGAGAATCATTTGTGGCTCTTTTCGTGACGGCATATGGCTCCCATGAAAACTGCAACATTTCAAGGCGAAGTTTACTTTGTTACCAGATTTCAATTTCCATTTTTGACCAAGGTTCATAGAAACATTTGTCGATCTGGCAACACAATTATTAACAGCTCTTTTCGTTTACTAGTAACAGTTAACAATTCTTATTTGCTATATTCGACAATTATTACCTAATAAAAGCTAGATATTCTTCAACTTTGTTACCAGTGACGGATCCAGGGGGGGATATGGAGGATGCATCCCCCTCCCCCAGCCATTTTTAAGAATGCTTTGGATAATTAAAATTTTTCCATAATTTCGAACCTCTTCATAACAATATGCCTTAGCCGCCTTAAGCACGCATAATCAAAACTGGGCATACAAAATGCATCATATTTGGTGAAGCACTTAAAGTCAAGCGCCAAAAACATGAACAAACTTTGCCTGAAAATTGTTCAAAAAGCACTAAAATGGCCATTACAGTATGCAAATTTTCAAAAAATTTCCGGGGGAGCTTGCTCCCGGATCCCCCTAGAGTCGTTTTTGTTACTTATGTTGCTTAAAATAAACTCTGCTGGAAAAAACTACGCTTGAAAAAGCGACGAAATTCGGTGCCTCTTCCTGAAAAAAATTCTGAATACGCTCCTGACACGAAACGTTTTCAAAGGGTTTATTTACGCTCGTTTTCGGGTCTAAACATCTTTGTATCTAGTTAACATTCAACTTATCTTAAAATCACAACCCCCTCCACCAAAACTTTGTGGATCCGCCCCTGTTTGTTACACAGGGAATTTTGATCGTAGGCCTACTTATTCATCTGAATTTCCAACTGAAGCTTACTAGCAGTTAAGTTTACTCGTGGTTTATCGAAATCTATTGTTATTAAGTTGCTTATTTAGTAACTTGAGGAATCACATACAAGTTATATCTGGTTATTAGACTTCATAATAAAGCACTACAGAGATGTCCAAGCAAAAGAGAGATAACGATTATCGTGGATTTCAGCTTGAACGAACAAAGAAATTTGCCTTTGTAAGGGGAACAGAGTCTAAGGTGTATCTGATATGCAATGCTCAAACTGCGTCGATGAAACGGTCGCATGTAAAACGGCATTTTGATAAATGTCAGTGATTAAAAATATTATATGGCTCTCATGAAAATACAAATAAAAAATATGTGTCTTTACTGGCTCTCTAAACAAAAAAGGTTTTTGACCCCTGAAATATAAGGTACAAAATATGTGAGTAAGAATGGCAACTACAGTTTTTCAAATAAAAGTCTTCAAAACAGTAGCGCATTTCCGGGGGCCTTTGTGCTATGCCCGCTTTTCTGACTTTGCCTTTTAGTAAAAAAAATGTTGCTATGTGACTGAATTATGCCAGCCTCTTTTAATGACTTTTACACTTTATGCCTCTCTGATATTTGCTTTGAGTTTGAATGAAGTTTAGTAACTTCAGTTGCTTTTTTAATATCTTCTTACAGGCTCTCGGTTACATTACGCCGATGGCCGACAGTATAAGGCTACAATTCGGATATCAGTCTTCAGGGCGCATATTTCTATTTGGTTGCGCAGGAAATTTTTTGTTTATTCTATTACCACAATTCTACCCCCTCCCGAAATAGACATAAGGAAGTTGCATAAAATCAAAACCTATACCAGCATCGAACCCCGATCACTTGCCCCGCAGTCCAGCATTCACTCACCGATTGACCACGCTGCTGTTGCCGCTGCTAGTGCAATTTTTCTATTTATACTCGTTTCGATCGAGCCTTTTCTTTATCTGTAGAACCATTTCGAAATATGCCTCCCAAGCTTGAAAAGTCTGCTCTGACTTGTTACTGCAAATCTGCAATCCATCTCCAACGGTATCAGGGAGGCTCTGGCGTTGTAGCACAACAAGAAAAAAGACAAAACCACTCTCATTTTTTTCGAAGCGGAACAGCGCTGTTTCGGTATCTTAGATCTCATCAACAGCTTTTAGGTATGATATGATACGTAACTTTTGATTGCTAAAAAGCGTCCGGGAATCATAGCCGTAATTTTTACTTTTTTGGGCGCGTTCACACACAGCGGTTTTCGCACCCAGACACCACACTTTGTTTTATTTTTTTGAACGCATTTTTCAAAGTTTTGAAATTTGTTTCAGCGATACAAAAACCAACATTGTTCACTTTTTCAAATTACTGAAAGAAGTTTTAAAATCTTTAAAATTGCGTTCACAGTAACAAAAAGAAGCTTCGCGCCGGCTGATTGCGAAAACCGCTCTGAGTGAACGCGTCCTTAGTGAGCAAAAGTAATTTTATTATTTGAGATCAGACAGTGCAATATTATTGCAATAACAAAAAAACTCTAGTCTTCATTAAACTTTTTTTTTTATTGCTGCAAAAAGTAATAAAATGGTATCAACATGAAAATAATATTAATAATATTGTCGTTACCAAATAACATCGTAAAGCATATATAGGTGGGCTACAGTAGCAGTACAATTCAATAGATATTCCATTTTCGAAAATGTTTTTTCAAATCCCCATTATGTTTAGCAATCAAATATTCTTAACATCTATAAATTAAAAATCTTGCATTGAGTAAAAAACAATCAATCAAATCCATCTTATTCCAATTTTCTAACTCTTCAAATCCAAAAATTTTTTAAATTACAAAAATCTATGTCCCGTTTGAAATGACAGCATATCCAACTAAAAACTTCATTCCAAAACTGATCTACAACCAGGCAGAAAAAAATTAATGCAAAATTGTTTCAATACGTTGCACACAATATGAACAAAAAGGCGATTCCATAATACCAAAACCATGCAATTGCACATTAGTTGCAATAACTCTTGGATTCAATTTTATTTTAATTTTGAAAGGATCGTGGTTTAGTTTTACTACTACAGAAATAATTGTTGTAATAAATGGTTCTCCAGTTGATTGCCCTCCACCAGAGGTGGAGAACCTATGGTACGCGTCAGGGGCGTAGCCAGCGGAATATTTAGGGGGGGGCAAATTACAATAGGTCTAAAACTTCAAAAAATGATCTGTTCAGGCCAAGGCGTTAGGCTCACGCTGTCTTCCCGCATTTCGATTTTTGCCTCAAGTTATTGGTAACCTATTTATTTTGTTTTCGGCTGAATATGGAGTTAATTATTTACTGTAGACCTATGCAGGAAATCCGTAAGTTCGCTGATCGCTACCCTAATACCAGTGGCGTACGCACGGGGGGGGTCTAGGGGGTCAAACCCCCCCCATTGAAGATTTTAAAAGAAATGAAAACCTCTTTTTTGGGAACGAACCGCCGTTTTTCATACAGAGACAGCCGAAATTGCTCTTATGTTTTTCTGTGCTATCCAACTTGCTTATAAAATCTTGAAAAAGTTTCATTGTGATACAATAATAGGTTTATCGGTGGTCAAAGTTTCCTGGTGCGCTGCGCTTGACGTTGACGATTGCAGAAAAAGTGAAACCTTTCTCTTTTGAAACGAACCGACTTTTCTTCGTGCGGAGCTTGCCGCAACTGCTGTCATGTTTTTCCGTTCGGTCCAACTTTCTAATTTAATTTCGAGAAACTTTTATTACCATGCGAGGCAACGATACCAGTATTTCAACTTTTCTGATGTGTTTCGCTTGAACTACATTTTTGTCATCGATGCTGCTGTGAAGCAACTGGTAAGCAGGAGCTTCCTTAAATACGGTGCATCTGCAGTAACTATGGCCACACACAAAAAAAATCAAATCTTTACTGAAGGCCTACTCGTTTCATTAACTCGCTGTGGTACCGAAGCGTGGTAGCGAGTGGCGGGACGCGAACCCGTGGCTTAGCGCCTGGGCAACACAGCTTCGAAGAATTGTCGCAGCGGCGGCGAGCCGTTGGTTACACTGTGTCCGATTTGACCTGCCTGGGAATTGAACCTCAGACTTTTCGCATCGATAGCGACATCTTTAACACTGCGCTACAACCGGCCGGTTTGTTGAAAAACTATTAAAATATAACAATTATATTGACACTGCCCTATCTAAGTGCTGAAAATAAAATAAAAATACTGTCAAGGAAGACCAGACCAACAAAAGATTTGAAGAAGCCCAGGAGCGGAACGGGGGGGGGGGGGGGCAAAATTGTTTTTACGCACCGTAACTGTCTCAGAAGCTGGAGTGCTCTGTTTCCCAAACACCCCGATTATGTGCTTGATAGTATATCATGATATCGACGCTGTGATTTAGGTGAAAAATGCTTAGATAATATCGACGCTGTTTTTGACCTTAATCACATGATTAGAGATTGCTTTCGCGCATAATTTATTGTAATTAAAAAATGTTTCGGTAGTAACGGCAGTTTTTTCTCATGCTTTACTGTCTTCAGTTTTCAAGACAGGGTAAACTGCCCCTTTCATAATGAGTGCATATTAAATGTTTTCATCAAGGTTTATATGCGTTGTTTATATCAATGTTGGTTCTTGAAAAGGTTTTTTTGGAGGGAAGCAATTACCTGTTTTACCCCCTGGCTACACCCTGTTTGTGACGTTGCGAAAGCTAGCCTACTTTAGTCAGTTAACCTTCTTATGGCCCAAAAATGAGGTCAACTAAAATTTTTTCAGTAAATTTTTAACCGCGGATTAACAGCTTGAGTTTTTGTGAAACGTTTTCGCTCCTAAATGAAGCGCAAAGAATCAAGCAAAAGTGTGAATGAAATATCTGGATTGTTTTCTTCGTTGTGGCATTGTAATAGCTGTGACGTCACTGAAACTTTCGTCAATTCGATGACACGTCGCTAAACCTCCCCCCCCCCTCCCCCCCATTGCAAAATCCTGCGTACGCCACTGCCTAATACTAATCAAACTGCCGTCTGTACGGCATTATTAATTAGGAAAATTCAACGATTTTTGTCACCGTATGGTATTCACGAACAAAAAATACATACCCTAGAGAATTATGGGCCAGAAGTATTCGTAGCTACTTCTACAACACTTTCCTGCACTTGCTGCCTATTTTTGACAACCAGCATCTTACGTACCACAAACTTAAAATCCTGCAACAATGGATAACACTTATCCATGGACTTCTAGATCCATGACTCATCCATCAATCGGAAAGTTCAACGAAAAACGCCCGGGCGCCTAGGCGCTTCACATACGAACGATCATTCTTTTGACCTTATTCAACATTGGTGACAACCCGACGCATGGACACGCAACCTTCTTCTGACCCATGGATCTGTAATCACACACTCGCTTTCTCGTGCTAAGTTCTCCGATGGCTAGCAATGCATTATTCATTCCAGCAAAAGACAACCCTCTGCCTTGCCTTGGAATTCTTCACTTTCTTGCGAAGCCATCGTCACTCACAGCAAGGGAAGTACTGTGGAACCAGCATCGTAAGTACCACAAACTTAAAATCTTGCAACAATCAATAAGACTTATATATCAATCAGAAAGTTTAACAAATAACGCCCGGGCGGCAAAAGCGCTTCTCATACGAACTATCGTTCTTTTGACTAATTCAACATATTCTTTTTAAGATAATTAATTTTCAATTGAACATTCTTTCCTTTTGCTTGCCATATTCGACAGGGGCGGATGCACCCCCCACAGGCATTTTCGACATTGCTTTGAATGAACGAATTTTTTTCATAATATTAATCCTCTTCAAAACAATATGCCTGAGTCGTCTTAAGCACGCATAATCGAAACTGCGCAAACAAAATGCATCATATTTGGTGAAGCACACAAAATTAGGGGCCAAAAAAATAAACAAAATTTGCCTGAAATTGTTCAAAATAAAGCACTACAATGGCCATTGCAGTATGTAAATTTTCAAAAAATTTCTGGGAGAGCATGCCCCCGGACCCCTGGAGTAGTTATTGTTACTTAAGTTGCTTAAAATTAACTCAGCCGGAAAAAAATTACTTGAAAAAAGTGACGAAATTTGATGCCCCTTCCCGGAAAAAATTTTTGAATGCGTCTCTGACATGAAACGTTTTCAAAAGGCTTATTTACGCCTGTTTCCGGGTCTAAGCGTCTTTGTATTTAGTTAATTTTCAACTCAATTCAAAATTACACCCCCCTCCCACCAAAACTTTCTGGATTCACTCCTGATATTCGATTGTTTTTTTTTTTGCAATACAATCTTGCTTTTTCTCTGTACTTACGTACACTTAAAATATTTGATCCTATTGCGCTGTTATGATGCAATAATACTTGACAAAAGCTTTTTGTGGAAGTTACGAGAAAATTCAAATGGCGCAAAAATTAGTCGTAGAGCGAGACAGCGCTGTTTCTGGCTATTAGCCTTCATCAGCCGCCCTCAGGTAAGAAACATTCATCTTCCAGGACGAATGATCTTGCCAGGATTACTCATCCCTTCGGATAAATATTTCCTAAAGAATTTAACTATTGTGGTACGCATATCCACTCGTGTGGCTATGTCACCATTCCAGTCAAACTCCTTACGTGGCCAGGGTGAAGAGCAAAAAAGGACACTGCTTTTTAGTTGTTTGCTCTTCACCCTGGCCACGTAAGGAGTTTGACCGGAATGGTGACGTAGCCACACGAGTGGATATGCGTACCACAATAGTTAAATTCTTTAGGAAATATTTATCCGAAGGGATGAGTAATCCTGGCAAGATCATTCGTCCTGGAAGATGAATGTTTCTTACCTGAGGGCGGCTGATGAAACCTAATAGCCAGAAACAGCGCTGTCTCGCTCTACGATACGATTTACTGGAGTGCTTTGCACTGTTGGTGATGGAGTGCTGTTATAGCCTCTGACCCAACAAGAGGAAGTCGTCATGACTTCCCGTCCGGTAGACCAGGAAGGACACTGCTTTTTGGTTGTTTGCAAAAATTAGTCGTAAATGAAAAAGTGGCGGTATTTTATAAGAATGTTTTAATTACACTTCAGATTAGGTTTCGCCAAAAAGGGAGGCCGGTGGCCCTCTCCCTGGCTACGCCACTGGCACGCGTGCCAGATGTGGTACGCCGCAAATTCTTTTCTGGCACGCCAGTTGATACTTTTATAGAGCTTCTATTTTTACCACTGAAAACAGGTAAAGACCAAATAAAGATCTTCACGTCAGAGGCAAATTTTTGGGGGAAATGTGGGGGATGCATCCCCCCCACCAGCCATTTTCAAACATGTTTTTGATGAATACAATTTTTTCATAATATTAAACCTTTTCGATAACAATCGAAAATGTCCGAACAAAATGCATCATATTTGGTGAAACACTCAGAGTTAGGGGCAAACAATTTTTAAAAATTATGCATGAAAATTGTTTAAAAAATGCTTAAATATCCACTATAGTATGTAAATTTTCAAAAATTTTCCGGGGGAGCATGCCCCCAAACCCACCTAGGCCTTTTTTATTCTCACTATGATTCAAAATAATTCTTATGGAAAAATACGCATGAAAACACATCAAAATTTGGTGCTTCCACCCTGAAAAAGTTTCTGAATACACTGCGGACATAAAAACAATTTTCAAAGAGCTTATTTACGCCTTTTTTGGGTCTAACGTCTTTGTATTTAGTTAACATTCAGCCTAATCCAAAATTTCATCCCCTCCCACCAAAATTTTCTGGATCCGCTCCTGTTTCACGTCCGTATAGAGCTACTGTTTTCCTACTAGTCTACTATCGGGTGTCGGGTGAAGACCAAAAAAAAAGGTCTTCTACGTCCGCTGAACCCCATTCATTTCTGTTTTTTAATGTAATGGCACGGCTTTAACTTGCTAAACTTTATTTTCAATATTTTGGCACGTTCGCCAAAAAAGGTTCGCCATCCCTGCCCTATACTATCTAGAGTCAAATTATTTCACCATCGAATTTGATGCTTTATCGGCCTTCTGGATTACCAGTTAATCAAAAGATTTTTGTTTCACATATTTAAGAAATCAACATTTGCATTATCAGTCAGTGTAGACGATGCTCTATTTTCCCAAGTTTCCGATATAGCTAAATACAATGTTACGTAATCCTTGCTTGATCGAGAATCAGAAGTGACTGGATATTTACAAGCAAGACTCGAAAAGCGCCTGCAGGCCTAATTGTCATTTCCATCTAGTGGCTGTGCGCGAAAACAAATACCGGCATTAATAAATTTAGAAGGAATAAGGGATATATTTTACGTTTTTATTCAGGCATAGAAATTCTTTTCTTCTGCATTTTAAGAAATTAGTGTTTTAGCTGCCTGAATACTCATCTTCAAAAACAAAAAGGAATATGTTTTCTCAATGAACGATGTGGTAAGGACAAATTGGAACTACGCATTGTGATATACAATCTCTGACGCAAGACTTTTCAATGTCTTTCCATAAAGATACACCTGAATCATTCAAAAAGCTTGAATGAACTTCCAATGCAACGCTGTTATAAAAGTTGGTAAATGCGGCATATTTGCACCACCTTATTCAGTACTCGAAGCGAGGTTTATTCTGCTAATTCTTTCCCATTTAAATCCCAAATAAAACCATAAACAATTTAGTTTAAAGATTTTTAAAAAGGTGGAAAAATTTGTGATGAAATCATGAAAAGTTTGAACAGTAATTTCGGAAAAATGAGTCTTTTCAAAATTGTTATTTTACTGTCATAATATGGTATCAAACCCTGGTTCTTGTTTTATTGCAGACGTGTTGTGTAAACCTATTGGAAATGCGTCTTGCTCGTTTTAAGTGTTATAACTGCCTGCAAGGCATTGTGCTTTGTATGAAGTTAATTGCTGCTATTGCAAAACCTTGCTACCATGCTATTCACAGTAGACTTATGTCACAGTGTTCAGATTCTGATACACAGCTGCAGCAGTACGGCAATAGAAGTGTAAATATTAGTGTGCTCTTACTTAATGTTTCTAATCTTTTGTTGCAATTTAGAATGCTGTAAACTTAATTAATTAAAGCCAATGCTTTGAGCTAATTGGTTTGTGACAATTTAATTAACTAAAGAAAAGGGATAAACTGCTTCGGCCTGCTAACAGCTCAGATGGCCGAGTGGTATGGAGCGTCTGTCTCTTGAGCTGTAGACTCGGGTTCGATTCCGAGTGGGGTCAAACCAATGACTTTAAAATTGGTATTCACAGCTTCCCTGCTTGACGATCAGCATTAAAGGGACAGTGTGAAGAACAAGCCGGCAAGTTTACTTGTTGTGCCGTTGGGAAAGGCACTCAGCGGGATTCCCCCATCTTGGTGTGGTAGACAGATGGCCGGCAACTCCTAAGCGAGCTCGTATAGCGCATTGATCGCTTTCTCGTGATAGGAGGATAAATATGCAACTAAAAACTAAAAAAAAAAAAACTGCTAAACTCGACGTAGATCCTAACGCACCAAAATCACATCAGGTATATAAGCATTGGTTAGGCACATTTGAAAGATTTCTTCAAGCAGTTGAGGTAGCTCGAGCAGAAGGTGCTCCAGAAACTGACAAATTCGGACTCATAGTCAACTACCTTAGTTAGGAAGTATATGCATACATTGAGGAAACGGCAGATTATCAACAAGCTATAGCCATTCTCAGAAGAGCTTATGTCAAACCTAAAAATAAAACAATGGCTCGCCATTTGCCTTCTACGCGACTACAGCAGCCTGGTGAAAGTCTGAGAGAATTCCTCAAGCAACTTCGACAAATAGCGAAAGATTGCAACTTTGAAGCTGTAGATGCTAAAACTTACGAAGAGCAAATGATGCGTTTATAAAAGGTTTGGAATCGAGCAACATGCGACAATGAATTTTGGAACAAGAAGATATTACACTACTGCGAGCATTTGATCTCGCTCGATCACTTAACCAAGCACAAGAGCATGCTCTGTCATGTAGGGAATTTAGCAGCTACACAAGAAGTTACCTCCAAGGAAGATCAAACCAATGAAAACAGTTCAACAGCATCTGCTACGAAAATGTTGCAAATAAAAGTAATTGTTTTTTTTTTTTTTTGTGGCAAAAACAGTTCAACAGCATCTGCTACGAAAATGTTGCAAATAAAAGTAATTGTTTCCGGTGGCAACAAAAAGCAGAAGTTATAGTGAATCTGATTAGAAGTTCATCGAAGAAGAAGTCACAAAACTCGAAGATGGCGTTATCGAACCTTCTCAATCATCATGGAGAGCACAGGTACTAATAACAAAAGACGAACGCCATAGAAAGCGCATGGTTATTGACTACTCGCAAACAGTAAATCGCTTTACTTACTTGGACGCTTACCCTGTACCTCGTATTGACGAGCAGATTAACGATATCGCGAAAGCGAAATATTACAGCCCTATTGATTTAAAATCTGCGTATCATCAAGTACCGCTCGCTAAAGAGGACCGCGAGTTTACGACCTTCGAAGGAAATGGCAAATTGTATCATTATTGTCGTATGCCTTTCGGTGTGAAAAATGGAGTTCTGCTTTTCTAGGATTGGGGGTCGCAATCCCGAACCGTATGATTTAAATTGAATTGTGTAGTTTCGACACAAGAAATTTATTTACATTGTCTGGTTACATTAAATTAATTGCGTGGTTAATTAAATTCTTTGGTTTCGACACAAGAAATGAAAAACTATCAAAGGTATCCAGTCCATTCTGGCCAGTACTGTATATAATGGTGTCATCCGCAAATAAGGAAATTTTAACATTAAAACTTCCTATCTGGAGGCCCACATAGGCCTACTGATTTAGTTCTTAAAACACTTGCTAAACGTTTAATACAAAGAACAAATAGGGTTGGCAAAAAAGGATCGCCTTGTCTAACACCTTTATGTATCGCAAACGAATTGGACAAGAAAGTGTTGTTTGTCAGTCTGCAAACTGGACAGGCGTAATACGTTTTTATCCAGTGTAAAATAGGCGATCCAAACCCATATTTTTAAGCACTTGGTAAATAAATTCCCATTAAAGGGAGTCGAACGCTTTAAATATACCAACCGCTAAAATTGCACCCAAAGTATCTTCAACATCAGCGAAATCCATGACATCAAACAAAAGGCGAATATTATTGCCGATGTGTCAGCCTTTGATGAAGCCATTTTGACCTGGTTTAATCAAAGTATGTGACTTTTCATACGATAATTATGGTAGAAGCAATTATCTTATAATCGACGCTAAGCAAAGTTATAGGTGGATAATTTGACGGTAACAACAAGTCTTTCTGCGGCTTTGGTAACATTATAATAATGCCTTCATTTTGCATGTTTGGCAATTGCCCTTCTCGCAAGAAAAGCGAACACATTCTAAAAAAAATGACTTCAAGTCATCCCAAAATATTTTATAAAATTCAGCAGTAATGCTATCCGGCCCACGTGATTTGTAGTTAGACATAGCTTTCAGCCTTCAGGGCAGCATGGCATTCCTGTTCTGACATACGAACCGAAATACTGTATCTTCAGTCTGATCTTTTGACAAAACTGGCAAATCAATATTAGACAAATAATTGCCAAGTTGAATGCTGTCAACATTGTTGTCATTACTTGAATAAAAAGATTTGAAGTGCGGTGTGAAGACTTCTAAAAAAACTACCTGTTCTGTCACCAAAATTCCTTTTGTGTTTTTCATCTTATTTATTGATTTATTTCCCCTTTAATTCTTTTCTAAATTGAGAAAGTATTACGTATTTTTCCCCACATTCAACCCATTTTGCGTGGCTACGAATTGCAGCCCCTTTTGTTTTTTCCTCAATCAAGCTATCTAGTTCATACTGACAAGACTTGATGTCAGCAAGCAAGCTGTTTAGTTCATTCAAGTTGTGGCAGTCCAGTGCATGTTGCAGCCGCTGTAAATGCACGCGCAGTAAATTTTGCCGATGCAGAAGCATTTTTTCCCTCTTGGCACTAAATCCGATAATGCATCATCTGAGCACACACTTTATAGTGTCCCGTAAGTGTGGATTGCATGTATTTGAAGGATGATTTGTTCGGAATTCACCGATAACATTTTGGATTACCGAGGCAAATTTTTGTCTTGCAGTAGGCAAAAGAGTTATTAAACTTCCAATGCCCGGTATTTTTATGAATATCTCTTAAAGATAATCTAATTTGCACCCATCTGTGATCAGAACGCACACTTGGTAAAATGGAGGCGATTTGACAGTCGGTAAGCAATGAATTAGATATCAAGAAAAAATCTAGTTTAGATGCTGCGAAAAGATTACTTCTGAACTCTCGTAAAGAGTTTCTTGGTCAAGTGCAAGAAGCGGAAAATGTCAGCAAAGGCCTAAAGTTTCCGTATTCGTATTAACGGCATTACTGGCCTTGTCATTACTGTGTTGTGATGAACCTCCCAATTTATCAAAGTCATTATTTAAAACTAAATTAAAATCACCTCATAATATAACTTAATATCTGAGGTCGAAAAATTTTGGAGTTGATTGAATAGATTTGAGTAAAAGGCAAGGCTATCAACGTTGGGTCCGTATGCATTCTAGGCGGAGGTTTCTATTTTCAATGCTGACATCTACTAGTTGCAAGCGACCTTGGTCATCAGTGCTTATATGTCATTAACATGATATTTCAACCCGCGCTAAAAGCAATTGCAACACCTTTGGAACGAGTAGTTCCATGATTCCATAAAACATCTCCACCCCATTCCTTCTCCCGCTTCTCCCGATTCCATAAAACATCTCCACCCCATTCCTTCTCCTATTCTTCGCAAGCACAATAGGCATGGGTTTCTTGCAAAAACACTGTGTAAACTGGACTAGATTTTAGAAAATGCCAAACAGACTTCTGTTTGATGTTATTACCCAAGCCCCCTACATTATAGCTAGTAACAACCAAATCCATTATGAATTAGCAATAAAAAGGTGACAGTATAGCAATGTAACACAAACAGTATTCAGCGAAAAAAGACGCAAAGCTATTGTACAATTTATAACTTCGTTCCGGGGGCAATAAGTACATTTTCGTTACACTTATATCTATGTCGTATTCAAATTCACAGCCGTATTCACGTACACATGGAGTCGTGCCGGTAAAAAGTTAAACAGATTTCGAGAAAAATCACAATGAACGGCATACTCGCGGTATTACGGTGAAGTGAGTAACGAATAGCGGTGTCTATCTCCGTGGCTTAGCGCAATACAGCTCCGAAGAAACATCGCAGCGTTGGCGCGTCGTTAGCGACTCTGTGTCCGATTTGACCGGCCTGGAAATATTCAAAAATGGTCAATAGTCTAAATTGTGCCGAGCGAAACCAAAAACTATAGGAAGAAAACGCATTCGTTAAGTAATAGTAAAGAAATTGGGTTATTTTAAAATCATAGAACTGAAACTCGATTGTGATTGAAAAAACTCTCTTCCAGTCAGCAGCTCCCAAAAATATGCATTAAATCGTACCGGTTCCGGCCAGGAATCGAAGTCGTTTAGAAGGATCTATAACGGCCTTGATTAACAGCCTACTTCACCTGACTCGTAAATATTAAGACCCCTGTGGTTGCTTTAAATTTTTAAAAAAGACTTTTTCTTAGTTTTGATTTCATTTCAAATTAAGATTTACAACTTCTTTTTTTAAATTTATTTATTTATTCTTTTTTTCAAGTCACATCACTGCAGCTTAGGTTTTTAAGTAGTTGAAGTATGCGCATCATGGAAGATGACCTGGTTGCGTCTTTCATGATGCGCATTGTAACGATATAACTGTTTAACCTGTTTTGTTTTAAATGCTTTGTCTACTGTAGAAGGTTCTTGACCGATGCGTTGTTTTCCGAAGTTTTATTCGTGGGATTGTTTCGTAGGGTTGCATGGTGAAGTCATAATTTTCTACTGACGTGTTTTTTTCGTGAATATTCTGGACAGATTTCTCCATTACGTAATTTCACTGGGTCAAAATTTGTGCTTGTGACGTCACAATTGTATTTACTATAGTTTAGTGTGAATTTTTGCATGTCATATGATTTCTCTTCTTGTTTCTTTTTAAGAATGTTATAGAACGTTCTCGAACTTAAATTTAGAGTATAAATTGGCGTGAATTTTTGATCTTTAAACTATTCGAGCGTAGTTATTCGAGTGTCGATTTAGTGTGCGAAGAGTAATATAAGCAATACTGTTGTATGCCCTTGTTGTATAGTGCCATTGAAATCAGCAGTGGAGCTTGTGTTTATTGAAAAGTAGTACGGTGAGTACCGTAGCTAAGTGAGTTAAATTGGGTCGGTTATTGTATTCGTTTGGTGAAGAGGATTTTGGTTTTTCGTGAGGTCAGATCTAAGAACGAATTAATTCCTACGGTTTGTCATACAATTCTTATCGCTCGTCCAGTCAGCGAAGTAACACAATCTCCTATTTCGCGACACGCATACTTCAACTACTTAAAAACCATGCATCATGAAAGGTGACCACGAAGCCAGCTTCGTAGCCCAATGCATCGACCACTTGGCCAACTCCATTTGCAAAATCTACAACTTCAAAAAGATTTGCTGGTTATTGATCTCTTTGCTGACATCTTGTGAACATCGATAATGTTTCGAATGAAATAAAAAAAACATCTCATTTGAAAAGGTGGTGTCTATTTTGCCGTTATTATTTTACCGGTAGTAGATCCTGATTGGTTAATTTATTCAAAATCAGTTATGCGTATAAACGCAAGCCACTCAGGATCTAGCCGTTAACGGCAAAATAGACACTGGTTTTAAAAAAACAAAAATCATCATTCAAGTGGTTGGTTTACTGTAAGTGGTCAACAGTTAAACAAAAAGATTGTAAAAAATACGAAGTTACATCGCAATGATTTTTGGATAAGGCTACTACACAAATTGAGATTATCTTAAACAATACTGAACAGAAATTTCAACAGATTGAGGAAGACGGCGAAGTGAGTTTTCGAACTTTTCGAGTCAGCAGTTGCTGCCCGGAATACATGTCAAAAAGACAAAATGCGATCGGCTTCAACAGTGAATCGGACCCGTCACGATCTGTTACCTGCTCGCGGTACCGCTAAGCCACGTCGTTGACATTATAAGAGATTATAGCATTCTAAATAATTTTGTTATTCTGCTATCGAAATTAAAACTCTATTCTCTCTCGAATATGAAAAATTCCAAACCTTAAAACTGTCTTGGTCTCGATACCTAGCTTCGAGAAGTTTTTTTGAACTTCAGTTGAATTTCTGCAAAAAAATTTTGTACTACCTATATTTAAGGAAAAAAGGGTGTAAAAAAATCATTACTCAGATCAAAAGTAACCTTAAGTCCGCAGATGTTCGCTTTGATTTAAGGAGTATTCGTTACGTTACCAGTTAAGTCAAAAGTTCCTCATCAGCGGAAACTTAATTCTATTTGCTCTCATGTGCAGTTTTTCTTCAAATTTTATCCAGTGCAGTACTTTTTATTCGTTTCCACCTCGCACGCCAATGAAGTTGACGTCACTCTTGCACCCTATACATGGGGGTGCCAGAGCCATATACAAAATAATCCTACACCTTCTAATTTTTCATATTAGTTTTTTGCGTATATTTAAATAGAATTTGAATAATGTCTTGCTCCTGATGAATGCCTTTAGGCATGAAACAGTCTGTAGCGCTGTTGATTACACACTTTTCATGACTTATTGACTGATATTTATCTGCTCTGATTTTCGGAACAAACTGCATTCTACTTGGTTACGCAAGCAACCGTTTACGTTCATACACTGTACTTTTGAACCCTCGATGGATTTTCATGTTACCACCAGCAGCTACACCTGTCGCTTGGGGTCCAAGCACCCCTGATCTGTAAGCAATGATCCATAGGCCTATCCTTTAACTTCAACGGTTTTGGGGTTTATCTAAAAAACAATTGCACTTACTCCTTTCGCTTTTACTTAATCTGGGCTCTTCGTAACTGACCCTGCAAAAACCCATCCGTGCCAAAAAAGAATTGCACAGGAAGCAAATCACAGCAGTATCAAAATGCTTATATTAAACACCACGCAAAAACAAAATAAGTCAAAGCAACAATCAATTAAGTGAAATGCAGCATGTTCTAACAAAAAATAATAATGTTCATGAATAAAAAAATATGGTTACGATTGGTTGATTATAATTCCGTCACAAAATTTTTAACGAAGTTTGAAGTGGTTTTAGAGTGAACTTCTTTACATCTCCGCACGCCATTTTTGTACAAAGTATAATCAAGACTACAGTATGACGATTAATTATAGACACTTATTAAAGATCTATGGTGAAGTGTATCACTTGGCTACTTGTTCGGTTTATGAGATTGCATTTTTCACATACCATAAAGCCCAAAGATTTAAAGCCTAAAATATTCAATGAAGAGATTTTAAGGCATCGATTAAAAACCGACCGCGAAATGCCGCGAGATCCTCTAGCGGTAGAATAGCAGATACAGAATTTGTATAACTGTTTTCAATGGAATAGCTAGCTTTGCAGGCGTGAGAGGAGCGCTTCAGCATGAATGGAAGATCAACGTTTGCTGCTGTGGCAAAAGCGCGAGGCTCGCCACAATTAGAAAGACCCAACTGTTTGAACTTTAAAACGAAAGATAATATGAAACGATTCGAAGTTTTAGAAATGTTGAAGAACTAAAGTTTCCTTTATCCAAACTTGTGGGGTTGGCAGACATGAAATCTAGAAGCACTGATATAACATGTAAGAAAAGAGAATACGTACTTAAATTGGCTGAAAAATTGAAAGATGTTATATACAATTTGCGACTTGGGACTATATGAGACGGAAAATATTAATGTCATGGTAGGTTGGGTCCCTATTCCAATGACCAATGACGATGTACATAAAGAACTTGAAAATATAGTTGGAAAGAAAGTTAAAATTCAGCCAAAAAGAATAAAGATGGACTTCTTTCAGGAATAAGGATTGCCTCTATTCCTAAAACTATGCTTGAAGAAAATCCCCTGCCCAGCTACATTACAATAAAAGGTAGTGAAATATATGTTACATATACGGGACAAACTGTGACTTGCAGGTATTGTGCAAAAACAGGGCATGTGCAAAGTTACTGCACTAAAAGACTGCGAGATTTTCTACAACTGGGCAATCAGACAACTCGAATCACTACTCAAAACGCAGATGACCTCACGATGAACCGAAGCAATTCCACCAGCAGTAGTTCCAACAAACCAATCAATTTAAATAAAAGAAAACAAACCTTCAGCAACTCAAACCTGAAAACAACCGATGTGCTACCCTCTAAACAAATACAGATGGCATCTAATAACCTTAACGATACAGAGGACAATAACAACAAACAATCGCATTCAGCAGAAGAAATGGTTACTCAGCAAGAAAATAATACTCTACCAGATTTAAACCAACCTAAAGCTCAAGATGTGCCAAATTGGTGGCAAATGGCTTGCCAGTTTCAATGCTTTTCTTGTAAAGCTGCGATCTGTACAGACGAAAAAGAATTTAAAACAACTTGTAAAGACTGTGGAGAAGAACAGTTAGTAGCTAACTTAGCCATGCTGTTCGGATTCTTCGACGAACAAGCGCTTCTCTGTGAAATTGAATGTACAGTATATCTCATGCCCACACTGCTACTCAGACATGGTAAGACTTCCTTGTTGTGGACAATTTCAACCAGACATGAGAATAGAACATAACATATTTGACTGTGTTAATTGTTCCAAATACTCAGTAGTGTGTAGATGCAGCAACATTAATTGTTTACCACCTAAATCAATGAGCTGGAGACGTAAAAAATTTAACTGTGTCCAGTACACGATTCATTGCAACTGCGGCAGAATTACATATCAAGACCTTAAAAGTGCATATAAATGTCCATGTGGATTTGAGTTTGAGCACGATATGGAATCTGGTGTTAGCACGTTTTGATTAATTATTATTGCTTTACTTTCATTATTATTTATGTCTTGTGTTATAGCAACTTTTAACGCTAATGGTCTAAGACAAACTTATAAGCGAAAAGCTGTATTTCACTATCTCAAACAAAAAAATATGATGTATTTTTGTTGCGAGAAACGCTCTCCACATCTGCTGATGAAAATTTACGGAAATGTGAGTGGGGAGGGAATATTTTGTTTTCACACGGAAATAGCCGCTCAAATGGGGTAGCTATTTTATTCCACTACAAATTTAAATTTGAGCTGTGTTCTGAGCATTCAGACTCTCATGGTGGATTCCTACCAACTTAAATTAAAGTAAAAGAAAATTCATTTCTTCTTGCAAATGTGTATGCACCAACTAAAGACGAGCCAATTTTTTTCGATGGCTTATTTTCAACCCTTTCCGATTTTTCCTCGCTAGATTATATTTTAGCCGGGGATTGGAATGTTGTCTTAGATAATCAGATAGATAAGGAAGGGGGCCCAAAACATGCGAATAAATTATCAAGGGAAAGATTAAAATCCTATATCAATGGTTTTACCTTATGTGATATTTACCGTGAGTCAAATCCGTCGCGAAAAGCTTACACTGGAATCCAGTCTCAGCCTTACACTGCAACCAGACTTGACTTTTTTTAATTGATCGAAATCTTCGGCATCATATCAAATCTACTAATATTGATTCTAGTATATATTCTGATCTCAAAATTGTCACGATTACTTTAAATTTAAATTGTGAAGAATGGGGAAAAAGCTATTGGAAATTGAACAGCGATATTTTACTAGATGATAAATATGTGGCGCTTATAAAACAAACAATAAATGATTTTCCTCTCAACAATCCGGAGGGGCATGTATCACCGCACATTTTGTGGGATTCTTTTAAATGCGTAATCCCAGGCGAAACGATTAAATATTGCACGTTGAAGAAAAAGATTCTCAACGAAAAAAGATTATCGCTGAGTCGAAACTGGCCATGATGGAATCACGATTAGTTAATTGCACTGAAAAACATAAAACCAATGTTCTTAGTGGTGTTAACAATACTCAAAATGAATTGGATAATCTTATTGCTCAAAAAGCAAAAGGTGCTGCAGTCAGAAGTAGAGCGCGATGGATGGAATGCGGAGAAAAAAATAATAAATATTTTCTTGGTTTAGAGAAACGTAACAGAAAAAAAAAAGCATTAATCGCCTGAAAAATGCGCAAGGTATTTTAAATAATGAAAAAAATAACGTTTTAAAAGAGCTTGTACATTATTATGAAACACTTTATCGTGACAATGAATTGTTTAATGAAAGTCAGTGCTACGATTTTATTAAAATGACATCGTGCCTAACTATTAATGAGACGCAAAAACTTCACTGCGATTCCCCCATAACTGAAAATCAATGCTTGAAAGCTATTTGCCAGCTGGCCAACAACAAGTGACCGGGACCGGATGGTTTTTCCATCGACTTTTACAAATGCTTTTGGGATGACCTTAAACATCCATTTATGGAATGCCTAAAATACTCCATCAGTAAGGATCAACTCTGCAAATCTCGGCATGAAGGGGTCATAACCTAGCTACCTAAACCAGGAAAAGACCTTCCTCTTGCCTGTAATTACAGACCATCACGTTATTGAACTGTGATTAGAAAATTATTTCAAAAGTGATTAATAACAGATTGTGTCCATTGTTGCCCTCTCTAGTGAACCAGGATCAGAGTGGTTTTATAAAAGGTCGCCATATTATAGACAATATACGTTTAATGTTTGACATTATTGATTATGCCAAGTGTAAAAATGTATCAGGTGCGGTGTTATTTGTCGATTTGCAAAAAGCTTTTGACTCTTTGAATTGGTCATTTATTTTGGCTATGCTGAGAATTTACGGTTTTGGTGATTTTTTAATTGGTTTAATCAAAATGATATACAAAGAACCAAAATGTTGTATTACTAACAATAACTTTTTAAGTTCTTTCTTTAATGTTAAAAGAGGGGTACGACAAGGTAATCCCTTGTCTCCTACCATTTTTGATTTATCTATCGAGTATTTAGCAATTTTGTTTCGACAAAGTATTTCATACAAAGGATTAACCTTCCAAAACCATTGTTTTAAAATATCTTTATTTGCTGACGACACTCAAATTTATTTGAATGGTAATCCTTCTCAGTTTAAACATGTGTTTGATATTTTACGTATATTTACGGAACGATCTGGTTGCGAAGTCAACATCGATAAATCTACAGCATTTTACATTGGGTCAAGTAGAGTTAATGTCATGAAACCATTTTCGATTAAGGGATTAAAATGGGTTACAAATACAATCAAATATTTCGGTGTACATATTCTAATACAGACCTGTGGTATTAATTCCGTTATTGATCAAAATTTTTCGTCGATCAATGATAAAATCAAAACAGAATTAAATATACGGTCATCAAGAGGATTAACATTATTGGGAAAAATTTCCGTTTTAAAAAGCCTTATCGTACCGAAAATAATGTTTAAAGCCGCTAATCTATCAGTGATATTTCCCGATTCTTACTTTAAAAAAATTAACAAAGTTTTATTTAAGTTTATTTGGGGTTCCAAGTGGGAGAAAATTGGAAGGTCACAGTTATGTTGTGATACTGTAAATGGGGAAGCTAAAATTATTCATATCAAGCAACACATGTTGGCGTTGCAATTTAAGGGAGTAGTAAAATTAATTGACGAAAATTACACAGCCGCATGGAAAACATTGGAGAATTTGTGCATTGATGAAAACCTGTTTTTTTGTATTTTGCGTTCTAATATGAAGATGACATTATGATGATTACCAAACTGGCATTTTTACGTTTTACCCGGTGTACTTTATTGGCTTTACGATCTACCATTGACGTTTCGAAAATCTGCGAAATAAATTTTTGCGGCTAAATAAAGCAGTAAAATATCAAAATAAACCAATACTAATAGAGGAGTTCTTAAAAGTTGGTATTTTTCATTTCAAACAATTGACTGATTCGAATGGGGAAATAATATCCTATGATGATTTAGCACTGTTAAATGGTATGAATCCAAATAATTACAGTTTTATAAAACATGTCAAATTGATATCTGCTATTCCAACGCACTGGATCGGGGAAGTACCCACATCAGACGAACTTTTATGGGTTTCAAAGGAAAAAGCTAAGGAAATAATTATTTACCTCGGAAAATCCAGTAAAACAGTTTACATGTACGGTGCTTAAGAAGCAAATCGAGATTGCTACCAATAAAACAGCAACGAAAGTGGTGTGATGCATCGCGAATCTTACCAAATAATGTCGACTGGAATAAAATATATGAAAATGATTATTTTGCTACAAATGAAACAAAGTTGAGATCTTTTCAAATCAGATTAAACTGGAGATCTATTGTGACTAATGTGCAACTTGCTGGATTTGGTATTGTTGACAGTAATTATTGCGTATTTTGTTCTGAGGAACCCGAAACAATTATTCATTTATTTTGTACGTGTAAATTTGTTGTGACTTTTTGGCAAGATCTGTCCGATTGGCTTTCGGTGAAACTACATCACGATTTTAACTTGGAAAACCTGCGTAAATTATTTGGATACGAAAATTGCTATAGAGTATTTCACTTTGTTAACGGATTACTTTACATGCACGTTTTTTAGTTTATCGATGCAAGTATTCTAAATCAAGACCCAGTATGGTACAGTACCTTAGTTTTCTTAATTCAATTAAGCAATCTGAATATGTAATAGCTAAAAAGAAAAATAAATTGGAGTTACACTTTCAAAAATGGGGTCAACTATGTTGAAGTAGAAAGGAGTTGTTTGATAACAATGTTTAATTTATAGAGTGTATTTATCGTATTTGTTTTATTATCGCAAAAAAAAAAAAGAATTCGCATAACCACTTGTCACTCAATCTAGTTCACTTCATTTTTTATGGATCTAACGTTTGAGTTCACAGTTGCAGATTGTCTCGGCTTATCGAGTGCTAAGCAGCTCCAGCAATTCAACTCTGTTTATTTCTCCATTACCGTCGTTGTCCACCACGTTTATCATCTCTTCAAACTGCAAAAGCATTACAGCAAAGTAAATGGCAATCTCAAAATTGTTCAAATACAAAAAATTGTTCTGCTACAAGTATGCTGTAAATATAATTATTATTATCGCTTATAAAAGGTACGTCTGCGATTTATGAATGCGCGACTGGCACACGAGACACTGTCAGCGGGCCGAAAATGTTGAGCCCGACCCTACCCGAATCCGAATCCTAATTCATCAGCTAGTCTGAGCCCGATTCAAACCCGAAATCAAAAACATCACTTTAAATTTTGAAAAAAATTTAATAAAAAAGAAAATGAGTTTTACCCATCCACAGTAACAGCGGTTACGAACATGTATGTTTATGCAAGGTGTTCTCTTTGCTTTATTCCATCAAACGCGAAAACCTTATCACTCACTGAAAATCTTGATTTGCTTCGGCGTCCGGCCCAATTGAAGCCCGACAATTTTTCAAAATCCAAGTTTGAGCCCGGCCCGAACCCGATCCGAAACGCCCGAGCCCGATTGACAACACTGACGCGACAACCAATACAATACAAGTAAATGAAGCAGGGTTTCGCTCGGGTGATGAACAGGAAAATCAACAAGGTGCAAAAAATAGTCGCGTCGCGCTGCCGCTTGCCCTGCATCGGTAAATTCGTCTTAAAAGTTAATTTCGTTGCAATTTTTTTCAAAGTGAATTACGATGTTACGTTCGATGCCTATTTGTCTTTGCCAGTAAAAGCGGTTTTCGGTGGAGCGGCCGCCTGGCGGCACGATGTGCCCTTGGGCATTATTGACATCGGATTTTATTGGTACACGCCTCATTTTTATTTTGGTAGCCCACATGGTTTCTTTCATAAGTCTTTTTTTATTTTATTTCTACGTCTTCAACGGTTTTAACGCGACAACAATAAAGCAAAAAAATAAAGAGAGTTTTAGTGTGGTCGGTACGGAGGAAATAAAACAAACAAGGTGGAGCAAAAAATTGTCCGTGCCGCGGGTCGCCTGCCGCGTCCCGGTAAATATAGCGTAAAGGTACATTTACCGATACGCGACAAGCGACAATTGTTTATCGCACTTTGTTTGCTTTATTTTACTGTTCAACGATTCCGCGGAAAACCTTCTGCGTTCACTTACATTATAATTTTTGTCGCGTTATCGCTTGTCGCGTACCTGTAAACGCACCTTAAGTTGCAACGCTTTACTTGGTTCTGGCTTTACTTGGTTCTGGCGTGAGTTGATTTACTATATTAACTAATAGTTGGAAAGTTTAGTACTTACCATTGCGAGTGGAATATCATTTATTAGAAAATTATTCCAGATGTTTCGAAGTTCCTTCACGTCAATACAGCCTCTCCCTTTCCGGTCAAAAACGCGAAAAATGTCAATAAGATCTTCATTTTCATTGTTTGCTTTATCAAAACTGTAGAATAGAAAAAAGAGAAGCATGTTTTTGTGAATATCATTATCTCATACATCTGTGTGAAATTGAGTTGTGTATCAAAGACTTAAAATTATTGTCTTGTCTACCAAGCACACAGCCAGGCCAATTCGATAA
Organism: Trididemnum miniatum; assembly: GCA_964006365.1. Taxonomy (NCBI): domain Eukaryota; kingdom Metazoa; phylum Chordata; class Ascidiacea; order Aplousobranchia; family Didemnidae; genus Trididemnum; species Trididemnum miniatum. The sequence goes on along the minus strand of OZ023248.1, from coordinate 13,398,695 downwards.
AAGCGTCAGCTTTTGCAACGATGGATTTCGATTCTGTGTGGGGTCAAGCCAATCATTTAAAAACTGGTACACACAGCTTCCCTGCTTAAAGTACAGCATAAAAGAGACAATGTGAAACTCAAGCGACAAGTTTACTTGATGTGACTTTGGAATAGAGATTCCCCATCTTTTAGTGGTAGGCAACCAGGTGGGCAGCAACTCCTAAGCTAACTTGTTGTAGCGCCTCGGTAGCTTTCTAGTGAGGGGAGAGTAAACATGGTTCTGATATCAATTTATCAATACCAATCACTATGCTTGTTCATGTTTCAAACCCCTAAAAGACTTGCCAACATAAATAGTAAGCATTTTGTCAAAAATTGAAATACGAATCACTGAAGTAAACATGCATTCGATTAGCTCAATTGTTAAGCGCACGCTTGTGGCGCGGGAAGTCTGGGGTTCGATTCCCGGGTCGGTCAAATCGGCCCAACGTCAGCAACGGTTCGCCACCATTGCACTTCGGGGCTGTGTTGCCTACAGGCGCTCAGCCGCGGAGACGGGCACCCCCACTCGTTAAAGGCTTAGGCGAAAGGGTTAAGGTTAACCAAGTACAATAAAATTTTGATTTGATTGCTTTTGATTTAGTTAAGCTTTGAGTACCTATACCTATATCTATATGATTATGAACTATAACCTATATGATTATGAACTTCTAATCTGAATTTTGGGTCAAAATTTTTTGCTCTTTTATACTGCGGTAAAATCGTGTGAATAAATAACTCAAAAACGCACTCAGATGAGAAAGACTACAACAAACATGGATAGAGATAACGTTGGAAAATAATTACCAAGGATGCAACAAAGAGGTGAAGCCAGGCTGTGAGTATATGCCGTACTTCAATATTTTATAAGCTTTCCATTTTATTGTATACTTTTACGTTAAAGTTAAAAGCAATTGGTTTTCTGAGAAACTGAATGTTTGATGACGAATCCTGGACTTGTTACATGCTGGCAAAAACAAGATTACATCATCAATTACTACCGTAGGTCTCTGAGTGGTTTGTAGATTTTGCAAATAATAAAATATGAATGAGACTATGAACATAATTGCGCACGCGCAGACTCATGCGTTCTGCGTATAGGAGATATTGGACCTACATAAGGGAAAACTTTATGCAGTGCTTTTTACATCAATGTAAATATGCGCTTGCAAAAATTGAAAAAAATTGCTTGGCTTTGTTTAATCTTCGTATCATAAAATAACAATAAAGGTGCTTTGTCGATTTTTGGTTCAGTTGCCGCATTTTGACTCTAAAAATAGCAAAATTTTTAATTTCAGAATAACCCTACAGCAAGATTTCTAATTTTACAAGCCTAAATTTTTACGTTTCGTCCTTTTTCTGTTTTTGTTTTGTAGTTAACATTTCTCACGTTTTGAGAGAGGTATGTCTTATGCGCTGCTGCTGACTTATAACTTTACGCAGGAAGGAAAAATATTCTTCTTGCTTTGACAGCAACGAATGACGGCATTATCACAGAAGCAGTGCATGAGCCTTTTTTAGCAATAAAGCCTACCAAACGTGATTGAGACCCAGAAGTTCTTTTGAAATTGTTTTTCCTGGTGTCATTTTTTTATGTTTATGAACTGTTGCATTATAGCAGAATTGGTTTTTCGTTTATGAAATATAAAATATAGGTTGTATTCCCTCCTGCTAAGCCTTCTATATAGTGTCAGTGTCGAAGTGGCCGGGATTAATGCGCGTTCCACAGAATGCAAATAGAGAGTTTCATTTACTCTGTTTAATACACTTTGTACAGGTTAAAAGAAGCAAAATAACAACAAGTTTTGATATCTTTGGGTTTTACTTACTATCCAATCATGATGATAAACTCGTTAAAATCAATTTTTCCATTTTCATCCATATCCACTTGATTGACAAGTTCACGGAGTTCTGTGTCACTTGGATTGTGACCTAGTGTACGGAGCAGCGTGCGGAGTTGCTTTGAACTTATGATTCCACTGGAATCCTAAAAAATATATGGAGGCGAGCCCATAGCTTACAAGGATTGCAAAGATTTGCCTTAATGTAACTAGTTTCCTGGCTGCAATAGTTTGGCAATCTATTCGTGCGAAAAGCCTTTGATATTGAATTCATTGGCCTAAAAGGCGATACTTCGGCGTTACTTCTAACTGTATTTTAGCGGGGATATGGGTAACCGGAACCTCTTTTTTATGTGCAGCATTAAAAGTGCTTTTGGTAAACAAACTGGCAGGTACACTTGTACTGCGGTTGAAAAGACCAACGCGGGATCCCCACTTCTGAGTGGTGTATATACGGCAGGCAATTTTAAGCAATCCCGTGATTACACATTGGCCGCTTTCTCGCAGCAGGAGGATAACGATGCAAATAAACAAAAAATGAAGTAATTTTTTTTTTTCGATGTTTTGCCGCAACATAGAAAAAGAAATCTGCAATCATGTACCCAATAATGAAACAGTAAGAACACAGCAAGAAGTCAAAGTTGACAAAAGCAAACACAGCCAATTAATCGTAAACAATTAATATTTTATGTGGTTCAGTTTTACGAAATAACAAGCATGTTAAAACTATATACAATTTATGTAACCTGACACGGTGATTACAAATTGGTCATTTGCAACTTACATTCTGAACATTTTGAAATTGCAAATTTTTTTGGATAACTACCATAGCAGGGTTCTTAACTTGGGATCCATGAATCTTTAAAAAGATTCATAGATTTCGCGATTTAGGGGTCCACAGTCCCCCCCTAAATTAAGAAACACCCTACAATGAGTTTACACTTTGCTTCTTGAATCTGAATTTTTGAATAATAAAGCCGGCCAAACTTCAAACCAAACTCTATTCAAGGAAGACAATTGTACAGTTCATGCATGAGCCTCACTGCCCAATTTTAAAGAATAAGGCAGAACATGCTCATTTTAAAAACGTATGAAACTCAATTTACAGAGCAGATTACCGTAGCTAATAGATACACATCAAGCTAATAACAGCCTTAACTACAATTTCAAAAAGCGAAGGTAGCATTTTTTCTAAATTACGAGCGTTTGAAAATGCATTAAATAAATTGCATTTAATGCCCATTTGCAAGAACATTGCATATTCTGCAAAATCGAAGTTCAATTTATTGTGAGCAAATCAACTAATTCATACCATTATAAAAAGCTTTTAAAAATTCAAAATTTAGGAACTGCAATGAGGTATAAGTTTCTTGCAAACCCGTAATATTTGATTTAAATCACATTGCTGAACAATACGTTATCGGCTACCATATTTTACGCTTTGACGCCAGCTCAACAAGCAAAGTTGAGGTGCGTTTACCGATACGCGATAAGCGACCAGCGGCAATTTTTCACGGCACCTTGTTGTATTATTTGAGTGTTTAGCGATTAATCGAAAACCATCTACATTCACTTGCGTTATAATTTTTGTCGCACGTTGCGTGTCGGTAAACGCATCTTTAAAATGTATTCAAGAGTATGAGGATGGGACAAAATTTCAAGCTGGAATGAAACAACTTACCAGCATCAGATTACGGTGGCCGAGTGATCCAAAACTGGACCTCTGGCGAGACGTACTTTGACCAATTGACTAGTGACACGTCATTAGTCGGTCTTCTCTTCTTCATTTTAATCCTTCTGTCACGAGAAAGCGACGGAGGCGCTATGCATAGAACAAATCCAGACTCGCTTAAAGAGTTGCCCTTGTGTTTGAGCTTTCCGCCGAACTTTACTTCGGCCATTGTACCATGCCCCTTTTGACTCTGCTTTTTGGTAAAAATAACAAAACTAATGGTACCAAGTGACTGAAATATACCGGACTCTTTTGATAGTTTCTGTAGCTTATGGCCAGGGGCGGGTCCAGGGGGGTAGGATGAGGGGTATGCATCCTCCCACCAGCCATTTTTAAACATGTTTTTGATGAATACAATTTTTCCTTAATTTCGAATCTTTTCGATAGCAATAAGCCTTATGCCTTAAGCACGCATAATCGAAAATGCGCGAACAAAATGCATCATATTTGGCGAAACACTCAGAAATTAGGATCAAAAAATGTAAACAAAATTTGCCAAAAAATCATTCAAAAAGCACTAAAGTAGCCCATACAGCATGTAAATTTTTAAAATTTTTTCGGAAGAGCATGCCCCCGGACCCTCCCTCGAGCTTTTCTTGTTTCTCAATCAGCTGCAACTTTGTTCGGCCGAAAAAAAACGCTTGAAAAAAATGTGGAAATTATGGCTCCCCTCTTTCAAAATTTCTCGCAACGCCACTGTACATAACCTAATTGCCTTAGCCACTTAAATTAATTCCCACACACCTTAGAGTAATATGTATTTCAGAGTTTTAATTTCTTGAAACTTTGAATGGCGATTCAACTTTTTTCGCAACGTCGCATGTGCAAGTATAGAAAAAAGAGAAATTACCGAGCAACCCCTTCCGTGCCAAGGCATACTAAATAACTAAGTTATTTTCAAATCTTCGAACGATGAACTGAACTGTGATTAGAAAGATTGCAAAGCTTGCTGAGCACTTCGAGTCAGCAGCCACTTGATTTAAACGTTAAATGCGATCGACTCAGTTGGGAAACGAACTTATCACCATGGCTCTGTAACCCAATGTTGCTGCCCCTAGCGGACCTAATTCTTTTTTACAATAATTACAAAAGGAATTAAAAAATTTATTGATATGCATCATATGTTGGGCATTTTTTGAGATATTCAATTACACGTTACCTTGTCAAATCTTGCAAATGCATTTTTGTATTGTTCTATCCTCTTTGGTCCCATTTCACAAAGTATATCTTCAAATATTCCCTGGGAAAACAAAAAATAATAATTTTTTGACTAACCTGATCTTAGATCACGTTTTAATAACTCCATCGCAGGCAGTGGTGGCATACTTGATGGTTTTTCTTAGATTGCAGATACTGTAATTTCTTCGCTGATTTGGTGATTTAAACGATTTTAGACTTGTCCGCACCATTTTCTGGAGCGGCAGACTGAGGTTATATTACAAGCAGGGTCCGATCAAACATTCAAAAAATGGCGTTCACAGTTTTTCTTCACATCTAGGCCCTTGGCATTTAGAATGTTATGCAGAAAACAAGCTAAGAAGTTAACTTATTTGGAAAAGTACTTAAAAAAATTTCCCTTACACTATAAGCGTCATAGATATGCATCTGCAACTTCTAAATCACCAAGTTATGGACCCTACGTCATTTTTCACACTAGCTGGATGAAAACGCAACCAAATAAGGTCCCGGAGATTCGGTAAGTTAAGTTTATAGTAGCTACTAAAACTTCAATGTTTAAACGAGTTTTTGTTGGCACAAAGTTGATATATAATTAATAGGGTGGCATGAAGAATTTTGCTGTGCCGACGCACTGTCTGTCAGCGATGTGGCTTGCAAACAAATAAACATACAACCTGAACTCTTTGAGGGTCCGATGGTCCGACACTCATCAACCGTTCTGTCAACCGTCTTTGTTTTTCTCTGGGTGTCACTGGTTTTTTATCCGGTACGACACCCGTTGCCGTAGCAACTACCGATGTAGAAAGCGCTGCAAAAATTAAATTTCAGTGCTGATCATGACAGCTGAATTTATGTTGGTGAAACGTTGCATTATCACACCAATTAACAGAATCACAAGCCGGTTAGCTCAGTTATTAAGCGCACGCTATCGGTGCGGGAGATCTGGGGTTCCATTCCCGGGCCGGTCAAATCGACACAGTGTCGCCAAGTGCTCGTCACCGTTGCGACATTTCTTCGGAGATGTGTAGCCCAGGCGCTAAGCTGCGGAAATCGGCCCCGCTACTCGTTACACGTTTCGGCGTAATACGGCGAGTATAATGAATATTTTGATTTGATTTGACAAAAGTTGTATTTGAATTATTGTACAGAAACTTAACAACAGGAATTGAGGGGAACTGCAAAATGAGCTTGCATTCTTTGAGTCATCAACCTTCCGACATATATGTCAAATGCCATCGACTTCAGCCGTGAGTCAAACCGTCACGTAGGCTCTGTAACCTGCAAGCGGTTCGGCACAGACCGCGTTGCTGTTAAAGTCTGCGGTTTAATTGTTCCCCGAAACATTAGCTTCTACTTCTCATTGAAAACTTCTAGGTGATGATGGTTGCTGTTGTTTACTTTGAGCATATAGAAGTTGAATTGACATTTTTGAAGGCAAAAATTTTTTCTTCTATACGTTTTTTACAAGTAATTTTTTCTGTGTAATGTTATTTACCTTGACCAATAGACGATCTGGTAGACCCAGTCCTTGGTTTTGGTTTTAGCGCTGCGCTTGAATCTTTGCTTAATTTTTTTTGGCTCCCTGGAGCGTTGTTTTCGGATGTAGTAGAAGACTGCTTAAGAATGGAATTGGTTGAGGATTTGGAGTCAAAAATTCCGTTTTTGCTCGAATCCGTGTCAATGTTTTCTGAGTTTTCATGATTTTTAGAAGATCTTTTCACAAAAGTGTAAGGGATTTTGCTGCTGTTTTTATCCCGCTTAGATTTTTCAGATGTTTGGGAAGCAATGAGATTGTTGTTCATCATGTCTTTTGACTTTGTTTCATCAACACTTTTCGAAATAATTCGAGAAAAAGGAATTCCTTTTTTAGTAACAACTTCTGATTCCCGCCTTTCAATAAGTGTAGGCAGCCTTGCTTCGCAAGAGTGTACTTCCCCCGGTAGTCGGCTATATAACAAAACTGGACCTTCTTGTGCTTGTGCTTCCCCTTGACCAAGTTCACAGCAGCTGGTCACTGACGTCCAGTCGTTTCTCGACCCGTACCTAGCCCTTAAACGTCTTGGTGACCTGTTTGACTGCTGGTCACTGGACTGTCGTCGAATCTACATCAAAATCACAAGTTTTAATATTTGCAGTATGTTTACAGGATCAAGATATTCAATTTGTTGTTAGTGATTACATGTTTTAAATGTAGATAACCTAGCGTGGATAACCTTGTTTTAAATACGATAAAAGCTCCCCATTGCATGTAATTCAGCATATAGGCCTTCATGATACCAGTGATTTTTTAAAGCGGTTTTGGGGTCTTAATTTGGGTTTATCAAAATAACGAATCCGGAAAAGTTACGAAGGAAAATAGCTATTTTTTATTTGGGGTCCCTACATGTGTATTTTGAGCACCTAAACTTAGAAAAAAAACAGATGTAACCAAAAAGCTATTCAAATTAGGAAGCATAAAATCGTTTTGTGAACCATGTTTTTTGAGCTTGTTTAGACTCAAAAACCATGGTTCACAAAACGTATAGTTTTTTCCAAATGGCGCCCCATACATATCGGACAAATCATGGTTTAAATAAGCTCAAAAAACATGGTTCACAAAACGTGTAGTTTTTTTCCAAACGGCGAATTTGTCCGATATATAAGTCGGAAATATCCGACTTGTTTTGCGTATGTTTTTTGGTCCGACTTAGAGCACAATTTGTCCGATATATAAGTCGGATATTTCTGATGTATGTATCGGACTAATTATAGTCCAAATAAGCTCGAAAAACAGGGGTCACAAAATCGTTTTTTTCCAAAAGGCGTGTGACGCGCCGTTTGGAAAAAAACGATTTTGTCCGACTTATTTTGCGCGTGTATTTTGGTCCGACTTAGAATACATTTTGTCCGATATATAAGTAGGACATTTCCAATACGCATATCGGACAAACTATGGTCTAAATAAGCTCAAAAAACATGGTTCAGAAAACGAATAGTTTTTTTCCAAACGGCGCCCCATAGTACAGTGTACAATTTAACCTAATAAAGTTATCGCAACATTTACTGCAGAAGAATGCTGCTGTCCGTGTCTGATATGATTTTATAAGCTTTAAACTTTTCAGAAAACGTTATTTTACAACGCATTGTTGCTGTAATAGATTAAACAGCTTCTGCCTATTCTTGTACTTTTTCAAAAACTTTACTATCCAATTATCAGAACACATAGAGCGTCTGATCAACTGAATATTCCATTTTAGTTTGATTCCTTTTCGAGAAAAAACTTTGGTAAAAAATGCCGCTAAAACTGAAAGCTGACATATTGAAAACTCTAAGAAAAAACGTTCTTACATCTGTGAATATCGTAGATTATATTGAAAATAAAATCAAACGCTAGAAACCAACAAATCCGCGTTTAGGAAAATTAAACCACCTATGAAGTTTAATTTTAATTAAGGGCGCGTTTAATTAAAAAAATCATTTAAAAACAATCAATAAAAACAATAAATTCAATTCAAAGCAATTATACCAAACAAGGAACTTTAATCTAAATTTAATTTACTCCAGCAATCAATGTCTTTCGACTGCACCTAATGTAGTTCTTGCAGGTCTACTGCTTCTGAATGAAGGCCATTTATAGGGTCAATCCATTTTCTAGATCTCAGAAGAGCGAATTGTTAATTTTCTAACGTTGGAAATGACCTTGAACCTTTAATTTAAATTCCCTGTTTTTCATAATTATTCTCACGCATGGGCAACACCGTGATATCAGAAATCGATTGGGGCATTAATCTATTAGGCAGGGCACTCATATCGTGGCATTTTGAAGAAAATTCTGATTTTTTTCTCGCAGCAAACAAGCGAAGTTGAATAAATTACAGGACTTCAAAGTTGTACCTGGCAGACTTATAGCATTTGTAATGGCCACATCGCAGCTACATCACGCAAAAACATAACACTCAACATTAACAGTTCTTTTACTAAATTTTTTGGTTACATACACCATTACTGGCATTCTAGGCTCTCGTGATAACCTAACCGTGGTTAATTAGGGGTCTTACCATAAACGCGCTCCCGAAAAGAATTTCTAACAATCATCAAAAATTAGCTAAATTTTGTCTTTGGTGATTTTAATGTTGTGACATTTGTCGTTTTGTTACGCACTTGGATTTGACCTTTCGTCAAACAAGCGCTGTATAATTGCGTTGTTATTGTTATTATTATAGAACTTAGCTTTAAGCTAGCGGTAAAGCCGAATGCATCCACGTTACCTCAAGTAATTACTGTAAAATATGCCTAAACATGTTTTTCAGCTAGATTTTAAAAATCGTGTGGGGTAGCGTTTGAAGACCTACAGCTGCTGGCACGGGAGGTAATGGGTTTGATATACAAGCCAGCGTGATATCGGACTCAGTGCATTGCCACGGCTCTCCACCGCTGCGACTTAATTTCGGCATAGATGGGCAAGTTAATACAAAACGTTAGCTTCGTTAGCCACTACTTCGTTAAAACACAGCTATGTACCTCCGTTAACGTTAATTCGTTAAATTCAGCTCCAATTAATTAACGGAAGTTAATTACATTCGTTAAATCGTTAATTTTGACTTGGAGCGGCATTTCTTTTAAAAAAAAGCTTAAAAAATTTTAATATTAATGTTTGCGCAGGCATTTAAGCAATTTTGCTTTTCACAAGCAATATGTTTTGTTGTTTTTATCTCGCTTTTTGACCTCATTGGTCGTATTTTGCTAGCTTATTAATGTCAAACTTTGTCAACAGTAAGGGAAATAAGCGTTCACAAAAATTTAACGGAAGTTATCAAGCATTAACGGAAGCTAATTTAGTCCGTTAGTTTTACAAGAAATTTAACGAATTAATTAGTTAATGAAAAAGTTAGCTTTGTTATTGACAAATTAACGATTAACAAAATTGTGCCCACCTCTGAATTTCAGATTTCAAAAATGCGGAGATAGGCGTGCCATACTGTAAAGTGTACACGCTTCGGCGTAATACCGCAAGTAAAATGAAGATTTGAGTATTTTACGTTTACTAAAAATTGATTTTTTAGAAAGTTTCACCATCAAAACTGTTCCATTGCAAAGCCTTACCTTCTTTTTGTTAAGCAGTTGCTTGTTTGCGTTTGCCACATGATGGACTTCCGATGAACTGTAATTGACGGATTTTGGGGAGTAGTTTAACGGATGTCCAGATCTCTCTTCGTTGCGGTGGCACTGGACACACAGCACCTCCTCTTGAAGAGATGAAGGTTTTCTAATGTGGCTGAGAGGAGGAGTTTGTCCTCTATGAGGCAACTAAAAGAATAATAATTCATTCTATCACCGCAGTACGTGGAGTGTGTTGACGCATTGGATTCCAAAATTGGCTTCGTGAGTTCGATTTTGAACTTGATCGTCTTCCATGATGCATGTACTTCTCTAACATGTTAAAACCTAAGCTGCAATGACCGCAATTGCAGTAAAAAAGAATAAAAACAGGCCTGCTATTGCTGATATTTCCCACTAGAACCGATAATACTGTAGTTGGCGCTTTATTAATTTTTTTTTTGCAGCTATGCCAGATAGACTATAATAGGACGGTGAGATTACATCATAGCGAAACACTTGCATCATGGAAGAAGATGTAGTTAAATACCGACCCCACAAAATTTAGTACCGTGGTCTAATGAGCCTGTAGGGCAACTGTATCATCTCAGTAAAAAAGCATTGACTGGCTATCTAGTACCTATACCTCGAGCAGTGGCGTTGTGAGAAATTTCAAAAGGGGGGAGTCATAATTTTCACATTTTTTTCAAGCGTTTTTTTCGGCCGAACAAAGTTGCAGCTGATTAAAAAAGAAAAGTTCTCGGGCGTGCTCCCCCGGAAAAATTTTGAAAATCTACGTGCTGTAATGGCTATTTTAGTGCTTTTTGAATGATTTTTAGGCAAATTTTGTTTACATTTTTTGGCCCTACTTCTGAGTACTTCGCCAACTATAATGCACTTTGTTCGCACATTTTCGATTATGCGTGCTGAAGGCGTAAGGCATATTGCAATCGAAGGGGTTCGAGGTTATGGAAAAATTGTATTCATCAAAAGCATGTTTGAAAATGGATAGTGGGAGGATGCATAACCCTCATCCTACCCCGCTGGATCCGCCCCCGGTCACAAGCTACAGAAACCATCAAAATGGTCGAGTCTAGCACAGACATGTGCAAATTACGGCCCGCAGGCCAAATCCGGCTTGCCGGTTCTTTTATTCTGGCCCGCCGGCACTTACGGAAACTTAAACTCCCACCATGAATTGAGCGAAAGATCTTTTTTTTCCTTTAGAGATCACGGATGGCAGTGATTTTTTTAAAAAATAAGCCTCAACGGTGCAAAATTGAAATGAAAAACGAGGTGAAAACCTTTTTTTTTTTGGAGATCACATTCGTACGTGGAGCTGTGATCTCCAAAAAAAAAAAAAAGAAAAGAAAAAAAGGTTTTCACCTTGTATTGGTCAGCGTGCGGTTCACGGCTTCAACAGTTTTTCCAACTTTGGCCCTTCGTGTGAAAAGTTTGCCCACCTCTGGTCTAGCATATTTCAGTCACTTGACACCATTAGTTTTGTTTTTTTTTACTAAAAGGCCGAGTCAAAAGGAGGGGCCATGGCACAATGCCCCCCCCTAAATACGCTTCTGACCTCGAGACCAACTTGACTACTTGATGTTAACTGATCACCCGACCGATTTTTTTTAGGTTAGAGAAGAAAATCGTCTACTCATGAAGGTTGATCGCTTGTACAAGTCACTTAAACAACCTGAGACTTTTCACAGCTTTTCTTTTCTTATTTTTTTCGTACACTTTTTTAAATAATTTTATTTTTTGTGAATATTATATTATTGCTTTTTATGACCGTTTGCTATTTTTTTGTTTTTGATCGTACCACTCAAAATATTCAAGGCAGCATACTCAAGAATCGAACTTACGTCCAATAATCTTTCAATTTCAAATACCAACATTAATTTTGTGAAACATTAGATAAATGGCTTAGCCATGATTGGTACTATTACTTATTACAATTAAATTACAAAATTTATTACGATTAAATTTTGCAAAATTTCCATTTAAGATGAGATAACAGAAACTAGATCAATATGATCAATGAAACAAGTCTATGAAATAACGAAAAAGAAAAAGCGAAAATATGAAATATTGATCAGAATTTCGGCACGTATTTTCTCTCATTAATTTGTAAATAGCATTATTTTCTTAGTGGAAATTTGCAACTTTTAGTATAGTAAAGTTTCTGGTTTTCGTGATTTCAAAATCGCAAAATATTATATGAACCGCCTCGTTAGCTCAGTTGTTAAGACATTGCTATCGGTGCGGGAAGTTTGGGGTTTGATTCCCAGGTCGGTCAAACCGGACAGAGTATCGCCAACGGCTCCCCATAGCTGTGTCGTTTCTTCGGAGCTGTTTTGCCCAGACGCTTAGCCACGGAGATAAGCCCCGCCACTTGTTAATGTTACACTCTTCGACGGAATACCGCGAATAGAATAAAGCGTTAATTTTTTTTTATTTTAAGATACTATTTTCTCACAAAATTAGGAGTAACCTTGCCATATGATAATACTGGTCCCTTTACAAATACTCTCCATGAAAAATGCTCACAAATGAACTTGAAAGCCAAAAAGTTAGAAACTAGACGAACATGCGGCCCGCGAAAGAATTTCCTGCGGCCCGCGAACATTTTCGCCAGACCGGTTACCGGTACTCTTGAACTTTCTTTTCCCCGTCTAATCCTTGCGATGCAATATCAAAAACTGAGCCCCCGATTAGACTACGCGCGTATCACACAGGAATCATACAAACGTACAGTACACGACTACAAGCCTTGCATCTTTTCAGGATTCTGCACTTCATCCAAGGTTATTATAATAATAGTAATAACATAACTCGAGTTCCGTTGCAATTTCAGTATAGTGCAGCATTGCAGCATACGAGTAACTATTTGAGTGGAGCTTAGTATGCCTTGGTTACAGTAGTACAGAACAGAACATACAGTAAAAACAGAACAGAGTTTATTTCGTTGCCAATTGGTACTCACAAACTCAATATTCAGCATAAAACTCGTACTTTATTCGCAGCAACAAACCGTCACGAAGGGACCAGTGGTCTTTGAGTCAAGTGACAGCCTGCGGATAGCGACAATTACCCATCCACACGCCCGGCGCCCACAGACCAAGAGATCCCCGCATCACAATCAGATTGGAGATGATTCAGTTAAAAAAGGTGATTATGACATAAAAAAAAACAACCGCGACACATCGTAGGGCTAATGTAAGATTGCAGAAAAGAATCGGTGAGCTTGTAGTACCATATATACAATTTTACGGCTTTTTTATAGAATTTGTTATTCTGTTTTTCAATCAATATTTAATTAATCGTTTATTTCGATGTCTTTGGCAAAGAAACGAAAGATTGTAGATGGATCTTTATGGTATTACTGCTGGTTGTTCGTTACTGCTGATGAACAATTTTTTCGTTTTTAACAGGTTTTATGATAGGTCCATGACTTAAAAGTTATGCGGTCTGCTTGCTTATTAGTAAGTGGCAAAATGGCCCGCGATAGCAAATAGGTTCGTCGCCCATGGATTAAAGCCAGTTTACTAGTAATCATTTACAAACGTTGTTTTTGCGAAAACGTTTGTGAAATGATTACTAATATACAGGCTATAATCTTTTCATTAAAGTTGAGTTCCAAAACCCATTTTATTGCTTCTACCTTGACCCTGTTTTCTATAGAGCTGAGAGCTGACGTAAGTGCCACTGCCATTGGGGTCACATGTCAGGTGCTAGTAGAGCTGTGATTATTGATATCTACTTATCTAGGAAGTGCGAATCTAGTGAAATTTCAACAATGCATCAAGGGAGACTACAACGTGATCTCGTGCTCTACGATTCAGCATCTTCCCGAGCAAAGCGTCACATGCGATTGGATTCAACCGCTAATCAAAGCATTCACGAAGAATTAGTAACCACGCGCGATACTGTCGGGTTATTGAACGTTTCGTGAAGTATTTGGTGTAAAATACCAGATGCAAGTCCAATTTTTTAAATATAAATAATCAAAGATAATGATACAAATTGCAATAGTTTCATTACAAAAAGCATTAAAGTTAAATCAATAACTAATCATTAAGAAGTCACACTCATAAATCACAACCTACCGTTTGGTAAGACCTTCGAAAAAGGGCAGGAGACGAAGCAAATGGAGATGATCCATTATAAATTAAATATTTTTCCTTCATTCCGCAATCAGGAGGAGAAGATTTTATGGAATTGCATCTTTCCTTGATGTTTCTTTCTTTTTTCTGACTGATGCTTTTTTCTGCAGCAGATTTTAAACCAGGATCATCCGCCACGTGATCGTCTGTTCCAATCCCTTCGTCTGTTGACGGAGATGTTGCGTAAAATCCGCTTCTTCTTCCTGGAGAAGGCACGCGGAGTCGATTGCTGTTGTTGTCCAATTGTGAATCTGCCGGACTTCGATTGGATTCTCTAGTTTGTTTTTGCTCTTGCCTAAGGTCAAATGACAGTCTATCATCACCACTATTTGTTAAGAGGCTATCTCTCTCAGAGGCAGCTGCAGTTATGGCCGAATTTTTCCATGCTATCCGTTTATCTGATGCATTCCGAACAACTTGATTTGCTTCACGGTAATTTCTTTCGGTTTGTGACATGTTCCAATATCCTTTGTTGAAATAAACAAAACGATCTAACCTTTCCGCATTACAGCATGTACTTACGGCAACTGCATGTTTTGGCCTTTGCGTCTTTCTTATCTTTGAATTTCGATGTGTAACAACCTTTTTTCTTTCTTGCAAACAAGGTTTATCGCGGTTGTGGATCTCTTCGTCTTCTTCTATAATGCATTGTACTGGCAAGTTGTGCGTTAATGGATATTGATGCTGTGAAGAGCAAGCGCGGCAAAACATATTCTTAACTCTAGTCATTACCCAATTTGCGTCAACACGTTCTCGTTATAATTTGATAATTGCAAACAGTCGCCATCAGCGTTTCACTTACAGATCAAGAACTAACATCAAATTTATCGATTACAACAAAGAAAGGTACAACTTTTCACAAAATCACCGCATATTTCAAAAACTCATCACATTGTCGATAACAAGCAGTTTGAAATAACTTCTCCATTTTCAATTACTCGCAATTCCTGGACATGAGTTTTGATGCCTGCAGGAACTTTTCCGAAATTAGTCCAAAATAAGACAAGAACCCAGCAACCTTACCGGCTGTTATGCGGCAGTTGCGTATTAATGTCTGTGTGTTAAACGTGCCGTGTAAGGTTACAGGTGCAATACAAATAATATTCAACTGAAATACCAGCACCAAATAAGCGTGATTATGACATCAAAAATTTACTGTGATTGAGATGCGGAAAGCCGGCTCTCTTGAACTGCAAATGTGAACAGGGTAACTGTATCTCTTGCAACGCTATGATAGTATTAGGAGGTAATCTCTTGTAAAAACGAAGAGTTTGTTGCCATGAAATGGCCTCCATCTTTCCTTGAAGTTGACAAACGCGTGTCAGCTTGCAGCTTTTGATTGCCTTGGGATGTTAAATCCTATTGTTTGTTATGATTTTGTTTTTTTTGGTCTTGTGGTCGCTCCAGTTTCTAACAGAAAATATGCTTTTGTTGGCTTTGGGGAAAAACATGCACCAAAAAACAGGAAGTTAGGATTATAAAACTCAATTTTAGGTCAATTCAAGTTTGGTTCTTGGGTGGATGAGCCACCTTCGATTACTTTCCACCTACTTCATCCTACATTACAATCTAATTCAGAACCTTTGGGCCATTTCGTAAAAACATGTTATAACTTACAATACAAGGATATATTCGTACTATATTTGTATTCGGTTTTACGAATCTTCGAAAAGCACGTTGGCAAACTCCTTGTTATAGAGCTCAGGTTGCGAACCTCTGATTCTATTGCCAACTTAAGTTGAGCAACTAAAGCAAACTTGCCACGCAAAGACAATACAGCTTTTGAAATTGTTGGCAGCAACTAAATTTGTCGATTTGTTCTCTTCACAACCTGTTTTAATGTTGATTGTCAAGTACGGGTGCTGAGAACACCATCAATTTTTGACTCCGAGTCATTGATTTGGCTCAAATTAGAATTGAATTCGAAATAATTTTGCTGCTTTAAAAGATATAACTAAAATTACGTCTTTGAATATCTGCTTATGCGTTTTGCAAATAAAAATTAGTTTAGTTAGTTCTATGTTTTCTAGAGCGAATTAATTCCAAAACAAACAAAAAAACACTTTGAAGTAACCAAGTGTGCTACTGGATCAGGGATTATATAGAAATTGATCAATGCTTAAACCAATGGCCGAGTGGTGAGAGCGTCAACTTCTGGAGCTGTGGACTCGGGTTTGATTCCCAGTGGGGTTAAACCAATTCCGTTAATTGGTATTCACAGCTTCTCTGCTTGACGCTCAGCATTAAAGGGACAGCGTGAAGAACAAGCCGAGAGTTTATACTTGTTGTGCCGTTGAAAAAGGCACTTAGCGGGATTCCCTCATCTTGGTGTGGTAGACACTAGACAGGTGGCCGGCAACTCCCAAGCGAGCTCGTTATAGCGCTTTGATCGCTTTCTCGTGATAGAATAAATATGCAACTAAATACAAAAATACATCAAATGATTGAAAATGTCATGAGTAGGAAAATGAACCTAAATTATTCCGTTTCATGCATATGAACTTAAGTTGTTTTATTCGGCGAAATATAAAATATAAATCAAATCAAACCTTCATTAGACTCGCCGTATTACGCTGAAGCGTGTAACGTGTTGCGGGGCCCATCTCCACGGCTTAGCGCCTGGGCAACACAGCTCTGAAGAAACGTCGCAACGGTGGCGAGTCGTTGGCGACACTGTGTCGATTTGACCGGCCCGGGAATCGAACCCTAGACCTCCCGCACCGTAAGCGTGCGCTGAGCAACTGAGCTAACGGCCGGTATATAAAATATAGCCCACAGTAATCTCGACACAATGACCATTAAAAATAGTTTCCTTCAGAGAGTCGTAGTAAGCAGCGCAAAAACCAAGCTCACCTAGGCAACAGCATTCACTTATCAAATACTCTAAAACAGCGCTTCTCAAACTATGGGTCGCGACCCCAAATGGAGTCGCGTAATAAAATTTTGGGGTCGCGAAACATTAGGCCTACTACAATAAAGTTGTTACATGGCAAAGATGTTTGAGATATCGGATAACAAAAAATAACCAATCACAGCAAGTGGTGCATTTTTAAGATTTGCGTACTTTCTGGCTTAAAGAATGTTCAGGACGGCATTCATAGGAAGGATTGCAAGAACAGCAGCCTCTTCAATCCGCATCCTATGGATTATTACCGGTCCATTGCTCCACCAACCGAACATTGTAATCACTCACATAACAGAACAAGTGATGCATTGACTATAACAAAAGTCTCGTCAGCCTTGCTACGCGCAGTCAATCCAGGCTAAACTCATTCCCGACTGTAAAGACTTTTTTTTGCATTGCTTTACCTAGACATCTCGACTTCATTTCTTTTAGAGGGACTTTTGTTATAGTCGAGACTTTTGTTATAGTCGAAACACTAATTTGTCCCTTGCAAAGTGATGCATTGTTACGCCATGATTGCTGTAACGAGCAGCTGTCCAAAAGTGTCTTTATTGCTTGTATTCCGATTCAGAATAATTACTGAAAGAACCTTTTTATTGTGTCACTGTGGAAGCCTAGGTTCCAACTAAGTTCTCTGAGGGCATACAGCAGTTTTAGATTAAAGTTCAAAGCAGTTAAACCAATGAATTCAGTTAAACCAGTGATTAGGTTTAAATTCATGTGGCTGCATTGAAAGCACGCAGAAAAAAATAGTAAATGATAAAGAAAACATGATGACGCATTTTTGCGACATGGATTTACAAGCAGTTATAATAATGACGAAAAATCACTAATTTGTAATGAAACTTTGTCTGCGGAAAGCGTGAAACCCTCCAAATTAAAAACGCATTTTGAAAGTACCCGTAAGGGGGTCGCGTAGAAATATTTTTCTCTGAGCGGGGTCGCAGAACAAAAAAGTTTGAGAAGCTCTGCTTTAAAACATCATAAGCTGTCTTTAGTTACCGTCAAGACTTGTCACATTGAAAGCAACAGCTTAATTACGTTGTAAGAGGGAAACTGCTGTATCAAAACTAAAGGTTACAAAAAAGTAACAATAATATTGTTTCATAAATTCCAATCAAACGATCAAAAATTCTCAGTCAATATCCTGAGCTACGTTGACAAGATTTTAAGCTCTCGTATGATTTAACCCTGTATTCTCTGATTTTCTAATTCTTTCTTCTGAGTACAGTGCTGTTGATAGAAAACCACACAAAGCAGTAAGTAGACTCCACTCAATATGCTGTATTGTAGATAAACTCAGACTACATCCTATTGAAGAGCCAACTATGCTTATTCCAACAGAACTTGTGAAACTGACTGGGTTCCTCGCAATATAAAATCAAACTTAAGAGCAAAGAGCTGTGACTTTTACATCAAAAATTTGATACTAGAGTAGAGTAGTGTTTTTAATGGAGTTGCTTTACAACTATGCTGGCATAGTTAAAAGAAAACCAATCTCAATTTGCCACAATACAGTTTAAATTCGGCCAATCACATCAGCTCTTCCACAATTGAGCAAGAACAAAGACAACAGTGCTAATTACAACAAATTTGGTGAGACCACAACTCGAGGATCTGAGCGCAGATTGCTTCATCCAGCCAACTCCTCGCCCTTATGCAACGATATTTACGTCGCAAGACAAACAAAATGGAGTGGTTCGATTCTTTGAGGCGCAAGTCATGCATACTTACTGCGCGGAATATGCTCGCTATAACAACAATGAGAATTATAAAGTATACCAGTATGCCACACTAGAAGTGAATAAATGAGGCGAAAAACAAAAAGTTGTTCTCTAATGACTAAGAAAATACGTGGAACTTCTTACATTACGATTCGAGGTAGTATAGTATTCAGTTGCATATTTGCCTTCATATCACGAGAAAGCGATCGAAACGCGATGAGCTCGCTTAGGAGTTGCCGGCTACCTGTCTACCATACCAAGATGGGGTAATTCCGCTAAGTGCCTGTTCGGCACAACAAATAAACTTGCCGGCTCCTCGGAATCAAACCCGAGTCTACAGCTTCAGAGGTGGACGCTCTTACCACTCGGCCACTTAAGCTGTATCACGCGCCCTTTATATTCAGTCACCTTAGGTCATCCAAAAGCACATTTTACCTATATAAAACAAGAATCATTAAACCCCAACTTATAAAATTTAAACAAAAATAATACGATCAAGACTTTCTTACTCAATGATTGGACAGGAAGGAACCAAATGTTACTGTAACCATCAACAATACGTAATAAGGGCCAATGGCGTAGCCTGCCGAAATTTTGGGGGAAGTGGCTAAATTACTCCAGGTAGATACATTTTTGCATGATAAAAGAGGTCTACGATAGCGGATCCCCAGAAAAAGAGGTCCTCCCCATGAGGGTATCCGAAAAAGTCTTAAGTAAATGATGCGCAAAAAACTGTCCCTTCCCTTGGTCATAATTCACCGTAAATCCCTTTTTTAACAATGGTGCTTGAAATAGTTTAGGGGGGATGCTCCATTTTCCCCCTGGGTACGCCCCTGACAAACATAAAAGCTGTACAAACTGTAAGATTTACACCCAGCAAAAATGTATTCCTTAATCTAGAAGCTCAAGCATTCAAGCTTTAACGACAAACCAACGAACTGAATTAATAGAATTTGAACTGACTTTCTTCTGCGCGTAGATTTATTTATGACCGGACTTTGCACTTTTCCAACTGACTAACCTTTACATTTTATTTCCACCTTGCTGAGTTTCATTTTCAAATGTGTAATAAACTTATGAAATTTAATATAATTGATTAAAGAAGCAAGAGTGATCAGGGAAAGACTAATACGGCTATTAATAAATCATCCCACTTTTAATTATTCATGTCCGACGCTTTTTCAAAATTAATATTTGAAATATTGATGCAACCACACAGGATGCTCACTTCGAACTAAAGGCAAGCGTTACACGAATTTCTGAAGCGTTCCCTTGCTAACTTTTGGTCAACTTTATTGACCTAAAGATACTGTAGATAATAGGCCTAACAACCAAACATGAGTGTCGGCAATGATTTGATTATTATTTATGCTATACAGTTAAACCAGAGATCGATTGCTTCACTATTGTAGCCGCTCTTGTCATCACGCCAGCAATCGAAAGGAAATCGTAATGAAAGTGGAAAAACGAATGGTATTGTCGGGTAAAATAAGCGAAAGTTCTTCAATTCTGGCCAATTTTCCCCAATTGCCGCCGCTTATCTTTTCGATTTCGTCACGATACTTCCCGATTGTCAGTGATTGTTAGCGTGGTACGATCGCCAACAATCTAGAAGCAAGCAATCGACCTCTAATGCAAAGGCTTAGCCAGAGGGGGGCACGGGGGCCATGCCCCCCAATCCATCCTCGACAAAAACAGGGATCTTGGTGATTGTGATAAATACTATAGTCATTGTGTGATTGTTTTCTTGCTAGGTTTTTAATAAATGGGCTTATCAAGGAAAAATACGATACAACTTTACTTTTTGCGTTGGTCAGAATCGTGATGGCGCAGCCGCAATGGCCAGCAAATGGTCAGGCGTCACTTCAGTTGTTCAAAACGAATGTCTGTTGGCATAGTATTTTCACTGTGCCATGCATTGCTTAAATCTGAGCGCTTCTGCAGCTGTAGAAGTTTCAGCAATACAAAATGCTGAAAACGTTGCATGAAAAGTGGTTAAAATGTGTAAGACCAGTGCGAAGAAAACAGCGTTGTTGAAGTGCCGCATCAAAGAAGATGTCTCTAGTCACGGAGAAGCAAAACGTTGTCTTGTCGGCTTATGTGAAACCCGGTTTGTACAACGCCATGTATCGATACCGGCATTGGTGGCGGAAGCGGGGTAGCCCTGGCCCCCCCACTTTTTTTCAGGGGGCTCGGGGGGGCCTAAGTTACGCGTTTATTTCTACAATAATACCTCTGCATGAGTGTATTTGAAACTTAATTGGTAAGCTTATACCATACGCTAAAAAATGCCCAAATGTCCTCCATTTCGGCATTTTGAACAGTGAAGACTGTCAATACATATTTACACAGTTCAAACTACGGCCTGCAGACGCAGTGACTTTTTTTTTGCTCTTTTTGCTCTTCACTTGATTTTGGGCAAAAAATTGGGCTTTTGGGTTTCCCCACTTCAGAAATGCTTTTGCCATCGCTGGATACCGGTGATGCACTCAAAATTAGGGGCAAAAAATTTCAATAAAGTTTGCCCGACAACGGTTCAAAATGCACTAAAATGGCCATTGCAGTACGAGAATTTTAAAAATTTTTGGAGGAGCATGTCCCCGGACCCTTTAGAGCCTTTTTTGTTCCTCAACTTGCTTCAAATTAATTCTGCTTGAAAAAACTACGCTTGAAAAAATGTCGAAATTTGGTGCCCCTTCCTTCAAAAAATTTCTGATTATGCCTCAGATATGAAACATTTTCAAATGGCTTATTTACGTCCTTTTCAGCGTCTAGACGTCTACCGTTTTTGCATTCACAGTAGTAAACATTCAACCTAATTCAAAATTGCATCCCCCCACCAAAATTTTCTGGATCCACTACTGGCCTGAAGTAAGCACGCATAAATCAAAAATGTGCGAACAAATAGCATCATATTTGGTGAAAGACTCCGAATGAGGGGCAAAATGTTTGATCAAAATTTGTTCATAAAGCACTGAAAAGACCATTACACCATGTAAAATTTCAAAAATTTTCCGGGGGAGCATGCTCCCGGACCCCCTAGAGTCGTTTTTCCCTCAATTTGCTTCAAATTTACTCTGCCGTAAAAACATACGCTTATAAAAGATGTCACAATTTGGTAACCTCCCTAAAAAAACTTTGAATACGCCTCTGACATGAACCAATGACGCCCTATTCCGGGTCCAAACGTCTGACGTCTTTGTATTAGCTAACACTCAACCTAATTCAAATCTGCATCTTCTTACCAAAATTATCTGCATCCGTTTCTGCTGTTGGGTAAGGTTTTTTAAACTTTAGCCCCCCTACAATTGAAAATCCTGGCTACGCCTATGCTCTAATGTAAAGGTAAAGGCATGGCAGAGCGGGTGCTTTAAGTATCAACACGTGGTGTGGATATTCTCAGGTAACGGCCAATCACCCATATCAATTACCGGTATATAAGATGGAACGCTGGGAACACACAAGACAAGCACACTAAACTTTCGCACTTTTCGCTTGTGCCGAGCGAATGGGAATCTATTTCCGCAATTAATCGACTTCTCTTAACAACTCTGTCTCTATAACATCAGTCCAAGCCATAAGTTCTATTTGCTATTTTTATCTTCGGCTTGTGTTTATTTTGACTGAATGAGGAAATAATTAAAAAGTAAGGGCTTTTCATGATAAGTTTTTGGAGTGAAGATCCCCTCCAAACAATGAAGATAATGTTTTTTGAGGGTGGGAAAACATAACTAGCCAAAATTTCAAAATTTAGTCATTAGAAATTATACGTTGAGGTACATCAATTGTTAGGAGAGATACCGTATCCAAGCTTCTCTCGTCGGCCTCCTTCGCTGACGAGGGACGCCCAAAGATTGCATCCTTGAAAAAAGTTATCTAAGAGGGAGGAGATTGGAGAACGATCAGTCAACTTG
This sequence comes from Trididemnum miniatum, assembly GCA_964006365.1. Taxonomy (NCBI): domain Eukaryota; kingdom Metazoa; phylum Chordata; class Ascidiacea; order Aplousobranchia; family Didemnidae; genus Trididemnum; species Trididemnum miniatum. The sequence goes on along the minus strand of OZ023248.1, from coordinate 13,376,138 downwards.
AACCTAGTATCAGGGCTTGATTTGGTAAACGAAATAAGTGGCGACTCATGTTGAGACTGCGGGTGTAAGGTAGCTAGTAAAATTCAAGGCTTCTGCTGTTACTCAGCCATTCAACATGAAAATAACCAAGTTGAAAATCATAGCCAGGCGATGCTGAAGAAAACAAAAAGCAAGAAAAAAAAACAATACCGTAATATGGAAGAAAAAAGAGAAAATAATTATGAAAACCAAGAGAATTTTTTAAAAAAGCGAAGTTAGATTGACGTACAGAACCAAGCAGATATGATTGTCACAATGCATCTTGTA